>CM052721.1:39603748-39631826 GCA_028551405.1 Uromys caudimaculatus
TTTTTTTTTTTTTTTTTTTTTTTTTTTTTTTTTTTTTTTTTTTTTTTTTTTTTTTTTTTTTTTTTTTTTTTTTTTTTTTTTTTTTTTTTTTTTTTTTTCGGTTTTTCGAGACAAGGTTTCTCTGTGTAGCCCTGGCTGTCCTGGAACTCACTCTGTAGACTAGGCTGGCCTCGAACTCAGAAATCTGCCTGCCTCTGCCTCCCAAGTGCTGGGATTAAAGGCGTGTGCCACCACTGCCCGGCTTTTTTTTTTTTTTTTTTTCTTTTCGTTTTTCGAGACAGGGTTTCTCTGTGTAGCCCTGGCTGTCCTGGAACGCACTCTGTAGACCAGGCTGGCCTCGAACTCAGAAATCTGCCTGCCTCTGCCTCCCGAGTGCCGGAATTAAAGGCGTGCGCCACCACTGCCCGGCTTAGAAATTTCTTCACAGACATGCCAGAGGTTTGTCTCTTCCATGATTCTAATGCTGTCAGGTTGATAACCCACATCGCCCATCTCACTTCCTCAGAGACTGCTATGGGTTGGCGCTGGGTTGAGAATGTCTCCTGGGGTTCACCTGATAGAAGCCTGGTCTGCCTTGCAGGGGTGAGAGGTATTAGACCCTTTAAATGATGGGGCTGGATTGTGGTTGTTATAAAGCCCAGGGATCCCTTCCCCCAGAGGGACCAGCCACACGCGAAGGTATGGTATAGAAATAGAGTTTATTCAGGGCATGGGGAGGGGAGTTAAGAGGGAAGTAGAGGCAGAGAAAGGCAGAGAGAGGAAGAGAGTAGAGAAGTAGAGAGGTGGAGGGCGGCCATGACCACGTTGAGAGAGGGGGGAAGGGAATGGGGAGAGGCAAGAGAAAGAGATAAGAGAGGGAGGAGGGGCAAGCAGCCCCTTTTATAGTGGGCCGGCCCACCTGGCTGTTGCCAGGCAACTGTGGGGCGGAGCATACCTGGCTGTTGCCAGGTAACTGTGGGGCGGAGTTTAGACAGAACGCTAACAGTGGTGGTACATACCCTTTAATCCCAGCACTCAGGAAGCAGAGGTAGGTAAGACCTCTGAGTTCGAGGCCAGCCTGGGCTGCAGAGTGAGTTCCAGGACAGCCAGGGCTACACAGAAAAAACGCTTTTAAAAAAACCAAACCAAACCAAACAAAGCATCCTTCTGACACCAAGTCCTCCTTCCTCTTCTCCTCTTCACTTTCTTTCTAAATGCTGCAGCCCAGCTGGCTTCAGACTTGTGACAAGGCCTCTGCTTTAGCCTTCCAAATGCTGGGGTCAAAGGCATAAGCCATTTCAGCCGGCTCAAGTTTTTCAGTATAAGAATTGAGCAGAAAACCTATACGCAGCAATGAGACATCTGTGCGATTCCGCAATCAATAGGAAGGGCGGAGGACTCCCCTGGGAGGGGGCGCAGAGACAACTGTGCTCAAAAGAAAGGTCAAAGTATCTCTAGCAAACAGATTGGGGGTTGGGGGAAGGTTGCAGCTTCTGGGAGTCCAAGCCTGATCACGTGACAGGAAGTACCTACTGGTCACCCACACTGTCATTTAGGAGGGCTCTGTATTCAGGTATAAGCAACTGCAGAGAGAAAATAGTTTTGTTTTGTTTAAGCTTATTTTGGATTTTAGCGAGAGCGCATGCGTGTGTACATGCGTATGCGTGTGTGTGTGTGTGTGTGTGTGTGTGTGTGTGTGTGTGTGTGTGAGAGAGAGAGAGAAAGGGGGTGGTTGTGAGTGGGTGTGCGCATGTAGACTCTTCTCACCGCTGTATGTACATGGGCCAGAGGTTGACAGATGGGACTAAGGCTGTTTTGTCCTTTTTCTTCCTTGAAGTTGTTCAGCAAGTTGCAGAGAAAAATGTTGGAGGAGAGCTTTTGATTTGTTGGTGCTTTTTGCAGTCTGGTGGAAGAGGTGCTCTTTGTTGGTTGACATAGCTCTGGTCTGCAATGGCCAAAAGGCCTGTGTGTTTGGTTTGGTCTTGGCTTTGGTTTCCAGCTTGGTACTATCAAAAGGTTGGAACCTTTGAGAGGTAGGGCCTGGTGGGAGGTCTTTAGGTCATTGGTGGGCGCACCCTTTAAGGGGATTCTGAGAACTGAGGCTCTTCCGGTCTCTATTCAATTCATGTCTACCATGGAGCAAACAGCTTCCTCTGCCGTGTGCTCTGGCCACGATGTTCTGCCTCACCACAGGCTCAAAAAGCCCAAAAGCTGTAGGACCAGCTTATCATAGGATGCCCTCAAAGCTGTGAGCCAAAGACACTGCTCTTTATTGATTATCTCAGGTGTCATGGTAACATAGAGCTGATTCACACACACACACACACACACACACACACACACACACACACACACAATCTCTCTGAATATCAATAGCTCCATTTTCTTTTTTTTTCTCTCTCACCAGCTTGTAACTCAGACTCGTGACGACCCAGAATTGTTATCATTGCTCCAATACCACACAATTAGCTTGGGCTTCTCCGAGAGCTAAATGGAGACGGAATGTGAGTTACCCTTGCTGGGAGCTTCTCAGAAATGGGGCCTGAGTCCCGGGATCTTTCTGTGAATAGGGTTTCTGGGCCTGTGCCATTGTCTGTTGATAAGCCCCTAGATATTGGCAATGTCTCTCTAGTCCACTGTCCTGGAGAAATTAATCTCTCTCTCTCTCTCTCTCTCTCTCTCTCTCTCTCTCTCTCACACACACACACACACACACACATGCCTACTCGCTCTCGCGCTCTTCCTCTACCCCCTCTTTCTTGCTCTCTCGCTCTTTTGCTCTCTCTGCTCCCACCCCTCTCTAAGGCCCTGCAGCTGTTTAACAGTTCATCTGCTACTCCCGGTTCCTAGGCTTTTCAGCTCCTCTGGGTTGGGCAACCCCAACACCCCAGAACTCTAAGGTTTAATTGCTTGGAAGAGAGGGAAATTCCCTCTTGTGTTGAGTCTGCACCAGGAAGTACAGTCCCTTAATTCTCAATCTGCTATTTTGTCACATAAAGGACCCTTCCAGCTGGGGAAATCTAGTTTTTGGAGTCTTTCTCCTCCTTTCTTTGATTTCAGTATCATTGCCTTGGGCTACAGTCTCCGGGGTCGTTATGATTAAGAAAGACAAAAGGGTTTTTAGAAACCCAGTTTGTCTCTGGCTTGTTTCAGGCTGCTTTAGGCTTTGTGAACATGAAAACCCACTGGTACAAATGGTTGCTTACAGACTTGTGCTGACTGTATCAAAAAAGCAGCTGGCCAGTGTCCCACTTACCCTGACACTGTGGGCCCCCAGGGTGGGGGTATAAAGAAGTGAAAAGTAGCCGGGCAGTGGTGGCGCACGCCTTTAATCCCAGCGCTTGGGAGGCAGAGGCAGGCGGATTTCTGAGTTCGAGGCCAGCCTGGTCTACAGAGTGAGTTCCAGGACAGCCAGGGCTACACAGAGAAACCCTGTCTCGAAAAAACCAAAAAAAAAAAAAAAAAAAAAAAAAGAGAAGAAGAAGTGAAAAGTAGATTTTAATCCAGGCATAGCCCATGGGAGGCTGAAGCAGGAGGATTGCTGTGAGTTTGAGGCCAGCCTGGGCTACATAGTAAATTCCTGAGCTACCGAGTAAGACACGATCTCAAAACAAAACCAACAAAAATCCTTTTTTAAAAAGGTGTGTGTGTGCGTGTGTGTGTGTGTGTGTGTGTGTGTGTGTGTGTGTGTGTGTGTGGACGTGCACATGCATTACAGTAAGTGTCCATGCCAGAGGCAGACTATGGCGTAGAGTGAGTTTGCTCCTTCCACTGTGGGTTCTGAGGACCAAATCCAGGCCTTAAGGCTTGTGTAGCCAATGCTTTAACCCCTTAAACTACCTTGCCAACCCCCAAAGTCTTATCATTGAAAGGCCGTAGCCCTTAGGCAAGGACACATAGTGATAAAAAAATTACAAGTTGCCGTCACATTTCTACTGCACTGCAGTATGTCCTTACTTACTCGGCACCGTGTTATCCAGTAGACAGTGCGACGTAAAGAATGGCCATCTGGGGCTGCAGAGATGGCTCAGCGGTTAAGAGCTCCGACCGCTCTTCCGAAGGTCATGAGTTCAAATCCCAGCAACCCCATGGTGGCTCACAACCATCTGTAATGGGATCCGATGCCCTCTTCTGGGGTGTCTGAAGACAGCTACAGTGTACTTACATATACTAAATAAATGAATAAATGAATAAATAAATGAATAAATAAATAAAATTAAAAAAAAAAAAAGAATGGCCATCTGTAGATATGTCATCTTAACCCTTGGATCCCCCTAAAGTCTCTCTTTCAAAGCGTTTATCAGATTTTAGAAGTCTGCTTTCAGTGCTGTGGTAAAGGGCAAGTAAGCTCTGAAAGCCAAGGAAAAAGGTTGCTCCTAGTTAACTGGAAGAGCCGTTAAACCTGAAGACATCTTGGTGCTTCAAGTAGAAACAATCACTTTTTTTTTTTTTTTTTTTTTTTTGTATTCTTTCAGCTTTGGACTGGAGAGACAGCTTAGCCGGTAAAGTGCTTGCCATGCAAGCAGGGGGATGTGAGTTCGATCCCCAGCACCCGTGAAAAAATGAGTAAGGTTATAGGTGTTTGTAATCCCGGCCCTGCAGAGGTACAGGTAAGAGGATCTCTCGGGCTGGCCAAGCCAATCTAAACCTACTAGATCGAGACCTGGGTCCTGGTGAGATCTCTGCCTCAAAAATAGTAAGAGAGCCCCGTGTGGCAGTGCACGCTTTTAAATCCAGGTCTTGGGAGGCAGAGGCAGGTGGATGTCTGTGAGTTCAAGGCCAGCCTGGTCTATAGAGTGAGCTCTAGAACTTTCAGGGCTATGTATAAAGACCCTAAAACCAAACAAAGAAACAAATGAGATAGCTCTGGAGGAATGACCCCTGAACTTGACATCTGCTCCTCTTGCCCCTGAGAACACCCTCTGTGCCGGCTGGTTTCCTGTCACCTTGACACAAGGTATAGTCATCACAGAGCAGGGAGCCTCAATTGAGAAAATACCTCCACAGGATGCAAGTCTGTAGGGCATTTTCTTAATTAGTGATCGATGGGCCCAGATCATTGTGGGTGGGGCCAGCCCTGCGCTGGTGGTCCTGGGTGCTATAAGAAAGCAGGCTGAGCAAGCCTTGGAGAGCAAGCCAGTAAGCAGCACCCCTTTGTGGCCTCTGCATCAGCTCCTGCCTCCAGGTTCCTGCCCTGCTTGAGCTCCTGTCCCGACTTTTTATGCTTATGAACAGTGATGTGGACATGTAAGCCAAATAAACCCTTTCCCTCTTTCCTTCCAAACGTGCTTTTGGTTATCTTGTTTCTTTTTTTCTTTCTTTCTTTTTTTTTTTTTTTTTAATTTTTCGAGACAGGGTTTCTCTGTGTAACCCTGGCTGTCCTGGAACTCACTCTGTAGACCAGGCTGGCCTGGAACTCAGAAACCCACCTGCCTCTGCCTCCCAAGTGCTGGGATTAAAGGTGTGCGCCACCACTGCCCGGCTACATGTCTTCCTCTCAACCTTATGCCTCTCCTCTCAACCTTATGCCTTTTTTTTTTTCTTAAACCTGCTGAATCTAACTAATCCTGCCCACTAGTGCATGGCTCTAGAGCCAGGAATCACTCAGGGCAGGTTACCAGTGGCCAACATTCCAGAAAGTCCCTTTTAAAAACTTCTAAAGATTTATTTATTTTTACTGTATGTAAGTGAATGTTTTGCCTGCATGTGTGCGCCTGTGTCCATGGAGGTCAGAGGAGGGCACCAAATGCTCTGGAACTGGGAACTGAACCTGGGTCCTCTGCAAGAGCAGCTGTCACTCCTAACCTCAGCCATCTCTCCAGCCTCTCTTAAAAAGATACTCAAAAGGACAGCACATAGAACTAGATTCCCTTCCAAATCTGAGAGACGAGGCAGACCGTGGAAAATTCAAACACTTCACACAGTTGTTACTATGAAGATTGGACAATAGTGTTTTGGGGAAAGTTCTGAAATTTAAAGATCACTTCAAGAACATATTTATTTAACAAGTTTTAACAAAAGCCATTTTCTTCCTGAAGGGGTCACGTGATAGATAGTGAGGTCCGATTTTCTCTGCTTTAGTCTTAGCAGCATTAATTTTTTTTTTTAAATTTAAGGAGCATTGAGCAAAAAAATAGACAATTCAGGATGTCATAGTCTGGCCAACGTCGCCCTGAGCTGGCAATTACTGGCTGTCTTCAGTCTGTGCCGATTAATTAATTGTCTTCTTAATGCTAAATTCTAATTAAGCCCCTAGTTTTGATTTGCAACTTCTCATTTTCTTCGGTTGCTCAGGTGATTTGAAATTCTAATTGTGGATTCATTTTGCAAAATTAACACGTAAAAGGGCATCTTCAAAAACCACTTCCCATTGCATAACCTCAGAACGCTGGGGAGGTGGTTTGGCATATCGGAAAGTCACAGAACTTAGCTCCACACATACGTCTTTCCAAACGACCCATCTGCCTCAACACCGGGGAGGTCTGCCGCGGTTAAGGCTTGCTGTGCTCAGAGGTAGAGAACTCGACAAGATCAGCTTGGCCACATCAAGGTCAGGTTAGGTCTTCGGAACCAATGAGCAGCGTCAGAACGGAGGCCAAGGCAGCGTCGGACACAAGAAAAGAGCACTCTTGTTTCCTGACCCCCAGGCTCCTAACTTGCCGCACCAGGACAGAGTGCTCACGGGGTGGAAGAGACAGCGATGTCTTTCATCGGGTACCACAACTGACTCCTAGGGCTTGAGCCACACTGTAGTTAGCAAGCTTTCTCTTCTGTGGGAAGAAGCTTCATTAGCCGAGCAGCCGCTGCTCCTTATGTGGGAAAAGGCTCTCCGGTGTTTTTTTTTTTTTTTTTTTTTAAATATGATCATGGGTGTCAGTCCATCGGCTTTCCATCGCTCTGACAAAACACCTGAAGAGAGCACCCTAAGTGAGCACAGGTTTCTTTTGGTTCATGCTTTTGGAGCCTCAGTCCGTGGCCATTCAGTTTCCGGAAGGAATCACATCATGGCAGAAGCAAATGGAAAAGTCAAGTTGGTTCCAACCTGAAGGTTTCATCCCTATTGGCTAGCTTTGACCGTGCTGGAAGCTTCTATTTGTGATCGCAGAGGAGAAAAGTGTTCAGCAGTCTTACCCAGCAGCTGGGAACCCCAAGATTTACAACAGTGAATGTCCTAGAAAGACAGGCCTAATATAACCACAAGGGTCCTTATCACTGAAAGAGAGGGGCGAGTGAGCCAGGCAGAGAGAGGGATCGTGGATGTAGAATTCAGAGTGACGGGAGTCTTTTGAGAAGGGCTGCCATTTTGTAACCCAGGCTGGCCTGGAATTCATAATCCTCTTTGGCTTCCCGAGTCCCCACACCAGGGTGAAGGGTTGTAGTTTCTTCAGTTTTAAATCTTTTATTAAAAGGAAAGATGGAGGAGGGGGAAGCCATTACCTCTCTGCCTTTTGTCTAAAACCAAGTCGGGAAAAGAAAAGCCCACTGTGATGGTTTGTATATACTCGGCCCAGGGAGTGGCACTATTAGAAGGCGTGGCCCTGTTGGAGTAGGTGTGGCCTTGTTGGAGTAGGTGTGTCACTGTGGGTGTGGGAAATAAGACCCTCCTTCTAGCTGCCTGGAAGCCAGTATTCTGCTCGCAGCCTTCAGATGAAGATGTAGAACTCTCAGCTCCTCCTGCACCATGGCTGCCTGGATGCTGCCATGTTCCTGCCTTGATGACACTGGACTGAACCTCTGAACCTGTAAGCCAGCCCCAATTAAATGCTGTCCTTTATAAGACTTGCTTTGGTCATGGTGTCTACTCACAGCAACAAAACCCTGACTAAGACACACATTCCTCATTGTCCTGATCAAAATACAATGTGTTTGACATTTAAGAGAAAGGCTAGGCTGCTTCCTGTTCCCCCAGTGCAGCCAAGCCCAGAGAGTTCTAGGATGTATCTCCCTGGATAGCTTTTCCCTTGTCTTTTCTTCAAAGAGAACGGAAGCCTTAAACTTGTAGGCCATTGAAGAGCCTGTGCTCAGCCAGGCGGTGGTGGCGCACGCCTTTAATCCCAGCACTCAGGAGGCAGAGGCAGGAGGATCTCTGAGTTCAAGGTTAGCCTGGTCTACAGAGTGAGTTCCAGAACAGCCAGGGCTCTGCAGAGAATCTCTGTCTCAGAAAAGCTGTGTTCAGGGCCGGGAGATGCTCTGGCAGTAACATGCCCACTGTGCAAGCTGAGGGGCTGGGGCCAGGTGTGGTGATGTGAGCCCTGCAGTCCCAGCACTTCGGAAGCAGAGACAGGAGGATTCCTGGGTGGCGCAGGGCAGCCAGATTAGAGAATGCATGACCTGCAGGCTCAGTGAGAGACCCTGTCTCAAAAGTAAAGTGTAGAGCGATAAAGGAAGACCCTTGATGTTAGTTTGTGGCCTCTGTGTGGGATCACCCTCCCAGGTGCACCCCCCAACACACCTGTTCCAGAGTGTGGCCATGGTAAAGCGCTTTCTGGTCCTCAGCCCATGGCCGAAGTCAGCTGTGCCCTGGCACCTCACTCCTGAGCGAGCATCTGGTTGGCAAAAGCAGCCCATGCCCCCTTCCTCACATGCTGCAGTTGCCTGGGCTGATGGGGCAGTGTACGTGTTTGTCTTCCAGCATTCAAGTGACCTGTGAAAAAGGAACCTGAGAAAAGGGCGGAGCCTTGAACTGGCCTGTGGAGCAGGCAGGCCCAGGCATTAGGAAGATTTCGGTTTCTCTAGCTTCCTGGATGTGTGAGTGTGTGTGTGTATGTTTGAAGGTTAGAAGTCAATGTTGCTGCTTCTCAGTTACTCCATCCTTAACTTGGAGCTCACTGGTTAGACTAGACTGGCTGGCCAGCGATCCCCCTTGTCCCCCAGGTCCCCTTGTCCTCTAGGTCCCCACTGATGAGACAACATCCACACCTGGCCCATACTTCCATGGCAAACCTATTAAAACTCCATACCCAGCTGGGTGTGGTGGTGTATATCTTTAATCCCAGCCTTCGTGAGGCAGAGGCAGGTGGATCTCTGTGAGTTCAACACCAGTCTGGTCTACGCAGAGATAGTTCAAGGTCAGCTATGGCTACATATCAAGACCTTGTCTCAAGAACCAAACCAAAAGAACAAAACTTTTCAGCTCAGGTAAGCACATGGGCTCTGTGCCAGTTTCCAGAGTGATGACCACTCAGTGCCGCAAGGACGTGAGCCAGCCCCAGTCTGGGCGTGAGAATTTCCAGAACTGGCACGGTGTTGTGTGAGGTTATTAATTCACTATATCCTGAGGGGCAGGCCCCAGTGAAGAAGATCCAGGCCTCTATGATGGCCTTCAAGCAGATGGAGCAGAGCCCTCAGTTCCTGCAGGTAGCTGAGCACTAGGGCATTAACACCACCGACATCTTCCAGACTGTGGCTCTCTGGGAAGAACATGGCTTGTGTGCCGCAGACACTAATGAACCTGGGTGGGCTGGCAGTAGTCAGGGACAATGGGCTCTTCTCTGGGCATCCTAATTGGTTTCCTAAGAAATCCAAGGAGAACCCTCAGAACAAAGCCTCCTTCCCCAGGCTTGTTTCTGTTTTCCTGACCTCTGCTTTCAGTCCGTCCCTTGGCTAGGAGTCAGAGATGCTGCCCTGTGGCCCGAGGCTGCACTGACCCTTCCTTCTACAAGGAGGTCTCTCTTACAGCTGTGGCTGCAGGGACTTAATTTATAGGGCGGGGCTTGTGGCTGTCACTCCAGCCAAGGCTGGGCTCTACTTACCACATGGCTGGGGGCAGCTTTTCCTAGCAGAGACCCTTTGACTTCTTTCCATTCCTCTCACTGTGGCTAAGGGGTGGAGCAGAGGTAGAAGAGCTTCCCACCATGGTCTGGGCCTTGAGGAACACGAGTTTGCTGATTTTAAATAAAAAACCTCATTCATTTTTGGAAAAAAACCCAACAAAACAAAACAGGAAAAAAAAAAAAAACCTTAAAAAATCAAAACCAACCAAACAACCCCCCAAACCTGCAGTTGAAGATTTATTTGCGTGTTTCTTGTATGTGTCAAGCCAGCCAGCCGACGACGGGCTCTATCTGTTAAGTGTAAGGAGCATAGCACCTTCTTCCTCCTCCTCTTTTTTCTTTTTTGGTTTTTTGAGACAGGGTTTCTCTGTGTAGCCCTGGCTGTCCTGGAACTCACTCTGTAGACCAGGCTGGCCTCGAACTCAGAAATCCACCTGCCTCTGCCTCCCAAGTGCTGGGATTAAAGGTGTGTGCCACCACAGCCCGGCCCCTCCTCCTCTTCTTTTTCCTCCTCCTCTTCCTCGTCTTCCTCCTCTTCCCCCCTCCTCCATCTCTTCTTCCTCCTCCTTTTCTTCTTCCTCCTCTTCATTTTTCTTTCTCCTCCTCAGTCTCTTTTTCTTCCTCCTACTTCTCTTCCTTCTCTTCCTCTTCTTCTCCCCCTTTTTCTACAGTTTATCTCCTTTTTGACGATGTCTAGGTGTGCACAGGTGTACACAGGTGTCTGAGGAGGTCAGAAGAAAGCATTGAATCCCCTGGTGCTGGAGTTGTCAGACGTTTGTGAGCCACGTGGTGTGGGCGCTGGGGATTGCTGGTGAAACAGCTCACTAGCAGCAGCTGAATAGATGGCTCAGTAGTTAAGGGCACATACTGATCTTCCAGAAAACCTGAATTTGATTCCTAGAACTCAGGTTGGGGAATTCATACCCTCCTGGAACTCCAGCTCCAGGGGACCCAGCCTCTCCTGCTGGACTTCCAGGGCACTGTATTCACATACACATACCTGTGCAAGACACACACGTGTACACATGATGAAAAATAACACAAAATCTTAAAAGAATTAGTGAGACGATGCCCAGCCTGGTGTCACATGCCTGTAATTCTCGGTACTTGGGTAGCAGAGGCAGGAGGATCACAAATTCGGGGCCTTCATGGGCTATAAATAGAGTGAGTTCTAGGTCAGTCTGAGGAATTTCAGGACTTTCTCTCAGGGCTGGACTGTAGTTCAGTGGTAGAATCCTTGGTTAACATGAATGAGGCCCTGGTTTCAGTACTCAGCATTGCATTAAGAGAAAAAAAAGAAAGAAAGAAAAGAGCCGGGCAGTGGTGGTGCACGCCTTTAATCCCAGCACTCGGGAGGCAGAGGCAGGTGGATTTCTGAGTTCGAGGCCAGCCTGGTCTACAGCGTGAGTTCCAGGACAGCCGGGGCTACACAGAGAAACCCTGTCTCGGAAAACCAAAAAACAACAACAACAACAACAAAAAAAACAAAACAAGCAAGCAAGCAAACAAACAAACAAAAAACAAAAAGAAAGAAAAGAAAAGAGAAAAGAGAAAAAGAAACGGTTTGATTGAAGAAAAGTCATGAACGGGGAAGGAGTTGTGCCTTCCTGGGTGGGGTGTGGGATGGAGCATCCACTTTGAGAAACGGTTCGACACTACCTCAGGAATACCATTTAACCCTAAACCCTGCAGCTGGGGATCTACTGAGAATTAGCAACAGGAGAGACACTTGTGTTATGCCAGGAAGCATGTGTGAGCTCCAAAAGACCAACCAGGAGTTGACTCCAATCTAATCACATCCGGGTCTTTACTTACAAGCGTGAGCACAGGAGCCCATAGCGGCTGTGGTTACCCGCTCAAGACCTCTAAAAGACTGGACCCCTTCCCCAGCCCCAGAGGTTATTGACAGCTAACTGTTGCTAGGGACGAAATATATTTTCTAAAATAATGTAGCAACTGGTAAATTGCCCTTGCTCCAGTAAATACTCCCACCGCTATGCTCCGGCAGACAGCCCTAATCAAATGGACTAGGTGACACACCTAAAGATGTGGGAGTAGATGGGAAACCTATTGAGAGGAGAAAGGGTTTAGCGAGAGGAAAATTAAGATAAATGACATTCATGGATGGGTGTTTTTTATCAAATACATGCATGTCTAAAATCATCAAGGAACGAATAAATTAAAAAACAAAACCTCTAGCCTCCCAGAAGAGATGGACCGGCAGTTAAGAGCACTGGCTGCTCTTCCAAAGAACCCAGGTTCAATGTCCTGCACCCACCTGGCAGCTCGCCACTCTTCGTAATCAGTTCTAGGGGGGGAAAAAAAAAATCTAACGCCCTCTTGTGGTGGCCACGAGCATTGCATGCACTTGGTGCAAATGGATAGAAAGGTGGGGGGAGGAGCTTGTGTTGCTGATAGAGCTTGTTAGGCACTTTAATGTCTTTGGGGTCTTGGAGGGTGGCTCTTCTGTCCTGAGTGCTGTAACTAAAAACACCCGGCATACCATGGAGTCTTTAACTTGGAAAAGCAGCCTAAATTACTGGCCAAATGGCTCATTTTCACAAGCCCAGATGACCCCGATGTAGACGCAGTGATCGGTCCACTTGCAGGAGGAATGAAGACACAGAAACAAAAGGCCCCAAAAGAAGAACTCCAGAAAAATATTTTTCCTCGATGTCAGAGACACCTACAATATTAAATTTAGAGAGGAACATTTTGTTGGCTCTTATCAAAGCTATTTTTAAAGTCATTTATATTTGGGGGTTCGGTGAGTTAGAACAGAATCACAAACCCGTGCAGCTGTGAAAGATTTGGTGGTATCTCTGGGGCTACTGTTCTGAGCTTCTATTCCATCTCAAAAATTGGTAGGAAGATGAAGACAAAGTAAGAGAGACAGAAAGAGACAGCCTGGGGAGGCAGGGAAGGCGTCCAGGAAGTCAAGAGAGGCCAGAGAATTGGGCTCAGTCAGAAGTGTTTGCTTAGCATTCACAGAGACCTGGGCTTGATCCCCGGCATTGCTTAAACTATCCATGTCCATGGTGGTACAAACCTGTCATCCTAGCCCTTGGGAAGTAGAGGCAGGAGGATCAGCAGTTCAAGGTCATAGCATGTTTTTTTTTTTTTTTCCTTTGAGATTTATTTATTATATGTAAGTACACCGTAGCTCTCTTCAGACAGTTTTTCTTCTTGCTCCAGCCCCGCTCGCTGTAGCTGTCTTCAGACATCCAGGAAGAGGGCATCAGATCCCATTACAAATGGTTGTGAGCCATTATGTGGTTGCTGGGATTTGAACTCACGACCTTCGGAAGAGCAGTTGATGCTCTTGACCGCTGAGCCATCTCTCCAGTCCCATCGTAGCATATTTAAGAAGTCAGTGTTGGTCTCTCACAGCCCCTGGTTGAGGGATGAGGCCACCCAACCATCTCAAAAATTTTAGCTCAGAATTGCTCCTACTTAAAGGAAATACAGGGACAAAGAGTGGAGCAGAGACTGAAGGAAAGGTCATCCAGAGATTGCCCCACCTGGGGGTCCATCCGGTATACAGTCACCAAACCCAGACACTATTGCGCATGCCAAGAAGTGCTTGCTGACAGGAGCCTGGTATAGCTGTCTCCTGAGAGGCTCTGCCAGAGCCTGACCAATACAGAGGTGGATGCTCGCAGCCAACCATTGGACTGAGCACAGGAACCCCAAATGGAGGAGTTAGGGGAAAGACTGAAGGAGCTAAAGGGGAGCTGAGGGGATTGCAACCCCACAGAAAGAACAATATCAACCAACCAGACCCTCCCTACCCCCAGAGCTCCCAAGGACTAAACCACCAACCAAAGAGTACACATGGAGGGACCCATGGCTCCAGCCGCATATGTAGCACAGGATGGCCTTGTCCAGCATCAATGGGAGGAGAGGCCCTTGGTCCCGTGAAGGCTCGATGTCCCAGGGTAGGGGAATTCCAGGGCAGTGAGGTGGGAGTGTGTGTGTGTGTGGAGGGGGAGCACCCTCATAGAAGCAGGGGGAAGGAGGGATGGGATGTGGGTTTGTGGAGAGGAAACCAGGAAGGGGAGAAAATACAATCGAGCAATATTTAGTTAATTGTTGTGAACACTGTATTTATTATCTACTGCTGCATAACAAACTTAAAATTGTAGCTTTTTAAAAAAAGAAGAAAAAAAGAAGTCAGTGTTGGTTGTATATCTCCAGGCAGATAGCCACTTTGCCTCCTGATCTCCATTCTCCAATTGGTGAGTCCAAGGCAATTTGATTTTTTTTTTTTTTTTCGTTTTTCGAGACAGGGTTTCTCTGTGTAGCCCTGGCTGTCCTGGAACTCACTCTGTAGACCAGGCTGGCCTCGAACTCAGAAATCCACTTGCCTCTGCCTCCCAAGTGCTGGGATTAAAGGCGTGCGCCACCACTGCCCGGCCTCCAAGGCAATTTGGAAAACCTTGAGGCCAGCTCACTGCCAGTCAAGCAGGGTACAGACTCTTGTTTTTCTGGTGTCCTGGAGTTTTGGCTCAAAGGTGATGGGAGGGGGTGAAATTCCTCCTTTGGAAAGAGGTGGCCAGACTTGTCCCTCAACCGTCTGTAACTATCAACCTCCAGCCTACACGTGATAAGGTCAAGATCTTATCTAGAAGTTTCTCTGACAGGCAGATCCTGTTCTCAAGGGGCCCGGTGACTTTCTCAGAGCATACTTGGTCTTGAGCCATCCTGAGAAGGCTCAGCCAAGAGGACAGCTTTCCAGCAAGGGGCTCAGGGAGCGGTGGGGTGCTTCCAAAGGCCAGAATGGAAACAGGTGTGTGAGTGTGTGGGAGGTCATCACTGCGCCTTAGCCCTGATAGGTTCCCAGATCTCTAGGTCTCTAAAGATTCCCTGTGTGCCTTTTGGATCAGTAGTTGGGTGGCCGGACACAGCAAGGCAGCTGCCCTTCTGGGCCTGTCAGTTCTCAGTGAGGATGGTCCTGCAGGTGGTGGGGAACAGGCAGGGAAGGAGAGATTCACCATCCCCTGGAGCTCACTGCAGACTCCTGAACCATCTGGGGTTACACCTCAGCGCTGGGAGGGTAGAGGGCGTAAGATCATAAGTTCCAAGTTATCATCTGCTATATAGCAAGTTCAAGGTTATAGGTTACAAGAGACCCTGGGGAGGGAGAGAGGCAGAGAGGGAGGGAGGCAGAGAGAGGGAGAGGCAGGGTGGAAGAGAGGGGGAGAGGGAGGGAGGGAAGGAGGGAGAGAGGGATGGGGAGGGGAGATGGGAGCTCTTGAATGCATCTACCCCCTTCCCTCTGGTTGTTAGAACTGCCTGAACAGACCAAGGCACAGTTAGAAAGAGTCTAGGAGGACTCTGTCTTATATATGCACACGTGCGCGTGTGCGTGAGCGCGCACCCCCATACGTTCATGCATGTGTACACACACAATACAGACTAATAAAAATGTAAAAGTCAATTATTAAGAAAGAATATTCCTCCTATAGAAAGTACTATCCACAATGTGGACTGTTTCCAAACTGGGCAAAGATGCACTCACTGTTACCCTGCCAACTGATGACTGCAGGCCATTTTCACCATCTAAGCTTCAGCAGAAGTGTTTTTGATGACAACCAGAGAAGCCATTTTGGAACAGTATCAGCCCTCCTCCTCCCCATCACTACTGACTACTGCTAAGCTCTCTTAGAGAGCTGTGGAAGACACTGGGACCAGAGCAGCCACATTTCAGGATTCTGAAGACAGAGGAATTACAAGGGGGTGAGCTGATAAGGGTTCGGGGTGGGGTGGGGCGGGGCACAGAAGAACCTTAGTTCATCTCCTCAGTCTGTGGAGACAAAACAAGGGGCTACGGGGAGGCTGATTGCCCAGGGAAGGACAGAAAATGAATCTGAAAATGGCATTTTCTAGCTTGGGATAACTGGAAAATTTGGATGTGCCACAGAGCCAGAGGCTGAGAAGCCATGTAGAAAGTTCCAGAAGAACAAGACTGTTTTCAAAACGTTTGCCATGCTTTGGGGGTTAGGGAGTAGGGACGGGGAGGGGGGGACTTTGTGTGCAAGGAAGGTGGTAGGTTATCCCATTGAAACTGAGACCCACCCTTCACTCAGCTCAGCCAACTAATGGAGCTGTGATCAGGCCCCATGGCTCTTCAGAGCTGGACAGCGTCATTTTGAGAGTCTAGATGCGCCTCGTACAATGTCTGGTATGCAACAAAATTTTAACAAGGCTCACTGAGAGATAGGACTAGATCGTTGAAAACAAAGGGAAAAACAGTCCTTAGAAAGAGCCTCATAGGTGGATAGGTGCTGGAGTCAGAGAAGCCTTGGATGTAACCAATATTAATTGCACCCAAGGGAAACACAGAAAAATGGACACAATACGTAGGAAAGGAGACAAATGGGACTGTGTAGACCTCGTGCTGCTTAAAATTGGTTGCCTGACCTTTGTGGTGGTGGTGGTGGGAGGGATGGAACCCAGGGCTTGTGCATGCTAGGTAAAGTGCTCTGTCACTGAAACACACACACACACACACACACACACACACACACACACACACACACACACCAACAGAAAGGGGGGGCCTACTGATTCAACTCTACGTGAATTCTAAAGCCCATTGCACAAAGTTTTAAAAATCAACTCGCTCCAACTTGGCTGCTGGGGTCTAATCTGCTCACTCCACAGGTGGCTTTCCCTAGGAAGGACAAACTTCAGCATGCGTTCTGAGTCTCACATTGCTCTTAACACAGCTCAGTGGAGTGCCAGAGAGAGTCCCTCTCTCACACTTCCCCCCCCTTCTTGTTTTTATTTCCTTCTCCTCTTCCTCTTCTGGTTTTTGAGACGGGGTTTCTCCGTCAGTCCTGTCAGCTCTGGCAGTCCTGAAACTGTAGACCAGGCTGGCCTTGAACTCAGAGATCTGACTGCCTCCGCCTCCTGAGTGCTGGGATTAAAGGTGTATGCCACCTTTGTCTCCTCTGTCTCTGTCTCTGTCTCTCTTCCATCAGGGATTTTTACTGTGTTGCTGTGTTGCCAGGCTGTGACCTCAAACTTCTCTGCTCAAGGGATTCTCCTGCCTCAGCCTCCCACGCTGCTGGGACTTCAGGTGCATGCCACACCAGGCTACTCATTATTGTAAACACAGCCTATGGACAGTTCGTTAGGGATATCAGTCTGTCAATCATCCATGGGAGGCCTCCATGAGATGGCATTTGACTTCACCCTGAATGTCAAGAAAAAAAGTCAGAGAGAATTCGGGTGATGTGCGGTCTGGGCAGAGTTCATATAGAGAACACAGATTTAATCAGGCGTTGGCATAGCTCCCTGGAATGAGCCAGATGGTAAATATTTTAGCTGCCACGAGCCATGCCATCTCTGCTACAACTATTGGCTTTTCTTTTTCTTTCTTTCTTTTTTTTTTCGAGTCAGGGTTTCTCTGTGTAGCCTTGGCTGTCCTAGAACTCACTCTGTAGACCAGGCTGGCCTTGAACTCAGAAATGCACCTGCCTCTGCCTCCCAAGTGCTGGGATTAAAGGTGTGTGTCACCACTGCCCGGCTGCTATTGGCTTTTAAACAGGGCAAAAGTAGCTAGGCACTATTACCAGGTGGGTGATTGTTAGGTTACAGCCTTTGTAGCTACCCATGTGTTTCCTGATGCCATTCTCTCAATAAAGCCCTCTTGGGCTAAGCCATCTCAGTTCCTTTCTATCTAAATTACTATTCATTCATTCATTCATTCATTCATTTTTGAGACGGGGTCGCCTTATGCAGCTCTGGCAAGCCTGGAACTCACTCTACAGCTAGACCAGCAGCAGTCTGGACTCGAACTCCCAGAGATCCACCTGCCTCTGCCTCCCTAGTGCTAGGATTAAAGGCGTGCGTCATCACAGGCGGCTAAGAAGAAAGGCTGTGTCTTTTATTAATTTATAACAGGCTGGTGGAAATGGCTCAGTGAGGAAGGACAGCTAAGTTCAATTCCTGGAGCCCAGAGTAGCAGGAGAGAATTGACTACACCACCTGGGCGCCAACCTCGCGGGCACGCTGTGCTGCACGTGAACCCCCCCACCCCCGCCCGCCGCCCATTAATTAATAAAAAGCGTATCTGTAACAGAGGCACTCGGTATAACTTTATTAACTGAATAGTGAAATTTGAATTTCTTACGCGATTACCCTTTCTTGTCACAAAGTATCCTTCTCCGCCCTCAACTTCTTTAAAACCTACTGGGCATTCTTTACTCCGGTACCCTAAGTGGCTGACAAAAGGTAGGGTGGGTGGTTAGCTAGAGTTAGACTCCACAAGCTCTTGTGGGACAAGGAACAAGGCAAAGCCCCCTGTCATCCTGCAAATGGACTTTAGTTAGATCAGGCCCAAGTTGTCGCCTCCCACCCGTCCCAACTCTGGGAAAACCATCAAGGTTGGTTCCCCGCACCCTCCAGCCCACCAAAGCCACAAGATGCCACCTGCCAAGCCAGGCGCGGTGCACAGAGCCCTGCGAGCCGGGCGCGCACCTGCTCCCGGGTCCCCGCGCACCTGCTGAGCCGTGCTCCGGCCTCGTCTCGCGAGATCTAGGCTGGCGTAGTGGCCCCCACCCCCACACAGGCCACCGAGTACCTCTCCCCGCCCCCGAGCCGGGCCTCCCCGCCACCTCGGGGACCAGCCCGTCCCCCCTCCCCACCCCCACAGCATCGTAGCGGCTGCGCTCCGCACGCAAGCCCCTCAGTCCCAAGGGACCCCGCCTCCCCGGCTGGAGGGTGGCCCGGCGGGCAGGTGCACGCGCCGCCTGCCACCAGCGGGTCCCAGGCGCGCCCAGGGTGGGGGGACCCGGGGACCGGCTGCGCGCACGGCGCCTCTCGGCGCTGCATCCCTGGCTTCGCTCCGCTCCCCACCCCGCCCTGTGATTGACAGGCAAGATGTCGGTGTGGAGCGAGGCAAGAGCGATTGCAGCAGCCGTTCTCCCTGGAGCCCGGCGGCGGCAGCAGCAGCAAGGGGGACAGCGGCGGCAGCAGCAGCAGCGTTGTCGCGGGCAGCAGACCGCAGCCAGCCGCAGTGGGCGCCGCAGCCGCGCCAGCCGTGCGCACAGCATCCCGAGAGCGCGCTGAGCGCGGGGACCCGCGGACCATGCCGTGTCACCGCGACCGGGAGAGGGGCAGGCGCGCTCCTTTTTGACATAAAAGCCAGCCGGCCAAATAGCTTTATATACATATAATTCCGCCCTTCACGGAGCCGGTGTGCGAAGCGTGAGCTCTATTTCCCTCTGCCTCCTCCTTCCACTTTTCCTCCTCCCCTTCCTCCTCCTCCTCACCCTCCTCCTCTTTCTCCTCCTCCTCTCTAAGTGTACAGACTGCACCCTACCACCTGGTTGGCTTCTGACAAACGGGCATCTCTCCCTTTTTAGGGACCAGAGACACAGAGAAAGAGAGAG
Organism: Uromys caudimaculatus; assembly: GCA_028551405.1. Taxonomy (NCBI): domain Eukaryota; kingdom Metazoa; phylum Chordata; class Mammalia; order Rodentia; family Muridae; genus Uromys; species Uromys caudimaculatus. The sequence continues at coordinate 39,622,902 of CM052721.1, forward strand.
GAGAGAGACAAGGGACATTCTAATGCAGACTGCCTGATACTCTCCCCCGCCCCAAATCATAATAAATTTTGGCTCTTGTCCCCTCCTCCAACCCCCCACCCCCTCAAGCTTGTGTGAGATGTTGGGTTTCTTCAGGAGACACTGCTGAGAAGTCGCAGAGGTTGGGGAGGCGTAGGGGGGGTGGACTCCCTCTACCTCCACTCCTTCCCTCCCCCTTTTTTCTTTCTGGGAGGAGGTGGAGGAGGAGGAGGGGGTTGCAGAGCAAGCGATGGATGAGGAAAACATGACGAAAAGCGAAGAGCAGCAACCTCTGAGTTTGCAAAAAGCCTTACAGCAGTGCGAGCTGGTTCAGAACATGATCGACCTGAGCATCTCCAATCTGGAAGGGCTTAGGACGAAGTGTGCAGCTTCCAACGACCTCACGCAGAAGGAGATCAGGACCCTGGAGGTAGGTGTTGCCTGGGGTGGGGGTGGGGGGCAATCCTTCCATCCCTTCCCCTTCTCCAGTCTGTCCCCTTCCCTTTGGGGTTCAGGGTGTTGAGGGAGGGCCTGGGGAGGGGAGGGGGTGAAGCAGGTGGGCACGAATGATGCGCTATGATTTATCACCTGGCAAAGCCAGCGCGGACGTCCCTTCCCAGTGCGGCTGTTGTCTGTGCTCGGCCGGGTGGTGGTGGTGGTGGTAGCAGTAATAATTGGTGTTCCGTAGTTATTATTATGGGTTGTAGCTGTTGCCATGATTATTCTTTTCCTGTGGGAGGAGGGAGTTGTTGTTGTTGTTATTATTATTATTTCTCTCTCTCTCTCTCTCTCTCTCTCTCTCTCTCTCTCTCTCTCTCTCTCTCTCTCTGTCTCTGTCTCTCTCTCTCGGATTTTTTTATATGCCACGGGGGCCTGAATGCTGGGTGCTATGTTAGAGAGCTGCAGGGGACCCACGTGACCTTGTGCGTTCTGCAGGTGGTCAAAGGTGGTTTTGACTGGTTAGATGGGGCTGCCTGAATGGATTCAACCTTTTGCTCTGTGTCTCATCCCCCCACCTCTCCGAATCTACGCCCTAGAAAACCAGACGCAGGAAAAAAAATCCCCAGAGAAGTACCCATTTCTAAAACAATCATTTGATGTAAGGGGGGGGGGTCTTTGCAGGCCCAAAATGTGTAAAAAAGAAACAATGTTACGATTGCCTGGAGTGGTTCTTGCACTAGGTGGCGTGGGGAAAATGCTCTTGGGCTGTCTTGGTGAGACTTGGTGGATAGGGATCCAGGAGAGTTTCATTTGGCTCATTGTAGCATCCTCTCTCTGACCGGAGTTGGGAGCAGTTTGCTGAGAGACTGTGGTAGGGATGGCTACAAAGTTACCACAAAGAAGTGGAAGGAACTATTTTCCTTCAAAGGCCATCTTCTCCCCCCCCCCCCCCCCAGAGGATGCTTTCAGGGTTTTGTGAAAGGCCTGGTGTACTGAAATCCTCCAGCATCTGCCTTGTTCAAAATGTCAGACGGATTCAGCCCCTTCACCTTCCTTCCCTCGAAGGCCCAGCTGTCCACATTGCTTGATTTAATTTGGGAATTCCCACTAGCTGGCATTTGCCAGAGAGTGGTGGCTGTGGAGCTTAGAGCAAAGGAGCGTTCCTGTTGGCACGGCCATGTATCGTGGAGCTGGGTGGCTCGGCTGGCCTCTGGCTTGGCTTGTGAGTTCGCGAAGCCTGAAGTCTTTCTTCAGTCTTGGCTGACCGGGCCATCTGCATGGATGCACCCCTCAGATTCATTTGTCCGGCCTTTGGTTTTAAGTTTGGCCCGATGTCTGTATGCAGGAGACTATGGTTTGGGAAGAGGTGTTTGTCTGTGTGTATTTAAATAAGCCGCTTACTGCCCTTGGGTACATATCTGTGCTCACCTGTCAAGGGGGAACATGAGCCCAGGGATGAAATAAGATAAACGTTATGTGGGAAGTGTGTTGGGAGGCCCAGGCATTGCCTTTCTCAGAGGGGAGGTAGATAGATAGATAGATAGATAGATAGATAGATAGATAGATAGATAGATAGATAGATGGTTTGACTAATGTTTGCTGCTGGAAGAAAGGGGGTAGGCTGTTGTTAGCCCAGCCCCTATCTCTGCACAGGGCCCAGGACAGATTTGGTTCAGAACTATACATGGGAAAGCTTACACAGACAACCCCTGAGGGCCACCACCTCCACCATGTCTCTTCTGCCCTCTGTCACCAGAATACCCCACGTTGGGCTATTACAGCCTAAGTTGCTCATAGTTTCCTTCTGTTTCTTTTGATGGTGTTCTGTACTCTGTTCACTGACTCCCTGGAGAGTAGTGATTGACAGAGCCGGGCACTCTGTGGCTTGGGATAGAGCTCAGTGGTGGAATCCTTTTGTAATGTGCATGAGGACCTGGGTTCAATTCCCAGCACTGTGCATCCACACAAACAGTGGGCACCTGGCTCTGTGTTATCTCTGCAAGGTGTCTTATATTTGAAATTAGGGGACAAAACTGCTGACGTGCTGGTCAGGGAGTTGGAACCATAGGTATCTTAGTTCGGGATACTATTGCTGCAGTTGAGATACCATGACCAAGGCAAGTTGGGGAGGAAAGGGTCTATTGACTTATACTATATAGAAGTATATCATAGAAGAAGTCAGGGCAGAAACTCACACAGGGCAGGAACCTGGAGGCAGGAGCTGATGCAGATGCCATGGAGGGGTGCTGCTTACTGACTTGCTCCTTATGGCTTGCTCAGTCTGCTTTCTTTCTTTCTTTTTTCTTTTTTTAAAAGAATTACTTATTTTTATGTACATCAATAAGGCATCAGATGGTTGTGAGCCACTGTGTGGTTGCTGGAAATTGACCTCTGGAAGAGCTCTTACCTGCTGAACCATCTCTCCAGCCCCTCAGTCTGCTTTCTTATAGAACCCAGTTTCACCAGGGATGGCCCCACCACAATGGGCTGAGTCCCCCTCACCCCCATTGATCACTAATTAAGAAAATGCCTCACCACTGGATCTCATGGAGGCATTTGCTCAGTTGAAGTTCTTTCCTTTCAGATAATTCAAGCTTATGTCAAGTTGGCATAAGACTAGTCTACACAGCCAGAAGTACATCTTTTTCTAGATCTCATAGTCTAAGGGTATCACAGGACACATCAACCACTTGATCCACAATGCCCAGTGACCCTTCTGGAGCAATCATGCCTAGTTGCCTAGGAACAGGGCATAGGAGAGGAGCCCCGGAAAAAGTATGGTCTGGCTAGACTTCATGTTTGCAGTCACCGAGTTTTCGACCCTAACAGCTATCAACTCTGATAACCTAAAAGCCTCATGGTGGTGCTGGCTAACATGTGGGTTGCCAGCATCTGATGGCCACACTCTAATTTACCTGAAATTGGAGAGAGGGTCCAGGATTCTGCATTTAGTATGCAGACGGGGTGCTTCTGTGTGTGATTTTTCTTTGGCGGTGCTGGGAATTGAACCCAGGACCTTGTGAATGCTAGAGGAGAGTTCTATCGCTGACTGTATTCGCAAGCCCCAGACCTTGTGTTTCTGATTAGGGACACTTTGTGAATTACTAATCGAAGCTGGGTGTGGTGGTGCACACCAGCAATCTTAGCACCTGGGATGCTGGACCGGGGAGGAGGGAGCATTCAAGGGTAGTGTGGACTGCATAGTGACACTGTGCTTCAAATTAAAAAGGAAAAGGGGGCTGGATTGTAGCTCAGTGGTGGAGACCTTGCCTAATATACCATGTTTAGCCCCCAACTCTGAAAAAGACAAGAACAAAACCTACCAGCAGCAACAACAAAAGTAAAACATCAACAACAGAACCCCAAATCCATTAGGACATAAATGTTGTGTCCCAGCTATTTCTTTATGTTTTAAACTTATCTTGAATTTTATTATTGTTTTTTTTTAAATGTATTTATTTTTAAGTATATGAGTACACTGTAGCTGTCTTCAGACACACACCAGAAGAGGGCGTCGGATTTCATTACCGATGGTTGTGAGCCACCCTGTGGTTCCTGGGAATTGAACTCAGGACCTCTGGAAGAGCAGTCAGTGCTCTTAACCCCTGAGCCATCTCTCCAGCTCCTGAATTTTATCACTGTGCATGTGGATACAAGTGGATACAAGACTCTCCTTTGTGTCCAGGAATTGAACCCAGGTCAGCAGGTGTTCAAGACAAGTGTTTTTACCCACTGAGTTGTCTTGCTAGCCAATATGTATATTTAGGGGGTTTATTTGGCTTGAGGCTCTGGTCCAAGGTCAATGGGCTGCATCATATGACCACCATCTTTGAAGGAGAATCCCAAGGTGGCTCAAGGCATCACATGTTGAGTTCCCTGTTGTTTTTGCTATTTAATGGTGATAACTCCCTGCTCCCAAACACCAAAGTTGCTAAGAGATTGACCGGACCATCCTGAAGACAGTGATGATAATTAGTGCATACTCCTGCAGAAACAAAAATATTCAGCATGAACTTGGTCTTCACAAAGCATGCTTCTCGGGTAAGGAGAAAAGGCTGATGTCACAGCCAAGTGACAGTGAAGGCCAAACATACAATCCTTTGGGAGATGGCAAAGGACGTTCTGATGGCTTTTTCTGCAATGGTTACAAGTTGTCTTTTATAGCTCCAGCTGTCACATCTGCATTCAAGGAAAGATAGAGGAGGACCCAATGAGTGTGGAGAGATGGTGGTTCATATTTTTGGCTTTAGGAAACAAAGGCTTTACCATGGTAACCCTCCTTTCCACCATCAATGTTTAACTATGGTTTTTGGGCTACAGTAGAGTCAAATGTTCTAGCTGCAAGGGAAGCTGGATAGAGAGAAGCAGGAGAGCCATCACTTTCCTTGCCTTCAATGAGTCCTGTGCCAAATCATGCTTTCATGGGAGCAGGTACCAATGGATGTTGGGTGGCCCACTAGTAAACCAGCCCCATTTTTTTTTTTTTTTCTGGTAGATATTTTGATGAAGAAGAAAGTTGGCAGGCTTTGCAGTTTGAGGCAGGTTGGTTTTCTAGATGTTCTGCTTTATCTTGGATACAAATGTAAACATTTTAACCCCAGCTGACAATTGTAAGATAATTCCTGCCTCAGTGGGTGGTGTAAGGATCACTGAGGGTGACATTTTTAAAGACACTAACTTGAACAAAAGTATCAGCAGGTACTGAGCAGACAATAGCCTCCAGCAGATTATATTAGTTCCTTCTCTTTGCTGAGACTAATTACTGATAGAAACTACTTTTACAGAGGAAAGGGACTGCTGCTGCTGTTGTTTTGCTTTTATTTATTTGGTTTGGACTTGTTCCACTTAAAAAAAAAAACCAAACAAATAGAATCTGTCACTCCCTCCCCACCTCCTCCCCTCCTCCAGCCACTCCCAGCTACTCTCCCTAAATGCCAAGATTTATTTTGGCTTGTGATTTCAAAAGGGACACAAGTCAGGCATGCTGGCATGCGTCTTTAATTCTAGCACTGAGGAGGCAGAGGCAGGTGGATCTCTGGTAAGGACTGTGATAGCCAGAGTGGTGTCGAGAGGCCTGTCTCAACACAAACACCAGCAGGATGACAGAAACATAACTCCAGTTCATGGTCAGTCAGTCAGGAAGTAGAGAGCAGACATCAAACCTCAAGACTCAGTCCTCAGTGATTCGCTTCTGTCAGGGAAGTGCTGCCTTTTAAAGCAGCGGTTCTCAACCTGTGGGTCTCGACCCACATATCCTGCACATCAGATATTTACGTGACGATTCGTAACGGTAGCAAAGTTACAGTTATGAAGTAGCAATGAAATGATTTCATGGTTGGGGTGGGGGTCACCACAACATGAGGAACTGTATTAAAGGTTCACAGAATTAAGAAGGTTGAGAACCACTGCTAAACAGTGCTACTGATTGGGGACCAATGGTTCACACCCATGAGCCTGGGGTGGGGGGACGCTTTACTTTCAAACCCTAACAGTGATGGTGGTTAGCCGAGGATGGTGTCGGTTAAAGGACATGGGGACAGCTGGGAGCAGAGGAGTTTGGGTAATATTTCTGAGCATGGTAGGTAGAGTGGTTATGTGAGATGCTAGCCCTGTCCTGGAAGCTCATGTTCAACAAGTAATTTGTGGGCAAAATAAATTCTGGGGTGAAGAGGTTTGGGAAACACTCAGTGTAGGACCTCTCCGAGCTTTCCCCGCCATCTGTGCATATGGCGTGTTTTCCCTTTCTCAGGGATTACCCCGGAGGGGTGTTGGTCCATAGAATCTACTGGGGGAAACCTGGCCAGGCAGTTAGGGAGGCCTGCCTGGCTGGGGAGGCAGGGATTTGGAGTGGAAAGGAAGAGTGTAGCAAAGGGGACCCTGTGGCTCTCTAGACTTCGCAGTGCTGCTTTAGGGACAGGCTCAGAATGGAGTGTACCTGGCGGAGGGTCATAGGAATGAGTTTAAGTCTCTGATTCCTGGGGTCTTACTTAGCCCCGGGGCCATCACACCCACCACTTGCATCTCTTTGTGGGAGGGGACAGATGTCTTCAGAGGTTTTGGAGTGAATAAGCAAAAGGATGAATGACAGCAGGTCTGGTGATGGTCTGTAGCAGGGGCTAGCCAGGTCTGGTGATGGTTGGTAGCAGGGGCTAGCCAACCTTCTCTTCTGTTCAGGGCTGAATGGCAAATATGCTAGGCTTTATAGTTCTCAAGTTTCAGACACCCTACTGTGTTATCATAGCTTGTAGTAGCCATAGACCACATATGAGGTGTGGGCACATTGGGAAATTTCTCAATAAAACTTGATTTGTGGCCCCTGAATTTTTAGTTGATATTATTTTTGACATACATAGTATGATGTATTCTTTTCCTTTTGATTTGTTTATGATATATATATATTCTTAGTTTTGGGACCCCACAAGAATAAGTGGTAGGTGAGACTTGGCTTATTTATCCCTGGTCTGGAGGATGAATGGAATCGCACAGAGATCATCTAGAAGTCAATCAAGTGACATGGGGCTGGAAGACTCTGTGCACAGAGAGAGATGGCTCTGAGCCAACTCTGGTGTGGTCGGTTATAAGGGGAGAGATGTGATGGGTTTGGGAGCCAAGGGCAGATGCCATGGTGGCACAGGCATCATGGCCACACTTAGCAACTCTGCTCTTTATATGTCCACATCAGTTCCTGAATTCTTTTTAATGAGTCCTCCCTAGACTCAACTGCGTTCCGGAAAGTCTGCACTGAAGATGGCATGTCACAGATTCCTGTGAGTCTGTGGGCTGTGCTCAGTTGGCGATTCTATCACTAGTCTTGTCTGGCCTCATTCATATGAAGCTGACAGGGGGCTTGGGGACAGGATGAGGAGCCTCCCAGGACAATGGTTTGGGTGGTTTTTATGGTGTTAGTGTCCTAAGAGAGCGCTTGCAAGGAATCTCCAGGCTGTAGAGTGGAACAATGTTGCCGCCATTGTGTTCCGAGGGTTGGACTTGCTACAAAGGTAGTTAGGTGGGTTGGGCTATGGTAATTAGACCGACCGTCACTTATGTCACTCACTTATGAATCAGTTCCAGGTGTCACTTATGAATCAGTTCCAGGTGGGATGATTGATCAGCGCTTCCCCAGGCATTAACCTCCCATCTTGTGACGTCACTTTATATCCAGGAAGGGTGGGGAGAAGTTAGAGCTGCTTAAAAGACTCCATGTATGTGTGTATGTGTGTGTTTGTGAGTGTGTGTGAGTGTGAATGTGTGTGTGAATGTGAGTGTGTGTGAGAGTGAGTGTGTGAGTGTGTGTGTGTGTGTGTGTGTGTGTGTGTGAGTGTGTGTGTAAGGGGTTCTTGGCACAATAAGTCATGCTCTCTGGGCAGTGTAATCTACTCAGTGACCTCCAGGCTAATAAAGAGACTGAGGAACAACACCTGAGGTTGACTACACACACACACACACACACACACGCACGCACACACACATACACACAATTTTGCATAGATGTCTTTTCTACAGAAAAAGCCACTTCCAGATGAGTGGCTTCCCTGGGTCCTAATGAGCTTGTGTTCATCTGATGGCTCCATTAAATCTTGAGGACTCAGGGTATTCTTCCTCACATGACTGGCTGCCTCAGTGTCCCCCCCACATTACCTCTCCAGAGGCTTAACTTGGTTTTCTCCCAGTGAAGTAGAGGCAGCATTGTAAGAGGACAATCCCCAGTGCCTGTCATCTTTAGCCCCTGTTTGCAAATGTGACAAATGATCCATCTATTGGCCAGCCATGGGGCATGGACAAGCCAGAGTCACCATGGCTGCTATCCCAGAAGCTGGGAAGCACTGGGAAGCATTTGAATATTTTAATCTAATTTGAATATTCATCTTGAGGGTGAACTTAAACAGAAGCACACACATGGAACAGGAGAATGAGTGTGCGCTGACCATAGAGCCTCCCCTGGGGAAGAGTGTCCCGGGCTGAGGGAACAGCATGAACAGACTTCCAGAGTGGGAGGAGCTAGGCAAGCTGCTGGGGACGTGGAGTCAGGGTAGGGCAGGTGAGGATGAATGGTACCCAGAAACGGGATATGGAGCCTGCAAAGAATTGAGGATTGTATACCAGGAGCTGTAGTGCGCGCCTTTAATCCCAGGACTGGGGAGGCAGAGATGACAGATCTCTGTGATTTGTGGCCAGCCTGGCCTACACAGCAAGACTTGTCTCAAAAGGACAAGTGGTGTTGGTGTTGGGCTCAAGAAGTCCATGTTGGCGCTGTCATGTGTGACAGGAAGGACTGGTAGGGAGGGCGCACGCCATGGTCGCTGCGGACTTGGCCCGCTGAGCTGGAGCCCGTATGGAGGCCGGAGCTGTGAGGCTCCTCCCTCTACTGGGCGTGTCTTTCCTGATTATTCAGGTGCTGTTTGGCGTGTGTGTGTGTGTGTGTGTGTGTGTGTGTGTGTGTGTGTGTGTGTGTGTGTGTGTGTGTGT
>CM052721.1:39642192-39674659 GCA_028551405.1 Uromys caudimaculatus
CTCCTCTTCCTCCTCTTCCTCCTCCTCTTCCTCCTCCTCTTCTTTCTCCTCTTCCTCCTCCTCTTCCTCCTCCTCTTCTTTCTCTTCTTCCTCCTCTTTCTCCTCCTCTTCCTCCTCCTCTTCCTCCTCTTCCTCCTCTTCTTCCTCCTCCTCTTCCTCCTCCTCTTCCTCCTCCTCTTCCTCCTCCTCTTCTTCCTTCTCTTCCTCCTCCTCCTCTTCCTCCTCCTCTTCCTCCTCTTCTTCCTCCCCTTCCTCTTCTTTTTCTTCCTTTTCCTCCCTTCTCTCTCCTCTTCCTTCCTCCTCCCCCACCACTCCCCACTCCTTCTTTTTCTCTTTCTCCCTTAGAAACAGTGTAGTCCAGGCTAGTCTCAAACTTACGATCCTCCTCGTGAGGATCTGGCTCCTTGGGCTCCTGAGCACTGAGATTACAAAGTGTTCTGAATGCTGTGGACAGGATTGTCTCGTGGTAGATGAGCCTGAGCTTGTCTATCTCCGCTGGGTTTTGCCTCAGTCCAAGAGGACACACCCTCCTTCACAAGGGCATGTGGCTTCTACCTTCTTCTCTGCAACCCTGGCCCTGGCAGTTCTCATTGGCTTCCCTCCTCTGAGCCATGAGCAGATGCTGAGATAAGCCAAGCTTCTAGCCACCAGAAATGTTCAGAGGTGCTGAGAGCACGGGAGGATGGGCTAACTCCCCTGGGGCTAGCCTCGATTCTTTTTGCTTCCGATCGTTTCAAATGGGAGCAAACAGCTTGCTGTGTGTGTAGTCTGATTGCTGTGTGGGAGATATGGGTGACTCGAGAGGCTCTGGACACAAGGGTCAGGTGCGAAGCCATGGTGGCCACTCAAAGCATGTTTCTGAAAATGAGTCTATCCCAGAGAGACAGTCATTGGGGATACACTTTAACATTCATCTTGGAACCAGAACTATAGCCAAGAAGATTTCTGGTGTGTGTGTGTGTGTGTGTGTGTGTGTGTGTGTGTGTGTGTGCGCGCGTGCACATCTGTGAGTACATACAAGGAGACCAGAGGTAGTCATGGTTATCTTTGCCTATAGCTCTCCAATTTAACATTCATCTTGGAACCAGAACTATAGCCAAGAAGGTTTCTGGTGTGTGTGTGTGTGTGTGTGTGTGTGTGTGTGTGTGTGTGTTGTGTGTGTGTGTGTGTGTATGTATGTGTGCATCTGTGAGTACATACAAGGAGACCAGAGGTAGTCATGGGTATCTTTGCCTATAGCTCTCCAACATAATTTTTGAGACAGGGTCTCTCACTGAACCTGGAACCCACCGTTTAGGCTGCACTGGTTGGTCAGTGATCTGCTTGTCTCCACCTCCCCAGTGTTGGGGGTTACAGGCGTGCAGCTCCGTGACTGGCTTTTTCTATGGGCCCTGGGTATCAACCTCAAGCACCCCACACACTGAGCCACTGCCTCAGTCACTCCTGCCCACACATGAGAGCTATGCTATGGGGGTGCTTAATATGCAGGGTCTGGTCTCTCCAAAGGCTCTCCATGGGCGTCAGCACTAGTGCCCCCTAGAGGCTGACTGGAGATGGTAACCAGCTGCGGTCCCACACTCTCCACAGAGGGATTTTACCATCAGCAGGGCCACTTGTTTGGTCAAGTTTGAGAAACAAGCGTCTGGTTGACTAAATAGGGTTTTTTTTTTTCCCTTTTCTTTTTTCTTTCTGTGGTAAAATATACAAATTGTCCTTCCTTTTTCATTTTCACTGACTTATAACTGTACCATCAGATGACATTAGCTACTTTGGCAATAATACCATCACCCAAACTTCCACCCCCCCCATAGAAACTCTATGCCCACTAAAAAGAACTCCCTGTCCACCAGTCCACCCCCACCCCATACCCAGTCTGTACTCTACTTTGCATTTTGGAATTTTCTTCTTCTGAGTACCACATATAAATAGATTAGCACCATACTTATTTTTTTGTTTTGTTTTGGTTTTGGTTTTCTTTTTTCGAGACAGGGTTTCTCTGTGTAGCCCTGGCTGTCCTGGAACTCACTCTGTAGACCAGGCTGGTCTCGAACTCAGAACTCCACCTGCCTCTGCCTCCCAAGTGCTGGGATTAAAGGTGTGTGCCACCACTGTCCAGCAGCTACCATACTTATTTTTGAGGCTGTTTTCTGGCACTTATGTTTTCTAGGTTTGTTTATGTTGTAACATGAATCAATACTTCATACCTTTTTTATGGCTGTGTAATATTCCATCCTGTGGTATATTTGTCATTTTCTATCTCTATAAGAAATTACCAGAGTAAAACAACTAAAGAGAGGAAGGATTTATTCTTGACTTATGGCTTTAGAGACTTGGGCTCATGGTTATGTGACTCTACTGCAGAGAGGCAGAGCATGTGATACACAGGAAGGGACAAGGGACTAGCTACATTCTTTTTTTTTTTTTTTTTTTTTCTCTTTGAGACTCTGTGTAGCCCTGGCTGTCCTGGAACTCGCTCTGTAGGCCAGGGTGGCCTTGAATCCATAGAGATTCGCCTGCATCTGCTTTTGGAATACTGGGGTTAAAGGTGTTTGTCAATACCACTCCAAGTAGGAGATGGCAGTTCCCACGCCCCCCACCCCCGAAGCTACAGTGCTTAATAGCATGCGTACCCCTCAGTGACGTGCTTCCTCCAATGGTGGCCCACCCAGCTACCAGTGCACAAATAGATTCACCACTTGATGAAGTTGGAGCCGTCATGATCCACAGGCGTCTTCAGAGGACATCTCTACGTCCAATCCATGACACACAGACACGCCGCTGCCTTTTGCGTATCTCCAGAGTGCCGATGAACTGCACGTGACTGCAGCTGCAGTACATGTGTGCGCACACGTGATGAACACATGGTATAGCACAAATGAGCTTTGACCATGTCGTGCTCAGTGAAAGAAGATACACCGTGACTCCGTTTACATCCCTAGAATGTTAAAATCCTGGGGAGAGAATGCAGAATGTACACTTCTCAGTGTAGGGAGAATATCACTGTGTCAGTGCTAAGGTCCTGGGGCTGGTGGCACAGCAGTGCCGGTGTACACAGTGACATGAAGCTGGGTGCTTATAAAGATGGATTTTATGGTGCACATACTTTACTATGTGGGAACTATCCGGCGTGGTAGAAAGAGAAGTCCGGAGTGTCTGCCCCGGGCGCTGCAGTTCTGGGAGGGACAGGACACGCAGGGAAGTGGTCTCGTGTCTTCCCACACAGTCCTACGGGCAGGTGGGGGCTGTGGGAAGCCGCCAGGACACCGCCCGTGGGTGGGGGAGGGGGCCATTCCTGGGAACTCTTGGCAGCTGTCTCCATGGGTTCTCTAGCCCTGGGCACCGCAGACTCTGCAGGGTGCCGCAGACGGGCTAGCCAGAGCACAGCTGGGGTTCCGCCTGGACCAGGTTTGTGGCTTGTGGTGCCGACCAGCTACTTCGGCTTGGGTGAATGGGTACCATCTAGAAGTGCTGAGATGCCCCGGAGGGAGATTAGATGCGGCGCCTTAATCGAAGGCCGGACCCCTTGTTTCCCAAGGTGGATCAAGATGAGACGGTTCATAATTCTAAGGCGTTTATTGACATTGTGATGAGTGGCATAGATGAAATCTTACCCCGAAATCTCTGGGATGGGTGAGGCAGATATAGTAACTGGGAAGGGGCGTGGCTAAGTCTAGGTGTCTCATTAACATGGGGATGGCTTGGGGCTGTGTGGCCACACCTCTACCTGAGGAGGGGTGGGTCAGAGGTCTGACCACAGGTCCTACGTAAGAGACCTCTCTACAGAAGGCTATGGGGAGTTGTACTTGACAGGAGCCAGAAGGCCTCCCGGGAGCTTTGGCAAAATGCTTTCTGGTCCCTCGCGGGTTGCCCCACTGGGTCGCCCGGGAGTTTAGCCTGTGCTCGACTGGTGCCAGACTGCCTGTCACAGACCACTGCCCCACACTACTGCAGTAAACAAATGGGGGGGTGGGGGGAAGGTTTCCTGGGCACTGGTTTTGCACTGGTGTGTGGTGGCTGTTTGCCCTGATATTTAATTGATGACTGGGAAAACAATGTGGTCCTCTGATTGCTTTTAAATCATGCTAAACTCGCTACGCACCAGGATCAGTGTTATTGGGTGCTGGACCGAGTGGGTGAGCCGGTTAAACCCATTGACAATGCTAGTCTTATCCACGTGGTCAGCTAAATACCTCTGACACATGACTAAATGGAGGAGCCACAGAGAGGTCTAGTAATTCCCAAAATGTCACACAGCTAGTCATGGCAGAGGCAGAATTGGAGACCCTCAGGATGTAAGGACAGACAGGGTATGTGTTCTACCTCTCAAGATGCTTGCAAAAGGTGGTCTAGCCTAGATAGCTGCAGGTTTTTCTGAGACAGCATTTTGTTGGTAGCCCAGGATGGCCTCAAGTTTGAACTACTTCATGCAACCTCACGTTACAGTTTCCTAGTGCTCCTTGGAGGGTGTGGGAGGGTGAAGGTCACTGATCTGTTGCTGCCAAGAGCCATCATCTGTGACTTTTTCTGCTGTGGCTGTGGGTGAGTTCTCTTCAAGTGTGGGTGCAGATGTTTGACCAGAAGGATGGGTCATCAGAGGAGCTTCTGAGGTGCCCAGAGCTCTTGCAGAGGCACCTGGGGACACTGGCTGGGTCCCTCCATCGCCACCAGCCATTATCGGATCCAAAGCTTTGGAGCATAATGCAAATCGAATTTGCCACTTGCCTCTAAAGCTGTAGCTCCCAGAATCTTAAGAGAGATGCTTATCAGGCACTTTGAGTGCTATCTGCAGGGGCCCGCTTTGAGCATCACGGCAGGGCTCCCTCCCTGTCAGCGAGTGACCAGGGCATCCACATGTGTGGCAGAGAAGAGGGTGCCCTGGCAAGGCTTTGCCTAGGATGGAAGCTGTGGATCAAATCAGGAGAGCGGGGGCTTGCTTTCCTTTTCTTTTTCTTTTTCTTTTTCTTTTCTTTTCTTTTTTTTTTTTTTTTTTTTTTTGGTTTTTCGAGACAGGGTTTCTCTGTGTAGCCCTGGCTGTCCTGGAACTCACTCCGTAGACCAGGCTGGCCTCGAACTCAGAAATCCGCCTGCCTCTGCCTCCCAAGTGCTGGGATTAAAGGCGTGCGCCACCACTGCCCGGTGGGCTTGCTTTTCTTATGGTTTGATTCCAAATCCAAAGAAGCCACTGCTTGATATCCTGGGCAGCACATTCATGACACACAAACACACACATAAGCACACAGCTATAGACAGACAGACAGACAGATATACTCGTAGGCACACCCAGACTCAGACAAATACACATACACACACACACATACATAAATACATAGACACAGATTGACACACACACACATATACACATACACACAAAGGCAGAGAGACAGGCATATACATTCTCTCTCTCTCTCTCTCTCTCTCTCTCTCTCTCTCTCTCTCACATCTCAGGAGTGTGGATCTTATTTTTTTGCTCATTAGCTGTGTGTCTTGGATCAACTATGATGCTGATTTTCCATCTTGAGGGATGAAGGGCCCTTAGGACCTGCCTCTTGGGAAGGCCGTGATGAGAGGGTCCAGGTAAAAGCTGAACATTATTCAGCTGTGCCGGAGATAACGATGTTCATAGGGGCTGCCACCACCACTGTTCTGATGTGCCGTGTGCCAGAGATGTATGAGCATCCTAGAGGAAACCTTAAAATTAACTAAAACTATGGACACGAGGGGCTGCTGAGATGGCTCAGTGGTTAAGAGCCCTGGCCACTCTTGCAGAAGACCTGGGTTCAAATCCCAGCACCCACAGGCTGGCTCATACAACCAGCTGTAACTCCAGTCTTGGAGATCCGACACCATCCCCTGGCTTCTCCTGGCACACAGACACACTCAGGCCAAACATCCATATTCATAAACAATAATAAAAACTCCCAGCATGGGCTGTCTTCCTCTTAGTGAGCAGAGATCACAGGAGACATTTTCCGGTACTTTTTTTTTTTAGTAATTAAATTTATTCTGTGACCATTTGATTCAGGTATGGAAGGCATCCTGATTTCCCTCAGCCATCTCTCTCATCCCCCTCCGACCCCACCCTCTCCTTTCTCTTTCTTGCTAATCCCCTTCCTACATCCCTGTCTTTTCTTTGTTTCTGTCCCTCTGGGCCTGTCCGAGGATGTCTGTGTGGCTATGGGATTAGAAGTGTCCAGTGGAGCCTGGTAGACTCAACAGAGGGCACACACATCTAAAGACCATGGCTCCTTTTCCCAGATCAAATCCGTGGCTAATAGTTGAGCAGTAACGGGTGGGTCCCATGAGCCCCTCTCCCACCTTGGCTGTTGTCAGGGCCCCGTGCAAGTAACCTTAGCTGCTTTGAGTTTCATGATTACACTGGTTGTGCTCTGTCTAAAGGATGGAACTTGTCAGCCTCCTGTCTCCCAGTCTTCCGGCTCTTATAGCCTCTGTCTCCTCAGTGTTCCCTGAACTTTGGAGGGAGAGATTCTATTAAATAACCTGGTTAGTGATGAGTTCCATCCGGCACTTATTCTCAGCATCTTGGGCAGCCATGAGTCTCTGTATCCGCCTCTGGTTTAGTGCAAAAGAGAGGGGTTTTCTGCTTAGGGTTGTCAGGAGCTTTTGTCTCGCTGGTTACACAGAGCCAATTAGGAGCGGGAGGTTCCCGAGGCAGCAGGAGCTAAAGGAGAAACCCCAGCTTAAAACACACAATTTTAATAGCTAGTTTTATGCGTATGAGTGTTTTCCCCTGAATGCATATCTGTGCATCATGTGTGTGCCCAGTGCCCGAGGAGACCACAGAGGGCACTGGGTTCCCCCGAAACAGAAGTCATAGGTAGTTGTGAGTCACTCTGTGGGTCCTGGGATTTGAACCAGGTCCTCTGGAAGAGCAGCCAGTGCTCTTAACTGATGAGCCATCTCTCCAGGCCCTGTTCTTTTCTTTTCTTTTTTTAACCGGAACTTGCAGACTTACCTTAAAACAAACAGACAAACCATGTACTTCTGGGCACCACACTCAGCAGGCGACCATGGCTTTCGCATACGGTCAGCTCTCCTTGTTCATAGCAGGTATACTACCACGGTGCTCTGAATGCAGTTTCACAGATCTGGGAGTCTGTAGGAAACATCCAGAACCAGTTTCTACAAGCTTCCGTTCCTGTTGTGCACACACGTGTTCTTTGGGTGTTTCATAATATGTTTTATTGTATTCGGTCACTAACACTGAGCTACCTGACTCATGCCCGACACCTGTCCATACGGGAAGTGCCTTAAGCACAGTGGTTCTCAACATGGGGGTCTCGACCCCTTTGGGGGTTGAATGACCCTTTCACGGGCGGTTACATATCAGGTTTAAGCACATGACCCTCTTAGGCAAATGGGATAGTATTTCTGCCTTGGCTTGGAGACCATGGGGCCAGAGAGATGGCTCCGAAGGTAAGGGTGCTTTCTGCCAAGCCTGTTGGCATGAAGTCAGTCACCAGGACACCTATGGTAGGAGGGGAGAATTAATCCCCATAGGTTGTGGATTCTCCCCACAGACACTGGATTTTCAAACTACCCCCGCAATAAAGAAATAAACATATAATTTTTTTTTTTTTAATTTACAAACACTAAAATCAACAGTGACTGCTGCACTTGAGGGACGCAGGAAAGAAACTGCTCGCATGAAACTGCTCTGTTCTTAGGAGAAGGTTTTTTATCGTGAATGAGAGAAAAAGGTCCAGAGGCATCTAGGAAAGTCCAGAGGAGAAAAGGAGAGAAACATGGGGGGGGGGGGAGGAAGGAAGAGAGGGACCCAGGGAGGGAGGGAAGGAGGGACAGGGAGAGAGAGAGCATGCGTGAGAGATCGAGATCTCTGGATTATAAGGATGATGAGTACCCGTGAGGAGGGTGGGGCTGGGGGCTAAGCCTGAACTTTGGAGTGTGTGAGTGGCACGGAGATACCCACGGGAGCCTAGAGGCCAGCATGGGCTTTCATTTGCTACGGTAGGGTCTGCCAGAGAAGGGTGAGCATTCCTTTTGGCAGATGGGAACTAGTTTCCTGAGTTTCTGAGGAAGGCTGGCTTTTCTCTGACTGCCAGTGACCCTCCCGTAGTCCAGGTCAGACTCATTTCTAGATGTGTGGACTGCTCGAGAACCAGCAACTTCAACCCAAAGCACAAATCCAGGCTGGCTGCGAGCCGCCTCCCTTGACCGTGGAGAGTGACATGGACTTTGGACGAGTCACGTGCTCAGGTGTCCTCAGATGGCTGTGGGAATCTCATGCGTATTGATTTTGAGGTTATGAATGAATTTCAATGGGTAGACTGCAAGCAGAGCAGCCGTGAATTGTGAGACTCAATGGAGTTTTTCTTTCCACTTTATGCCCCATCTTTTCTGAGACCTGTGCCCCATGAGGGGTGTGGCTCTGCTTGTGTTTTTCTCCTTTTGTTGTTGTTCTTCTTCTTATTATTACTATTATTATTAATATTTTAAAACAGGGTCTCACTGTGTAGCCCTGGCTGTCCTGGAACTCACTCTGTAGACCAGGCTGGCCTCGAACTCACAGAGATCCACCTGCCTCTGCCTCCTGAGTGCTGGGATTAAAGGCCCAGCTCATGGTTTTGCTTGCTTGTTTGAGGTCCAGGCTGGCCTTGAACTCATCATCCTCCTGCCTCAGACTCCCAAGGGTTGGGATGCCGGGTGGTTACCACCATTGCCAGCTTTGGGCCTTAGGGGTCTGCATGCTTGTATTTAAGGTGGTTTACTGGCTGTTTCTACTGTTCTGAATGTGATTATTGTCTGTTGGCACAGCTTAGAGCTAGCAGGGGCATGAGGAGATCAGGTAAATCTTTGAATCCCAGGTCCCTAGTGGTAGCTCCCATGATGCTCAGCGTGGGTGAACTTGTACAAATGTTTTAATCCTGATTGCTGTTCCCCTTGGATTTTCTTTAGGGAATTAATAAACAGTGCTTTCTTATACCTAAAGGTGATTGACACACAGCTTTTCAGCTCCAGGGACATGGGCTCAGGGTTGGTTCATGAGGTTGCCCTCATAGCTGACCTTGAGCACTGAACTTTAGTGGGTTGGGGAAAATTTCCCAGCAAACTCCCCTGTGTAGTTCGAGTCTGGGGGGGGGGGGGTTGTAGGGAGCTAGCTGCTAATTTGAGCCTAAGCTGGGTTTGCCCTGTCTTGAGATAGGTGAGACTCTTTCTGGATTTAATTAACAGCCTAAATATACCACCGTCAACCTGCCTGCAGAGAGCCAACCTTCCTGAGAGCTTGGGAAGGCGCCCTGGCTCCGTCTGGAGCTCTCCCTCCATTAGCGTCTTCAGATTCAGGGAAATAAAACTCTACAGCTTCTGTAAATAACTGACACACAAACACATGCTTGCTACCCCAACCCCCAGGGATTGCGTTTATGAAAGAGGTGGGGGAGGGTCTCCTTCTGGCTCATGACTTCATTTTGGAAGATCCAAATTGCTTTATTAGTTTACTACTTCTGCATAAGGTGGACCTGTTAGAACTTCATCTTCGTGAAAAGGGTTGTCTGCACTGGGTGAGCCTGAGGGGAGGGTACTCGGGGTCTGATTGCACTCACTTAATGAGCTTGCATCACCGAGAGCTTTATATCGATTGATTGCTTGGGCAGAAGTATCAAGATCTCCCTTTCCTGCACGGGGAAACTGAGGCTCAGAAAAAGGTAGGTCAGCTTCATAGGACCACACAGCCTGCAAGTGACAGAGTCTAGATCTGCAGACCTTCAAAACCTGTGCCTTAACGGTCATGCTGGGCGGTGCCTGTAAATTCTCTTTATAATATGGCCTCGCTCTGTGACCTTGAAGGTGGTTTTTATTAAATTTGCATATCATTTCCTAGACATTTATTGTATGAATACAGACACCGTGGAGTTGGCATCTGTGGGGGTAGAGATATCAGCAAACAGCAGCCCATGTTTGCACAGCATTGATCATGACCCACATTGCCCCGAGTTCTCTCTCTCTCTCTTCTCTTTCTCTCTGTTTGTCTCTATTTTTCTTTCTCTCTGTTGCATATGCACAAGTGTGTGTGTGCATATATATATATGATCCATGTTTGTATGTGTGTAGGTTTGTGTG
Organism: Uromys caudimaculatus; assembly: GCA_028551405.1. Classification (NCBI taxonomy): domain Eukaryota; kingdom Metazoa; phylum Chordata; class Mammalia; order Rodentia; family Muridae; genus Uromys; species Uromys caudimaculatus. The sequence goes on from CM052721.1 coordinate 39,652,291, forward strand.
TGCATGAAAGAGATGGGGGGAGGAACAGGAGAGAGAGAGAGAGAGAGAGAGAGAGAGAGAGAGAGAGAGAGAGAGAGAGAGAAATGAGGGAAGGACAGAGGGAGAGAGAGAATGGAGACCCAAGGTTGATGAGTTGATGTTGGATATCTTCCTCAGTCTCTCTGTCTCTGTCTCTGTCTCTCTCTGTCTCTATCTCTCTCTGTCTCTGTCTCTCTTTCTCTCCCTCTGAACCTGGAGCTCGACAGCCCAGCTGTCCATCTGGTTTTCATTTCTACCTCACCCACTGGCTTTCCCATGGCTGCTGAGGCTCTGACCTCTGGTCCTCACACTTGCAAAGCCAGCTCCCCAGCTCAGAAGTGTGGGTCTCTGATGAAGACACTGAACCATGGGTTAGTGAGTGACAGGAGCGGCTTCCACAGTCTCAGTCTCTGTAGTCACTTTCCCGCCACAGACTGCCCAGGGTCTGTCTAGCCATTTGTCATCACAAGCTGTGCTGTGTGGAGTGGCTGGGCAGGGGCCTTTGGTGAGTTATATTCTGGCCTGTTATGTTCAGAGCAGTTGATGCTCTGCACTCAGCTCCTCCCGACCCGCTCCCCTGCTTCCCTGCTCCCCTGCTCCTCCTCTCCCATGCTCAAGGCAGTTAAGAGCTATAGAAGATGCAAAAATCCCGATGAATAATCTTGTACTTTGGGCCTCATGGGAAATATGGACCATTTCTTTCTTGACATGGATCTGTGCAGCACGGGGACTCTGGACCTTCAGTAGTGAGCACAGGATTAGCAGGACGGAGGACAGAGGACAACAGGACAGGGGAGGGCCGTGGAGGGCAGGGGTGGGCGGAGATGGGTGGGGGAGGGCGGAGATGGATGGGGCGGCTGGGGGTGGGCGGGGTCTGTGGCTGTGGGAACTGGGGCTTATTGTCATGCATGCTACATGCTTTGGGGAACAGTGGGAGACCGGCAAGTTCATGGTCAGGAGTGGAGCATGGCCGGAGGCAAATGTTAGGACTTGGTGTGTAGGGTTTAAGACAGCAGACAAAAGGACTCCAGGCATCATTCATGATGCGGATAAGGCAGTGGCTGATGGCTGTCCATTGCAACTGTCACCATCATCAGGGCAGCTGCGACCACTGACAGGAGCCTGATTCGACCTACTGACCTCCCACAGAAACAGCGGTGTGGGGAGAGTCCAGCTCTCCCTGTACCTCCCAGCCATGAGTATATAATTCTGGAGGGAGCAAAGGGTAGGCATCAGGTGTGATTTAAAATAAACAGTCCAACCAACAAATAAAAATACCAGGAAAACTTGAGAGCCTAGCAGGACAGAGAGGACAGAGTCTCAAATGGTGAGTCTCCAGCGAGCTTTGTGCGGACTCCGTCTATGAAGCTGGGGTGCCCTATTTCATACTGAGTGAGACTTTCAGGGTGTGGCCGCTTTGTAAGGGAACCCAATAAGCTCAGTAGTTCCCCAAGTTTCACTCTCATGGAATCTTACTTCGGTTTGTCAGCTGGCTCTGTAAGGAGGGAGCGATCTTTGTTTAAGTCTCCCCGGGGAAGGAGCTCAGCCACACCTCCAAAATAACTGCTGTGCTCATAACTGCAGCTCTCCTGCTGGCCTTGCCTTGGTATCTGGGAAACCCCGTGTGGGTTCTTGGCTTCTTCTCACCAGAAAGTCATCCACAGTGGAGTTGCTTCTCCTGGGGCAAAAGAATAAGGATCAAGGTCTTCAAGGTGCAGGTGCATGTGCGTGTGCGTGTGCGTGTGCGTGTGCGTGTGTGTGTGTGTGGTGGGGTGGTCATGGTGTTGGGACAGAAACTGGAAGCAGACGCTCCTGAGTTCGTTCCAGCCTTGGTTTCAGGTTTTACACAATTTCTCCTCATTTTCAAACTCAGACAACTAAGGTGGCTTGAAAGGGGGGTTGGTTACGGGAGCCGTTCGTTCGTGTTGGTCATCTGCTGCTGAGGTGAGAAGGAACACAGAGAGGCCGCACGCTGTGGCTTCATAGCCTGGGCTCCCAGGTAGCATCTGCAGCTGGAGCATCCCACCCTAGCGCACACGCTGTGTCGGGTGGGGTTTCTCAAGCCTTGTTACTTTATTAATGAAGGAAAACAGTCTCAGATATCTCCTATATATATTATTATTTTTCTTATGTTACTTAAATAGCTACCGACACAAGTGAATATATCTTTTTTTGTTTTGTTTTGTTTTTCGAGACAGGGTTTCTCTGTGTAGCCCTGGCTGTCCTGGAACTCACTCTGTAGACCAGGCTGGCCTCGAACTCAGAAATCTGCCTGCCTCTGCCTCCCAAGTGCTGGGATTAAAGGCGTGCGCCACCACTGCCCGGCGTGAATATAATCTTATTAAATTATATCAATTTATGTAGTTGTTGGTGCGTGCACACAGCCTGTGTGTGGAGGTCAGAGGACGGCAGGGAGAACACAGTCCCCTCCTACCGGGTCTTCTTGGTGGTCTGCAGACCAGTTCTTAGCCTGGAACATTTATCGAAGTCTAGAGACTCTGTGATGATGACCTAGTTGAGGATTTGCTATCAGACTTGGTGCATAGAGCAGGCTGGTTAATCCTTACCCTGCGGTGAGCAGAGTAGCTGACCACAATGAAGGACAGTCCATCCCCAAGTATCCAGAGAGCCCAGGTTAAAATTCTCACATACACACCAAGGCATAGCATCTAATACATTCACACAGATGCCCAACAGCCCTGAAGGCTGAACTAGCATGCCCAAACTGAATACAGGTGCTTTTGCAAAACCAGGTCATGCCATCGCCTGGCATCAACGATGCAGACATTTTGCTGAGAATAAACTGCTCATTAAAATTCAACGGGCCCAACCTGCTCTTGTGTGGGTCATTTGGTCCCTGGTGAGCCTCAGGTCTGTGCAATCGGTGGCTTAGTTTTTCTGAGGCGTGAGGAGTAATGGACCATAGGAACGGCTATATTTGGTCTTCACTCAGGAGATTGGGCGTGATCCTGTGTATTGAATCTGCTGAAGTTTGATTCTCATTAGCTTGTGATAATTAAAGTGGCGTGGCTCAGTGCCAACTGTGTTATAACTTAGAGCTGCCGAGGGCCCTAGGCAGCACTGGCTTTTAACGTGGGTGTCCAGGTCACCTAGCAGGTACTCGGCTTAGGTTCCATTCTGAAAACTTACAATATGATAATAAAATAAATACTTAAATAAAAACTTAAAATTTTATTTGAAAACACTTCTGGCATAGGGGAGATGGCTCAGCAGTTAAGAACACTGGCTGTTCTTCCAGAGGACCCAGGTTCAATTCCCAACACCCATGTGGTAGCTCACAACGATGTTTCAGAGGATCTGAGCTCCTCTCTTCTGGCTTCCACGGGCACCAGGTGTGCACATGATGTGCAGACATGCATGCAGGCAAAACGTTCGTGCACATAAAATAAAAATAAATGAAATCTACAAAAAAAAAAATCAAAAAATAAAATTAAACAAAACTCCCTAGCCAGGCATGCTGGTGCACACACCTTTAGTCTCAGCACTCAGGAAGCAGAGGCAGGAAGATCTCTACGAGTTCCATGCCTGCCAAGGCCACAGAGTGATTGATACCTTATCTTAAAAGCTCAAGAAAAACTTAATTTGAGACAGAGTCTCACTGTGTAGCTCAGACTGGCCTTGAACGCACAGCCATTCTGCTGCCTCAGCTTCCCATGCCAGGATTACGGGGTGGCCTTCACCTAGCAGTGCATTTTTGGGGTGGGGACAGTGCTGGGATAGAACTTGGACCTAAGGCATGCTCTGCAGATGCTCTTCTACTGGCGCAGAACCCCAACGTCATCAACCGCGCCCATGCTTTTAGAACGCGCATGCGCCATAGATGCTCTTCCATGGCGCACCTCAACGTCATCAACCACGCCCATTTTTGTAGCATGCTTTCTTATTCAGAGTGAAAGTATGACACGTTCATTTGTCATACACGTTGTTCTTTCTCAGTAATTACCCTGTTTTCTCTCTCGTCCTCCCCCCCCCCCCCGCACATCGCTTCTTCCCTTTGTCTCCCAGATAGCCCTTTCTGTTGTCACATCATGTCTGTCTTTAGTATTTGTCTTCCCCCTCCCCATTTCCTATTTCACCTAATATAATGATCTCCAATTCTGTCCATTTTCCTGTAAATGACATTTTTTGTGCTTTTTAAAAAGTATTTTATCCATTGACTGCTGATCTTGCATTGGCGTTCTTCCTTCGTGTATGTCTGTGTGAGAGTGTCAGATCCCATGGAACTAGAATCACAGACAGTTGTGAGCTGCCCCGTGGGTGCTGGGAATTGAACCCGGGTCCTTTGGAAGAACAGTCAGTGCTCTTAACCACTAAGCCATCTCTCCAGCCCAATTTTTTCTTCTTTATGGCAGAATAAAACTTCATACGCATCACAGTTTCTTTTTTTTTTTTTAATTATTATTTTAAAGGTTTATTTATTTTTATTTTATGTCTTTGAGGGTTTGCCTATCTACATGTACACTGTGTGCATGTTTGCTGCCCACAGAGGCCAGAAGAGGGCGCCAGACCCCTTGGAACTGGAGTTACGTGCTTGTGAATCACTGTGTGGGTGCTGGGAACTGAACGTGGGTCCTCTGCAAGAGCAGCAAGTGTTCTTCATTCCTAGGCCATCTTTCCAACCCCAGGTCACAGTATCTTTCCTTTTATCCACCCATCTGTTGATGGGAATCAAGGCTGAGTCCATAACTTGGCTACCAGGGTAGTGGTAACACACACGGGTGGGCAAGTGTCTCTGTGGTTCCTTCATGTGTGTGCTCAGGGGCTGCATAGCTACATCATATGATTGTTTCACACTAATGTAAAATTCCTGTATGGAGTTGGAGGGGACCCCTGGGAATTCATCTGGGCCCTTGAGCGTCCACATATTGTGGTAGTGTCGTGTAATAACAGGCTAGATTATTCTCTCTCTCTCTCTCATGTAATAACAGGCTAGATTATTCTCTCCCCCCCCCTCTGCTTCTCCCCCCCCCATGTGTATGTGAGACATCTGGATTCTTCCTTGAGCCTCGGGGGGAAGATGTCAGGGAGGAGGTGACATTAGAAGCGGGTCTTGGAAGAAGTGAGCTTGTTTTAGCATTTACCTGTCAGGACCCATGGGAAAGACAAAGGGAAAAGACCCTGGGATTTTTCTGGGAGTTAGGTCTGTGACCAGCCTGTTGACAGAGATCCTTCTGTGTTGCTCAACCCTGTTTCCTTACTTTCTGATTTCTATAGAATTTAGTGTAATGTCATTTCAAGGAGCGAGTTCAAGGTCACATCAGCTGAGAGGCCTGTACCCCAGTGTTCATATAAGCTTAGTACAGCAGATGTTGACAGTCCCCCTCAAATTCCTGTGTTAACATTTAAACCCGCGATGTCATGATGTCAGTGAAGGATGTTTTAGTGGTAAAAGAGCTGTGAAGGTGGAGCCCTTGTGGATGAGAGTAGTGGCTTCACTACAGAGACTCGCTGGGTTCTCTCATTTTCTTTTCGCTGTGTGTGGGCACAGCAGGAAGCTGGGTGTCTGTAACCTCGAGAGAGAAGCTTCACCAGACACTGGTGTCCTGCTCTTGGACTTTTCTCCTCCGGAACCATTAGAAAGTTATTTCTTCTGTTTATAAGCTGCCTAGTCAATAATGCTTTCTCATAGCAATGCAGGGAAGCGGGAGGGTTAGTGGGGCTTGTTAGAACTGTGTGTGTGCACACGAGTGTGCACGTGTGTGTCCATGTGTTCCTGTGCGTGTGCATAAGCATGTGTGCCCGTGTGTGCACTCATGTGTGCATGCCTGGGTTCATGTGTCCATGTGTGTGTGCATCTGTGTGCGTGTGTGAGCGCGTGTGTGCACGTGCATCTATGTGTTCCTGTGTGTGTACATGAGCACGTGTGTCCATGTGTGCACTCATGTGTGCATGCCTGGGTTCATGTGTCCGTGTGCGTGTGCATCTGTGTGTGTGTGTGTGTGCACACGCGTGTGCGCGCGCGCGTGTGCCAGAGGCTGATGTCCAGTCTTCCTTGATTGCTCTCCACCTCTTCTTTGAGGCAGGGTCTCTCAGTTGAACCTGGATCTTGCTAATATGTCTAGCCTCACCCGCCATCTTGCTGTGGGGTTTCCTGTCTCTGTCTTCTGGGTACTGAAGTTATGTGGGGCCACCCCAACCACCTGGCATTTACATGGGCTTTGAGGATCCAAACTCTGGTCCCCATGATCGCTTCTTGGGGAACAAATAGTTTAATCACTGAGCTGTCTCCCCAGCCCTTTGTTAGATCTTGAATCTTGATTTTTGGCTTGGTGAAAAGTCACTGTGGATACATGTTACTGGTACAGTAGTGACTTTGGGTGACTTGTGCCTTAGCTGCTGTTGGGTGTTGCTGACTTTCATTGCATGGCTGAGATTCTGGGTTCCTCGATGTGTCCCTATTGGCTATGTTTATCCCACCCTGACCCCATGTCTTACCACATGTTCTCATCGCATGAACACAGCTCACACATGTAGAATGTCACTGCTGCCATCGAGCACCCAAGTACAGTTCCCAGCAACCATGCTAAGCAGCTCTCTTAGTCCTGTAACTGCAACCTCGGGAGATATGATGTCCTCTTCTGGCCTCCGAGGCACCTGCATTCATGTGCACACACCCACCGAGAAATACACCTGTGTACATAATTAAAAATAAAAAGGATAAGTGGCTGGCTCTCATCTGTTAGCAGCCCATGAGGCAGACATAGGTAGAACGGGGAAATAAATCAGAAGAGTTCTCAAGGACCATGCCAGCAAATGCTGGCTCGGTCTGAACGCAACTCACAGGGCTTCCGTTTGGGACAAGGACTTCTTTGGAAAGTGGTTTCCGGAATCATACAAATCACAGCTTGGCAGGTGGATCGTCTATAAAACCGGTATTATTCAGCAGTGACTAAGTTCCTGAGTCTTCCAGGAACCCCAGAATCCTCCTAGCTCTGTTTTTATTTGAGACTACACAGGAGCAGCCGAGGAGAAAAGGGGTAACAGTACCATGGGAGCGGACTGCGGACTGATTATGAGAGAGAAAAATCCTGTTTCCCAAATACTGTAATATGCTCTGCCTGGGCCGCCTTCTCAGTCCTCCCAGGAGCACTGCAGTCCCAGCGTGCACTTGAGATGTCTGCTAGGCAGAGTGTAGTGTGTACCATGCTACCCAGTCTGCAAGTGGGTGGAGTGCTGGAGCCCACTACTCAGAATGAAGCCCACTACTTCAGAATTTAGGAAGGACAGAGGAGAAATCTGGGCAGAGGTTAGTACGGTTGGTGCTAGGCTCCAGACAGACTGGTAATGAACCAGGCTGTAGAGTCCCTCAGAGGGATGAGTTAATCAATATTGTACAGTGGCTGTATCAAAGCATCATGACTCGGGTGGCTGATGGACCGGAGATATATTCTCTCATGATTCTAGAAGGTCAGAACTCCCCAGAAGTCTAGAAGTCAAGGTTTCAGCAGGACTATGCCCCCTCCAAAAGCTGCAGGGGAGGTTCCTGTGTCTTGTAGCATATGGTGGTCTCAGAGTTTCTTGGCTCAGAGTAGAGTGACTCTCATCTCTGCCCATTGTCCTCACATGGCCTTCTGTCTGTCTCTACCTTGTGTCCTTTTTCTGTGTCTTACAAGGATGTTCTCATTGGGTTTAGGGACTAGCCTAATATAGTGGAATCCCTCTCATTTTTTACAGTCGTCGTTTCTACAAGAGACACTATTTCTAAATAAGGTCACATTTCCATGTTCCACACAGGGGTGGATTTGGGGGGAATGTTATTCAGTCCACTATGTGGACAGGTTGAGAGGCTAAAGGGGCAGAGGCAGAGTGGGTATGTGGAAGGGACAGATGAGACAAGGTGTGATGGTTTCTTAACACACCTAGCGGAGACCACTGTGTCCTGGATGGAGACAGACATTTTCCTAAGTTTCCTGTACTGCAGTGACCCAGGAGTGAGCCACTTACAGCTCAAAGAAACCAGGTCCCTGAGTCCTGGTCCAGAAACGAACTGTGCAAATCCCAAGACACTGCTGCTCCGGGGCCACTTGGGGATGGAGCACTCTGCCTGTCAAGCAGAGTGGGGGAGGGGACACAGATGTCATAGCTACCCTGTCTCCACCTGCCCAGGTAGGGCCCCTGTCCTCCAGTGTTTGCCTAGAGGGGACCAGCTGAAGGGGACTTAAAGCAAACAGACAGACAATCACGCTGGGTAAGCTTCCTCTGGCTGCAGGTCCCACTCACATCTCCCTTAAAGAAGGGTGTCAGAGGGCTGCAGCTATAGCAGACATTCCCTCTGAAGTGTTCCGCCAGTTCGCTGTTTCTTACAGTGTGCTCCTTCCCCCTCTATTTCGTGCATTTGAGCCCGCCTCCTTGTTGAACACCTGAGACAAGATGTAAAGGTGGAAGGTACATAAAGGGCGTCCCATAATCCCATCACCCTAATGCATTTATGGAAATATTTTTCGGTTTCTTCCCTTTTTATATTTTATGGGTCAGCAGATGGGGGGGGGTCGGAATGTGTGTGGAGGTCAGAGGATGATTCGTGGGGTCCCTTCTCTCCTTCCATCATTGGGACTTGGGGATTGAACTCAGGGCTTGGTAGCAAGCACCTTTTCCCATGAAGCCACCTCGCAGACCCTTTCCGCTTATGAACTGAGGTCATCTGAATGGACTGTCTATATCTTGCTTACCTCATATGTATCGATTAAAGATGTTATCTGTGGTTACCCTCCTGTGCAAAAGAACACAGGGACTTATTTCCTGGGTCAAACCTACTCTTGTTTAATGAAGGAAGGCAAGACACAGCAATAAAAGTTCAGACTTCCAAGTAACCCTTCCCCCAAGTGACATAGCCTTTCCCCTAACCTTAGCTGTTACTGATCACACCTAATGAAGGGTAAGCAGAAAAGAGGTCTTTGAGATGGGGTTTTGAAGGGTGCATAGAAGTTTGTCATGTATGAAGGTTTAGAAGCACTTGGGGCTAGTGAGCTGGCTCAGAAGATAAAGGTACTTGCAGCCAATCCTGACAACCCGAGTTCAGTCCCCGGGACTCACATGGTGGACAGCAGAAGTGTCCAGTAGTGAATTTCAGTCATGATTGGGTGGGGAGGGTGTCGTGCCTCTGAGATGTAGCTCTTTCAACTGGTCATACTGGAAGGGAATAGTGTTCTTCACTCCTCATTTCCTCGTGATCCCCGAAGTCCAGGGCTCCCCACAGCGCACTGTGGGAGTTCAGATGTGATCTACCCAGTGTGCCTCTTCTTTATGAAAGAGTATTGTTGCAGCAATAGGACTTGATACCCTGTGTTATCACAATCTATTGATCCATAGAATCTTACTCTGTAGCCCAGACCAGCTTCAGACATGGTCCTCTTACCTCAGCCTGTGCCTGGTATTGAAATATCTCTGACAGGGGCTGCTGAGATGGCTTAGTGGGTAAAGGTACCTGCTAACAAGCCTGACCACCTGATTTTGATCCTTGGTAGAAGGCAAGAAGTGATTCCTGCAAGTTTTCCTCTGACCTGGAAAAGCCCACTATGGCGCACAGGCGTTCCCAAGCCCGAATAAATGAATAAATGTAATAATTGCAAAAAAGTACCTGACTGAAGAATTTTGTGGTTCTACAGAAGCTCTGAAAACCTACCTAATTGATTATTGGCTCCTTGTCACAGAGATAGAGTGCAGCATTCTCCAGGGAGGAGCAAGGGCAGATGCCGAAGCTCTCTTGCTTCTCACCCATGCTTCTGTCCAAGTGGCCTGGGAATACTTTGTGTTGCTGTATTTCCTTAAAAGCAAGGGTGGGTGTCTACATAACCTCACATTTGCAGGTCTGAGTAGACTTGCGCGTCTCATGAAACCACCCTGCTCCATCAGCGTTGCTGAGGGCTTCTGACATGCCATCCAGGAGAAAGCCAAGACCAGTGAGCAGTTAGTCCGAGGGAAAAACAAACAGAGCCAAGCAAAGCCACCGTTGATGTGTTTTTAAACACACAATTTTTTTTCCTTCCTGACGTTTCTTTAGAGACAGCTCTATGCAGTTGCGTGAGAAACTCATTTAAATAATGTTATTAGATTTGCTTTTTCCATATGCGGATTATTTTTATTTCAACTTGAAATACAAACTGAAAGCCAACTGTGGTGGCTCATACCATATGTGGGAGACTGAGGCAGGGGAATTGCTGTGAGTCTGATGCCAGCCGCCGAGAAATACAAATGAAAGGTTTGCACTCTTTTTCCTTTCACCTGACTAGAACCTTCCAGAACCTTCCAGAACCTTCCAGATTCTTCAGGCTTTTACCAGACATTCCCAATTAGTTCTGTTCTCTCTATAAGTCAAGCATGTCCTTGTTTTGAACACCTTTCCAGTGAGTCACCAGCCCCTAAAGAAGTGGTGAAAATATTATTTTGAAGTTATATTTTATAATTTTAGAGGAATAACAAAGAAAATTAAAAAAAAATTTAACACCTCCTCAGATGTTCTATGAAACCTCTCAGGTTAATTTCTCTCCATTTGCGTGTCATAACTGAATAGTGTAAGGTTCACCCAAGTCAGCCTCACTCTCTTTCAGGTGGCTGCTTTCTGAACCCATTTTTCCACTCACGCTTTTTTGATATTCTCCCGCGCCCTCTGGTCTGTGTTCTTAACCTCTAAACAGGTCAGGGCAGGAGAGTAGTTTCCACTGGGGCTGACGTCAATCCAGCCCTGTAGATTAGTTAGCTCGGGGTGTCAGGAGAGGGGTGCAGCTGTTCCACCTTTACCTGGAGACCAGATCTCACCGGAGATACCTGCCGAGCGTCACCCTGAGCTCCTGGACCCGGCATCTCTGAGTCACAGGGTGGAGGATGTATTTCTTTGGGTTTTTATTTATCAACCCTGGACTGCAAAGAGTGTGTGTGCTTCATCCTGAACAAAGGCAGTTTGTCACCGGGACTGGTGATATAGAGGGTTGTCAGTGGAGTCAGAGGGGACCAGGCGTGATGGTCACACATCACTGTGCTGAGTTTCCCAAGAGTCCCAGTTTCCCTAACTGCTAACTACTCCCTAAGAGAATTGTTTTGGTTGTTGGCTGTCAAAGTGACATCTACAACCGCCCACCAACAGTGTCACCTGGACGTCCCCCTCGTTAGAAATGCAAATGTTTCAATCTCACCTCAGAGCGAGGTGGTGTGCAGCTGTGAGGGCAGAGCCCAGCCTTCTGTGCTGTCACAAGCTCAGGGTGTGGGGGTGGGATTTGACGAAAGCACCTCTCCAGAGTGAAGAGTGGAACCTGGGCCTGTCTCTTTCTAGAGTAGAAGCCCAGAGTCAATGGCTGCTTCTCCTTCTCCTCCTTCCATTGAGACAGGGTCTTCTTGTGTAGCCCAGGTTGGCATCCAGTTTGCTGCAGAGCTAAAGATGGCCTTGAACTTCTGATTCTCCTGCCTCCCTCCTGAGTGATGGGACCACAAGTGTGCACCACTACACCCTGTTTATGAGAAGGTTGGCGTGGAACCCAGGGTTTTGCCCATGCAGGGCAAGCACTCCATCAACCTAGACACATCCCAGCCCTTACCTTCTTAGCTGTGTATTTCTAGTACCTGGCACAGTACCTGGCACAGAGTAGATACCCAATGGTGATTTTAACTGGATGAATGGGAAGTGCTATCATTCTTTATTTGCCCCTTCATTATTTCTTGCTTTTTATATAGGGTCTTGCTACACAGTCCAGGCCATGTGTGTGTGTATGTATGTATGTATGTATGTATGTATGTATGTATGTATGTATGTTTTTTCGAGACAGAGTTTCTCTGTGTAGCCTTGACTGTCCTGGAACTCCATCAGTAGATCAGGCTAGCCTGAACTCAGTATCTGTTTGCCTCTGCTCCCCAAGTGCTGGGGTTAAAGGCATACACCATCACATCCAGCTCGGGGTCCATTCTTAACCTCTCTAGTTCTGGGATGACAGACCGATGCCACCTCGATTAGCTTTTCCTCCTATTTTTAAGGGTCAGAACAAGGAGATCTTGGAGCTGGTGATATGACTCAAAGGGTAGAGCACTCACCCAGCAAATACAAAGCTCTGGGTTCGAGTCCCAGCACTGCACAAACTAGACAGTGCTGTGTGCGTCTCTGTCTGCAATCCTAGCACTTCGGAGGTGGAAACAGGAGCGTCAGAAGTTCAAGATTATCCTTGAATAGGTGGTGACTTCAAGAGCAATTTATGATGTGTGTGAGAGAGAGAGAAGAGGGAGGGGAGAGGGAGGGGAAGAAAGAGGGAGAAGGGAGAGAGACAAAGAGAGAGAGAAGAGAGAGAGAACACACACACTTGATATAACTTAGTATAACTTAGTCCAGATCTTTCTAGAGAGCCATGAACACTCTATTCCTATTTTCTGGTTTTCTTTCGTCTGCTATTTTCTTCTCTGCATGGCCTGCTGTCTGATATCCAACCTGCACCCAAAGCCGTGACACGAGGCCTTGCCACCTGCCTCTTGGTCACCAGATCTTGTCTTCTGTGCCTTGTCCTTGAGAGGAGGCAGAGGGAGGCCACCACTGTGCTCCTGAGTTCTGCAGCTGCTCTCTGTTCTGGTGGGATGGTTGTACCAAGTCACCTACGTGGCTCACTACCCTTGTCTCTTCTGTTCGTGGAACTCACCGGTCCCTTCGTGGTTTCCTGTTGGTTCTGGAGTTCTGAGCACTCCGGTATGTGGTACATTTGACCACAGGGAATACTCAAGGTGACTTGGGGCTAAGGGCTGTGTGTGTGTTTTTAAAAGGGGATTTCTTAGAGTAGCTGACAGACCAGAGCGGTCCACCAATAGCTGTCTCATAATGGGAAGGCTAAGAACCCAGTAGTTGTTCAATCCACGAGGCTGGATGTCTCTGTTGCTGCAGTCGCAGAGGGACAGTCCTGTGTGGGAATCTGAAAGAAGTGGGTTATAACGCCAGTGAAGGAACACCTCAGCAGCAGGATAGATGAACTTGCCACTAAGAGTGAGGGCAAGCAGGCAAAGAACAAAAGTCCTTTTATGTGAGTCACTATCACCAGAAGGTGGGGCCCAGATTTAGGGTGGGTCTTTCCGCCTTAAATAATATAATCAAGAAAATCCCTCACAGATGTGCCTGGGTGCTTGGGTTTGAGTTGATTTCAGATGCAGCCAAGTTGACAACCAAGATTAGCCACCACAGTCCACCCTTTGTCATCTGGACATGAAATCACGGCTCTTTGCTTAGCTTCCAAATGAAATCAGTAAGAGGCCCAATTGTACCTGACGTGATAAGGCTGTCTGTCCCACAGGCAACTGTACACACATGTATTTTGGACTAGTCGACTGTGTTTTTTGAGAAATGCTTAGTCCTTTGGTGTCATGTGACTTAAATGTGATATAACTATTAAGATTATATCAGTTCATGCTATATCACATGATAAGGAGAGGAAAGAACACGCAAATATCTGCCTCATATGTGTATATAAGTGCATTGATGTGCTTTGCTTCTTTTTTCTTTTTTAAAGATGTATTTATTTCATGTACATTGTCACTCTCTTCAGACACACCAGAAGAGGGCATCAGATCCCATTACAGATGGTTGTGAGCCACCCTGTGGTTGCTGGGAATTGAACTCAGGACCTCTGGAAGAGCAGTCCGTGCTCTTAACTGCGGAACCAGCTCTCCAGCCCTCTTTTGCTTTTTCTTTGAGACAAGGTCTTACTTTGTAGCTCTGGCTGTCCTGAAACTCATTCTGTAGATGAGGCTGGCCTCCAACTCAGAGATTTGCCTGCCTCTACCTCCCAAGTGCTGGGACTAAAGGTGTGTGTCTCCATACATAGTTCATAGACATGTTCTTAACAAAACAGAACGGAAATCCTCATGTTTGTTACAATCTTCACTTCCGCATGAGGCCACATGGCGTTGGCTGCTATTTAGAACTAGCTTTCTCTATTGCCGCTCTGTATTTCCTCCACCCTTGGCAAGCCCCTCCCAGGTCTTGGTTCGTTTCCTGGAGGAGTGACCCATACTCCAATCCCTGAAGTGTCTTGGCCATTTGTTGTTTTGCCTGGGTCCGGTTGTTGAAGTTTGACATTGGTCTTACTCATAGGACCTGGTAGCACCAACAGGCACTCTAAACACCTCCTCTACTACAGACATTTAAAAAAAATGGTGGCGTGTGTGTGTGTGTGTGTGTGTGTCTGTGTGTCTGTGTGTCTGTGTGTCTGTGCAATTGAGTGCAGTTGCCTGTGGAGGCCAGAAGAGGGCGTCAGAGTCCCATGGAGCTGGAGTTGCAGGAAATTGTTGCTTTATCGCTCCATCTACTGAACATGAGTTTTAAAAGTCAATAGTAATTGCTGCTTTCAAATGCACGGTGGTGGTGGTGGTGGCGGTGGCGGCAGCGGCGGCAGAGGCCACAGAGAAGGTAGGCAGGTGACAGGAAGCAGTGTTCCACCTGTTGAGAGTATTGTCCTGGAGTTAAATCCAGCAGGATTTACGTTTGAAATCTGATATTTCAAGGGGCATCCTGAAGCCACTGTGGCCTCATCCTTTAGGTGGGATGGGCCATATCTCCTTCCTCACAGGACCTTGGGTAGATGCAGAGAAGATAAAATGCAGATGCTGAGGAGAGGCCAGCTGACGCATGCTAGAAAGTTCAATGTGGAAATGCTATTGGGGATTTTGTTTTAATGAGGTGAGACTGCTACCTTGGCTAGGCCATACTCCTGGGCTCAAGCAATCCTCCTGCCTCACCTTCTAAGTAGCTAGGACTACAGGTATGTACTACCATGCCCAGCAAGGATATTTATTTCTGGGGGGGGGGGGGTAGGTTAAACATTTATTTATTCATTTAGTAAATGAGTGCATGTGTGTGTGCACGCACATGTGTTTGTATGTGTGTCTGTGTGAGTGTGTGCACGCGCACGTGTGTATATGTGTATGAGTGTGTGTGAGTGTGTGTGCATATGCATGTGTGTTTGTATGTCTCTGTGTACATGTGTCTGTGTGTGTGTACATGTGTGTGTGAGTGTGAGTGTGTGCACCCACACGTGTGTGTACGTGTGTATGTGTGTGCGTGCACAGGTGTGTGTGTATGTGAGTGTGTGTGTACACGTGTGTATGAGTGTGTGTGCATGTGTGTATGTGTGCACACACACACGTGTTTGTACGTGTGTCTGTGTGTGAGTGTGTGCACACGCACGTGTGTGTACATGTGTATGAGTGTGTGTGTGCACATGCATATGTGTGTGTATGTGTCTCTGTGTGTGTACATGTGTCTATGTGTGTACATGTGTGTGTCTGTGTGTGAGTGTGTGCACCCACACGTGTGTACGTGTGTATGTGTGTGCGTGCACATGCGTGTGAGTGAATGTGAGTGTGTGTGTACACGTGTGTATGAGTGTGTGTGCATGTGTGTATGTGTATGTACCCCATGATGTACATGTGAGGTCAGAGGATAACCTGTGGGACAACTCTCTTCTACCGTGTGGGTCCCAAGGACTGAAGTCAATTTTTCAGGCTTGGCTTGGCGGCAAACGCCCTGACTGGCTGAGCCATCACTTCCCTCCTTCCGGGGACCTGTTTTCTCCTGTCCTAAAGACAGGCTGCATGTAAACAGAGCTCATGTGGAAGTCAGGAGTCTGAGTCACACAGGCTGGACTTCTGAAGCCTCGTCAGCCCCTGCGTGCCTGAGGACAGAGGGAACTGCCCCAACCCCAGCACTGGGGTTACAGATGCGCGCTGCCCCAGCCCCAGCACCGGGGTTACAGATGCGCGCTGCCCCAGCCCCAGCACTGGGGTTACAGATGTGTGCTGCTGCGCTGGCTTTTGACGTGGACGCTGAGCGTGTGAGCCCAGGGCCTCAGGTTTATGCATCAGGAACTGTGCTGACAGACTCTTCCTCCCTGCCCATTGTTACCCTCGGCATTGCTACCACAGAGACTATAGCATCCCGGGCAAGGGGTGGAGATCAGGGGTCAGGGGTCAGAGGGTAGGGGTCAAGGGTCAGGGGGTGGGGGTCAGGGGTCAGGGGGTGGGGGTCAGCGGGCAGGGGGTGCAGTGTTGGTTATATGGGGGAGCTTGAGCTGTCTATTTCTGGGCAGAGTTGCAGGATAAAATCCAAAATTCAAATTTTGGATATAGCGGCTCTCTAAAATCCGGATATCTATCATTACCTTTTCAATTGACACGTGAAAGCTCATGCATTTAATTGTGCATTTTTACTGACATGTCGAAATGGCTCCTCTAAACATGATGTTGAACTTCATGTGCGTATTGCTAATATTCAGATGGGGGAAGAATTCCATCTCATGCGGCATTGAATGTTTCTTTGTGGCAGACACATTCAGGATCGTGCCTTCTTGCCTTTTTGGGATGTGCAGTCTGTGAGTTAGTGTGGGGAGTCACAGTTCTGTGCAACTGCACGCCAGTGACAAACCAGCTCAGTCCGTCAACAGGGTCTCAAGCGAGGGATTGAGTAGTGAAAAGAAAGAGTTAGTCAAAATTGTGAGTCCAGCCTGTACCGAGGCTGACTTCCTGTGTCCTCACAACTCAGTGAAGCAATTGTCTTGTCTCTTAGGGGCTCAGAGTGGTTAAGGAGCTCGCCCAAAGTCACACAGCTTGTCAACGGCAGTCAGATTTGAATCTGTACCGCTTGACTCCAGACTTCTTTGAACATTGGTCAGTGTATCTGTGATGAAGTTTCCAGTAAGATGTTGGGGCAGGTTGAACAGACACATTTTTGTCTTTATTTGCATGTGTGCGTGTTTGTGTGCATGTTCACGTGTGCATACTCGTGTGTGTGAGAGTATGTACATGTCTAAGTGAGTGCACATAGAGGTCAGAGGTCAACTTTAAATGTCATTCCTTAGGCACGTCAATCCACCCCTCTTTCTCTCCTTCCCTCCCTCCCCCTCTCCTGTTCTTTCCTTCCTTCTTTCTTTGGATTTATTTTATCTGTTGGGTGTGTTTTGCCTACAAGTATGTGCACCAAGTGTGCGCAGTACCGAAGGAGACCAGCAGAGGGCGTCATATCCTAGGAACTGGAGTCACAGATGGTTGTGAGCTGCCCTATGGGTGCTGGGAACTGAATCAGAGTCCTCTCGAAGAGCAACCAGGACTCTTAACTGCTGAGCCACCTCTTCAACCTCCTCCCCATGTCCCTGACCTTTCTGTGAGATGGGGCCTCTCACTGGCCAAGTAGGTTAGGTTCCCCCAGAGTCTGTGTCTGCCCAACACTGGGATTACAGGTTAATATGTCAATGCCTGATGTTTTAATCCTGTTTTCTCGGGATTGAACTGAGGTTCTCATACTGGTGTGGCAGGCACTTTACGGGCTAAGCCATTTCTTCAGCCAAGCAGACATCATTTAAAAAACAATTTAATGTGATTTTCCCAGACAGGGTCTTACTATGTAGCTCTGGCTGTCCTAGAACTTTCTCTGAAGACCAGGCTGGCCTCGAACTCAGAAATCCGCCTGCCTCTGCCTCCCAAGTGCTGGGATTAAAGGTGTGCGCCACCACTGACCGGCTTTTTTTTTTTTTTTTTAATTTTATTTATTTATTTTATATGAGTACACAGTAACTGCCTTCAGACACACCAGAAGAGGGCATCAGATCTCATTGCAGATGGTTGTGAGCCACCATGTGGTTGCTGGGATTTGAACTCAGGACCTCTGGAAGAGCAGCCAGTGCTCTTAACTACTGAGCCATCTCTCCAGCCCCTCGCTGAGACATTTTTAAAACCTGAGTCCATTTACAGTAATCTTGAAGGTCCTTTCAACCCTTTGTGGGTCTTTCCTGATCAGTGTATTTGCCACAAGAACATCCAATTTGGGTTTAAAATTGATATCTACTCAGGAATGATTTGTCCATGAAGATAGAATTATTGAATTTCGTATGATGCTAGGATTTGAACCCAGTGCCTCTCACATGTTCAGCAAACACTTTGCCACTGAACTACAGTCCCAGCCCAAGATGGATGTTTTTGACTGAAAAGCAGGTCATTTCTGATAGCATCTCTCGGAAGCCTGAGAATCTTACCTCTGCACACTTAAAAAATATTGTCTCAGAAATGAGGAAAAAGTTTCTCTGCTGGGAAAGAGGAAACCATGTTTGGTTCCAGTTTAGTGTCTTGCTTTTGAGTTCTCAAACATTCCGGAGACAAAAAGTTCCTCCCGGCCAGAGTTGGAGGTGGGTAGACTCCAACTCTGAGTGGGACATCTGTGTAGCCATTACCTGCCTACCCGACTCAGCCACTTTTCCACCTGCGCCTGGCAGTGAACCGTGTGGTCTGATGGGCTTGACCTGACATGTTGTTGTTGGGCGCATTATTGAGGTGTATCATTGACACAGCCTCCTGGGGACTGGAAGGCAAAGCCTTCCTCTGGTTCAAGTGCAGATGACGGTTGTGCGCCCCAAAACAAGTTACCACAGCTTTCTCTTCCCTGCTAGTTGCAACCTGACTACTCCCCTACAGAGACCCCCCTATAGAGACCCCCACTGAGACTCCTACTGAAACCTCAGACTGAGACCCCCTATTGAGACCCTTGAGACCCCCACAGAGACCCCAACAGAGACCCCCTACAGAGACCCCCACAGAGACCCCCTATAGAGACCCCCACAGAGACCCCCTACAGAGACCCCCTACAGAGACCCTGTACAGAGATTCCCACTGAGAGGAACTCTCCCTTTCTCCAGCCTTCCTGATTGGTGTCCTCTCTCCATGAAAACACAGCCCACTCAATCCCAGCTTTTCTGTACATGTGTCTGTGTGTCTGTCTTTTCTTCATTCCCTCACCTCTCCAGACCTTGGTTTCCAGGCTGTGCAGGATGTGGCAAGAGGTTCTCATGTGACTTAGCCTGGCCTTGGAATCACTGTGCGGTGGGGGAGGGTCTTAATCAATTGACTTTGATGATCAGGTTCTCCTGCCTGGCTCACGTGGTGCTGGGGATTGAACCTAGGACTTTGTGCCTGCTAGGGGAACACTCTGCCTACTGACCCACATCCCCAGCCTGGACGCATTGTTAAATACAGGCTGCGGTTATGATGCAGATACTCTAACATAGCAAGCAAGAGGTTACCGGTGGAAGGTGAGCTTGCCTGTCCGACAACCTAGAGATTCAGCCATCTCTTCACCTATTTGAAGGAGAGGCATGTCTGAAGTCCCTAGTCCTGTGTCTGGCACACACCACATCTTCTGTAAATACTGACAGCCATTTTAACAAAAATGTCCTATCTGCTTGCTTGGTTTTTTTCTTCTTTATTTTGATATATTCATACAATTATTATTATTATTAATGGGGATTGAATCTGGGACCTTCTGCATGCTAGGAAAATACTCTACCCTAGACCCCCTGCTTTGTGCTCATGCATGATCACAGCATGTCTGGGTATGGTTAGGGAGCCGTCAAATGGCAGGTCCTCACCCTGAAGTGAAGACTTGGTTAGTCTTAGGTTTGAGCGGCAGTCTAGAAAAATAATACGCTTTCCCTTTTGTATCGAGTAAGGAAGGATCAGTAGCATTTGCGTTGGATTTTGGGGGAGAGTCAGCAAGCCTCTGGGGGAGCAATCAAGGACCCTTTACTATCTGTTTCAAGCAATTGATCTGGGCTCACTGAAGGCACTGGAACATACAAGAGTCCAGTACCAGAGGGGAAGGTCCTGGGGCCATTAGACTTCTGCTTCTTGCAGGCACCTTGAAGAAGCCTCTTCAGCATTGATGCTCTTACTTTGTGAAAACTTCAGTGTCTCACGGACTTTTTCTATGGTTTCTTTCTTGATTTGTGTCCCTCAGTGGGGGATGAGAGTAATTTATCGTTCAATTTTGGGAGAGAGAATTCTGACCTTTAAAAAAAAAAATCATGTTTAGCATCTGTAATATAGCAATCAAATTTATAGCTATTGATGACCTGGGAGATGGCACAGTAAAATGTTTCCCTTTCAAATGTGTTTGGTTCTCAGAAACCACTTTTTTTTCCTCCAGCTGTAGTGATTTGAATGAGAAACGTCCCCTCCCTCCCAGGCTCACGTATTTAAACACTCGGTCCCCCGTTGGTGATGCTGTTTGAGGAAAGGTTCTGGAGCCTGTCAATCAGGAGCCTTGGTAGAGGAAGTCCGCCCCTGGGGGTGGGCTTTGAGAGTTTATACCCTTGCCAATGCATGCTCTCTGCTTCCTGTGTGTGGCTGAGATGCGATCTCCCACCTTTCTTCTGCCTCTGCCTTTTCCACCGTTATGTACATCCAGCCCTCTGGAACCAAGGGCCGACATAAACTCTTGTTCTCTTCTGTCATCCATCCGTCCGTCCGTCCGTCCATCCATCCATCCATTCATCCATCCATCCATCTATCATCTATCTATCATTTACCTGTCTGTCTATTTATCTATTTATATATCTATCATTTATGTATCTATCTATATCTATGTATGTATGTATTTTTCTATGTATCTATCAATATTTCTATGTATCTATCACCTACCTATCTATGTATCTATGTGTTTATCATCTATCTATGTATCTATGTATATCCATCCATCCATGTATCTATGTATCTATGTATCTATGTATGTATCTGTATGTATGTATGTATCCATCTATGTATGTATCTATCATCTATCTATATCTATCATCTATGTATCTATTATCTATATATCTATGTATCTATGTATCTATCTACCTATCATCTATCTATCTAATTCTTCTCTCATAAATTACATCCCAACTGCAGTTTCCCCTCCTCTTCTCTTCCGAGGCCCTTCCCCCCTCTACTCTTCCCCAGATCCACTCCTCCTCTGTCTTCCATCAGAAAAGAGCCGGCCTCCCGGCAATAGCAACCAAACATGGCATAAAAAGTTACAATAACACTAGGAAACTCCCCTAATCTCAAGGCTGAAAAAGGTCACACGGTAGCAGGAAAAGGATCCCAAGAGCAGGCAAAAAGAATCAGAGACACCCCCACTCCATTGTTAGGAGTCTCAAGAAGACCAAGCTTCCCAACCATAACATGAATGCAGAAGGCCTAGGTCAGATTCATTCAGGCTCCCTGATTGTCACGTCAGTCTCTGTGAGCGCCCATGAGCCCTGGTTATACTCTCTCTCTCTCTCTCTCTCTCTCTCTCTCTCGCTGTCTTTGGTCATAGTATTTTATCATAACCACAAAAAAGTAAGTAATACCCCAGGCATGGAG
Source organism: Uromys caudimaculatus (assembly GCA_028551405.1). Classification (NCBI taxonomy): domain Eukaryota; kingdom Metazoa; phylum Chordata; class Mammalia; order Rodentia; family Muridae; genus Uromys; species Uromys caudimaculatus. The sequence continues at coordinate 39,673,459 of CM052721.1, forward strand.
GTGCACACTTGGCGTCCCAGGACTGGGGAGGCCGAGACAAGGGGACCCCTGAGGCTCCGTGACCTAGTGCCTGGCAAGTCGCAGACCTTGTTGGTGACACCTGAAGATATCTGAAGTTGGCCTGTGGCCTCCTCAAGTGTGCGCACACATATGTCCTGCACACACATACTCGCATACAGCTTATAGCTGTCGAGCTAGCGTGAATCAGGGTTGTATAAAAGAGAGAGACTTTAACCGCCAGTTGGAACAGAAGGGGGCCCTTCTGCAATCACCCGGCTCTGTCTGCTGCCTCAGGCAGGGATTACTCTACACTTTGCTCACCCAAACAAAAACAAGACGACCAAGCAGCCTGAGAATTCTCTTCTATTTTCTTAAAGAAAGTGCAAAGAGAAGCGGTCGTGCGGTTGCTTCTCGAATCTGAGGACTTTTGAAGTGTGATTGCATTTACTCAGGATGGCTGTTTAGAGGTGTGAAGTGCACGGGGCTCTCCCTCTCCCTCCTTCCCTTCTCTCTTTGTATGTATGTGAGTGAGTCTGTCTGTCTGTGTGTGGTGTGGGTGTATGCGTGAGTCTGTATGTGTGTGCATGTGTGTGTGAGTGTGTGTGTGTATGAGTCTATGTGTGTGTACGTATGAGTGTGTGTATCTGTATGTGTGTGCATATGTCTGTGTGTGTGAGAGTATGGGTGAGTCTATATGTGTGTGTATGTGTGAGTCTGTGTGTATGCATGTGTGTTAGTCTGTATGTGTATATGTACGTGAGTCTATGTGTGTATGTGTGAATGTGAGTCTGTATGTGTGTGTGAGTCTGTATGTGTATATGTGTGAGTGTGTGTGTCTGTATGTGTGTATATATGTGTGTGTTTGCATGTGTGTATGTATGTGTATTTATGTGTGTGTTTGTGTGTATATGTATGTGTGTATGTGTATGTGTGTGAGTCTGTGTATGTGTGAGTGTGTGTCTGTATGTGTGAGTATGTATGTATGTGTAGTCTATATGTGTAAATGTGTGAGAGTGTGAGTCTGTATGTGTGTATGTATGTGTGTGTGTGTATGTGGGTGTGTGTTTGTATATCTCTATGTGTGAGAATGTGTGTGTGACTCCATCACTCCTGTCTCTCTCCATCTATTTTGTAACATGATGTTATGTAGCTCAGGCTAGCCTCTCACTCACTGCATAGCTGAGGATGACCTTGAACTCCT
>CM052721.1:39674759-39744344 GCA_028551405.1 Uromys caudimaculatus
CTCTTCCTAGTGAGCGACATCCCAGCCCTTTCTGAAGCTCCTTTGAACTTCCTGGTTCCCTAAGCTGGACCAGAGTGCGGGGGGGGGGGGAGAATGGTCAAGAAGGAAGCTGCTGAGTGGTGAATCTTTGTGCTGTATTTGGTCTTACAGTCACCATGAGTGACATTTCAGATGGAATGTAATCACATACACACACACAGACAGACAGACAGATACACCTGCCAGCCCTCTTGGGGAGTGGTGGTGTTCTCTAGCCAGACTGTATGCCCAGCTGTTTCTTTGGAGACCTAAAGAGAAACCAGTCCTCCCAGCCGCTTCAGCAGCAGGTACCTTTGGGTTATAGAGCATCGGCTCTGCGCTTTCTGCAGCTCAAAACCTCCAGCCTTCCTGTACCAGCATCTCTGTGATGTCAGCATCCCAGAGCTCTAGTACCTTAGCCAACCAGCGCACATCCTCAAATAGGAAAATCAGCCAGCCAGCACTTATTTTTATATCAAAGGGGATTTCCACAGGGGAGAGAATTTTCCTCCCCACAGAAGGCCATAGCCACCTCAAACGCACGCATATTCAGCCGGGCTGTGAGGATCGTGCTGAAGACTTGAAGAAACCCGGATGTGGGCTTGCCCCGGCATGGCAGGAGGCAGCAGCTGAAGGTGGATTGTATTTCTGGACAGTGCAGAGCTGATGTAGGCTGCCTTTTATGTATGCCTCCTGATCACGCAGGCTGCTGAGGGCCAGCACTTGCTTCTCTCTTCAAAGAAGCCGAGATAGGAGCATCGCGGGGTCTGGGGAGGCAGTCCTCGCCCCTTAGTACAGCCTGCTGTGCGCAGGGCTATTCTGGGCAGCCATGTCTTTCCTTGGCTTCAGTGCCTGCATCAGTAACCTTAGCCACTGCCACCCGCCCGTATTCTGGATAATGTGGCCTGGACCTGGCACCTGCCACAGCTTAGAACACAGGCATTAGCAAGATGGCGGAAGTGTGAGCCTGGCCCCTCCCCCAAGCTCAGCCCCTCCCTGCTGACTTGGGTAGAGAGAACCAAGGTAGGGAGCACACAGCCTTCACCCTGCTGCCTCCCGCTTACATGGAGAAGCTCACAGCCACGCTTAGCACAGCAATGCCTTGCCAAACTCTGCCCGTCCTTAACCCCTGAGGAGCCTTGAACTATGAGGCTGGTGACTGCCGCTAGCCCACTCATTTAATCAGGTGGAGACCACCGAGTCGTTGTTGTATGCTGGAGTCACTTTATTTTATTTTATTTTATTTTTTGAGATGGTGTTTCTTTCTGTAGTCCAGGCTAGACCGAACTCATGATGAACTCATGATCCTCCTGTCTTGGCTTCTTCAGTGCTGGGATTATGGGCATGCTCCACTATGTTCATCAAAATTCACCCTTTTAAACTATACAGGCCAGTTGTTGTTTTTGGTTTTGTTGTCGTCGTCGTCGTCGTTGTTGTTGTTTTTAATCACACGTACAAGGCCATGCAACATGACTCTAATTCCAGACTATGTTTATTACCCCTTGGCATTCCGTGTGTGTGTGTGTGTGTGTGTGTGTGTGTGTGTACGTGCATACGTGTATGTGTGCGCACACCTTAGGCTATGCATGGAGGTCTGAGGATGACTTTCAGGCTTCTGTTCTTTTCTTTAGCCATGTAGATCCCAGATATCTAGCTTTGGCAGTGAGCTCCTTTACCCACTGAGCCATCTCATTGGCCCCTTTAATGGTTTGGACATTTCTTATCCATGGGATTATACTACACGTGATTCTTTCACTCCTTGTTGTTTCAAGGTTCATCCATACTGTAGGGCACATTAATAGTTTGTTCCTTTTTTCTGGCTGAATAATATTCCATTGTTGAGCCACACCAACACATATATCGGACTGTTTCCATTGTTGACTGTTATGAACAGTAGTCCTTTAAGTGTTCCTCTGCAAGCCACGATACATATTCTCAAATTGTGGAGCTGTCGACTCTATGCTTAATGGTTTGAGGAACCCTAGACAGCTGTCATTGGTGGCTATACCCTCACCTGCATGTAAGGGGCTCAGTTCTTGTGCACTCTTGGGTATTACATTTATTTATTAATTGGGGGTCATGTGTGGCGGTCGGAGGACGACTTGCAGGAGTTAATTCTCTTCTTCCACCTTGTGGGGTTGAGGGATTGAACTCAGTTTTGTCGGGCTTGACAGCAAGCTCTTTACCCGCTGAGCCATGTCAGCAGCCCCACTGTCTGTCTTTTGTATTATATACATAGTAGGTGTGAAGCAGTCTGGACATTTAAAAAAACCACCAAGTAAGGTCTCCACTTCTCTCCACTCAGAATGATTTCATTATTAGTTTAAATCCCCCAAGCCAAGTCATGTGCACAGTAGGTCTGAGACTCACTGGGCTGGTGGGAGAATTTTCTTGTGCGATGTTTAATAGACTTCCCCTTGAGGTCTGTGGTGGGTGAAGGGTCAGCCCCAGGACCCTCTTGGACACAAAGCTGAGGGGAACATTCAGAACCATTGATGAAAGCCTCGTCTCGCTGCGTGGCTCGGGCTGGCCTGGAAGTCACTGTTTTCCTGGCTCTCTTCAGGTGCCAAGATGACAGAGGTGTGCCAGAGAACTTGCCATATGCAACAGGTTAATAGGAAATACTTTCATGTAATATTTAAATGCCCAATAAATGTCAAAGGCTCACAAAAGATGAAAGGAATGGTTTATGTAAAGATAGTCATGGTCCCAAACTTATTGAGTTCTCCTTAATGTCCCCACCCAAAAGTCGGCACCATTAGATCCTGTCTCATGGATACTGTTGGTGTTTTTAACTTTAAGAAATTATTCCTTATGGAATGGGGACGTGGCTTACTATAGCTGCCTGTCTAGCACTGCATGGCCCTGGGCTGTGTCCTCAGCCTCATTACATGAGTTCTACACGAGGGCATCTACCCAGGTTTGGTACTGCTGTGACTTTTGCACCCGGGAGAAAGAAGACATTTTATCCGTCGAGGGTGGGAGTGTGAACTGGTACAGCCAGCGTGGAAATCAGTAAGGAGGCTCTTCAAAAAAGTAAAGATAGAATAACTATATGATCCCGCTATTTCACACCTGGGTACTTACCCAAAGGAGACTCAGTCGGCATGGCACAGGGATCCCTGCGTGTCTGTGTTCACAGCTGTAGTATTCACGACAGCCGGGAGACAGAGCCACTTAGATGTCTACCCACAGATTAAAAAAAAAGTGGATAGAAGACATGTGGTCAGGATTCCCAGTGGGATTTTATTCAGCTGTGAAAAGAACACGGAGTCGGGGCATCGGCAGGAGCATGACGGAACTGGAACATGGAGAGGGTCAAGGGGCAGTGTCGGAAACATGTGACCCACATGTTTCTCTCATATGGGACTCTAGACTTAAATGTGTGTGCGTAAGTCGTGGAAACAGAAAAGGGGAAGGGCGACCATGAAAGGGGAGGGGGGACTTCAGCGGGAAAGGTGACGAAGGAGTGGGTAATGGATTCGTAGGATAGGAAAGAAGGCTCTGCTGCGGGGAGGAAGGTGACCAGGAAGAGTAGAGCCCTGGAGGATGGAGGGGCAGGGGGAGGGGCAGGGGAGGGGCGGGGGAAGGGCAGGGAGGAGGGGCAGGGGGAGGGGCCGGGGGAAATAAGAAAAACGCGCGTGCGCACATGCACACAACTACACGCCCCAAACCTAGCAGTATATACGCTAACTTATTTGGTGGCTGGGGATATTGGTAGAGCCTCCATGATGTCCTGGGCCCAATCCCCCAGCACAGCATAAACCAAATGTAGTGGTGCACGCCTATCATCTCAGCATGGGAGGTGGAGGCAGGAGGACCAGAAGTTTAAGAGCATCCTCGGCTGAATAGCATGTGGACGTCAGCCTGGGCTACGTGAGACCCAGTCTCTGTTTGCTTTTTCATTTTACACCCAAGGGACCTCCCTCCATTCATCCTTCTGGCCCCAGAAACGGAAAATCAGCTCCATGGGCCAAGCACCCAGAGGTTCTCTGTGCATCTCATTCTCTTGTGTCTAGTCTCATAGCAATCTTTGTTCAGAGGTGTGATGTCATTTGTCTCAGAGTACATAGCTTATGACCCTTTCGCTGACAGATGATTTCCAGCCCACCTGCCGTGTGGTATCTTCAGGTTCACAGGGCCTCAGCCAATCCTGTGTATTCTGGAAGGGAGGGAGATGTCGGTCTTTATCTGTAGGTGAGATAACCCAGCCTCCTTCACCGAGCCTTTGGAGACTTGATTGCTCTTTTGAAAAGTCTGCTGCAGTCTACATTCCCAGTTCATCTCCGAGTATCGTTGGCGTTTCATTTTCTTAGTACAGTGAACCCTGAGAGTCCAACTGTGTGGTCTCCCTTGTGCTGATTGCCAGGCAGGGCATAAGGCAGCCACGGCCCAGAGTCTGGAGTCTACCTACAGTACTGTCTATAAAAATTGACTTCACAAGCAACTTACCATGAAATTTATTCATATCCCTTTTCTCTCTGAGCAGTGGTTGGCAAACATTCCTGTAAAGAGGTGTAGAGTGAAAAGTTTACTTGTTCTAAGCCATCCAGTTCTGGGTCAGCTTCTCAGCTCTGCAGTGGTGGGCTGAAAGGATCCCCAGACAGTGTGTAAATAAAGGGGTATGGTTGTGTGCCAATAAAACTTTATTTATAAAAAACAAGCCAGGGGCCAGATTTGGAGGGTAGTTGGTGAGTCTGTGAATGGATTCCCAATGAGAAAAAAGAAAGAAAGAGAGAGAGAAAGAAAGGCTGTTGTGGATGAAGGATCGGGGACCCCACCTGTCCCTGTTTCTTTTCTCCTGCTTCAGCTCGGCTCTGGTCTTTCACCTGTCCTGGGAACGACTTCATTTTTTTTTTTTTCCTGAAGTTTGACAGTTAAAGGACCCAGAGGTAATTCCCCATCAACAAGGGACGCCAGCAGCCTCTGAGGCAGAAGCTGGTGTGTCGCAATATTCCTCTCTGGAGTTCCTTCTCCCTCTCCTGGAGCCCAGGGTTGTTTCCATTACGCTCCTCGAGTGTGGCAGGACAGCATCCCAGGGTAGGTTTAGGTGGGAAGAAAAACAATTAGAATTTATGACTATACAAAGAACTTCAGGTGACAAAGAATGGGTCTGAGTAAAAGACAGAAAGGTCCCCACATTCAGGACTTTGGGCACGGAAACCTGCATATGATGCTTCCATGAACAGCCCTGCCAAAAACTTTCTCACATAGGACTCTTCAAAGTGCTGTTCTCTGAGAGAACACTTGCCTGCCATGCTTGGAGCTCCGGGCTTGATCCCAGCCAGCACTGGAACAATAATTATGAGACAGAGCTGTTTTCAGGATGTGTCTGCTCTCTCTGATTCTGCAGTCCTGATGAGAGATCAAAGCCACAGTTGTTGAACTTGACACAACAGGTTCAACCTGGGGTGCTTCAGTGCATAGGCTGTACTAGTGTCGGCCCGAGTCCATGGAGGACGGGGATTGCGGGGACTTGTGTGACATACCACTCAGAGTGATGTCTCTACTCAGGAGGAACTTGGGAAGGCTGGTGTCAGGGGTGAGGGTCTTACAGTATCTGTGACTCAGGACCATTGGGTGACAGCACAGGAAAACTCATCTTTTCCTTTGTTTTAAATAAGTATTTAAAAAAAATTTTCTGTGCATGGTGTCTCACCTGAATGTGTAACAGGCAAACCTGGAGGCCATAAAATAGGAGGCATGGCCTGGCTGGAGGCAGCCATCTTTGCTGTCAAACCAAGATGGGGTGACAATCTATGAATCTGTCCATAGATAGTAAGTAGAAGCCTTTACTTTGCCAGTCACTTCCCAGGCCCTCACCTCTGAGCAGAGGATTGGAGAGCCAAGCCTTTGGCACACCAAACTGTAACCCACAGGAACCTGACAGAAGCTCGGAGTCTGGCCCCTCCTCAGATCTACTTTGGCAGTGGCTTGGATGGGATCTGGGATCTGTGCTCTCTCAGGCTGCAGGGACTTCAGGTTCAGGCTCCGGGTTTTGAGAACTGCTGGCCTAGAAGACAGTTATCCTGACCAGGGTTGGGTATCCAGGCCCAGTCGATTGTTTGGGGGGCAGCCCTGTACACTGGGGGACACTTAGCTGTATCTCTGCTGTCTACTTGGAGATGCCAGGAGCACCCCTTGTCTCCAAGTCCCTGTAGCCCAGATGTCAGCTGTCCCCTGGAGGGACACAGTTGCCCCTCACTCAGAAGCACTGAGCTGAGCTGAAGCAGATCTGCATTCAATGGTCTTTATTTCTGGCCTTCGAAGTACAGTTATCTGAATTGAAACACAGAGGGAGGACTCCAGCCTCCTGGTCCCCTGAGCTGACACCGTGGCCCTGGGCCTCATTATTTAAAAATAGTCACACCATTTAAACTTTCTAACAAAATTTTCCTCTGAGTAGAAGCTAACCATGGAAAATCTCAGCCCCGGGGACCTGTGGTAACCTTCTAAGAGCCTGGTAGCTCCGAGTGGGGATTTGGGTGGAAATCTTTGGCCTTCATAAACTGTTAAGTTTGCTGCAGGGCTCTGAGTTACTCCCATGCACCTGGCTTCCTCTCCCTGGGGAGCCAGGTGGCAGGTCCCTGAGGCCCAGCTGTCTGTCCCTGTGGGGACATTAACCTTGAGTGTCTGCTTTCCATTGCTGGTGTACTGGCTCTTAGCCCTGTGATTTACTTTTCCAGGCGACCTGAGTGTGAGGAGACATAGGGGCTGGGAATAGGGACTTCATGTTGAGATTTGGATGGTCCTGGTTCTAATTCTGCCTCTGGCACTAATTTGAATGGGAGCTGTCAGGCAAGTCATCCAGGCACCATAGGACTGGGATATAGCTCAGTCAGTGGTAGAGAGCTTGCCTCACATGCATGCATGGGGCCAGGGGCCCGTTTCTCAGATTGTAAAACCAAGCCAAAATGAATCAAACCCAGGACACACACAGAAACCCAAGCACTGTGATACGGTTTGTTTGATTGTGATAGCAACGTTGGGAATTGAACCCAGGGCTTCATGCATTCTGGCTTCGTGCATTCTAGAAGAGAACTCTATCTCCTAGATACACACCCAGACAGCAACATTAGTGTGTGTGTGTGTGCTTCATGTGTGTGTGTCCGTGAGAACATGTACGTATATATGTGGGGGTATCATTCTTCAAGCCTGCCTACCGGTTTTTTGAGATAGGATTTACCAATGGTCTGGGACTTGCTGGGTAGCCTGGTAGCTAGCGAGCCCCAGGATTCTTCCAGTTCTTAACCCTCAGTTCAAGATACAGATGTGGTACGCATTTGTAGGGGTCCTGGGTCGCCGACCTGTGTTCTCAAGTTTATTTACATGACTAGCATGGTGTACTGAGCCATTTCTCCAGATTTTTCTCTATTGTTAAAGTGTACATAACACCTATCCTGTGTGTGTGTGTGTGTGTGTGTGAGTGTGTGTGTGTGTGTGTATTCATGAGTGTCAGAGGACTACTTTTGGAAGTCAGTTCTCCCTTTACACCATGAAGGACTTGGGGATGGAGTTTAGTGTATCAGGCTTAGTGGCAGGCACCTTTACACACCAAGCCCTCTTGCCGGCCTCATTTGACGTATTTCTAGGTTGCATGGGTGGGTTCCACCTCGTGTTTGAATGGCCGCCTCCTTGACACAGTGCGTGAATGAGGTCTGGCCTCTTCTCTCTCTATCAAAGGGGGTCATCAAAACCCAGTTTCTCCCCAAAGTTCCTACTTCCAGGTGCCATGGTATGGGCAGGGAGCTGGGGAGCGCAGAGACAATGCACACAAAGAGCCAGAGAGATGGGGACTCTCACTGTCCATAGGCCAGAGGTTGTAGGACAGTGAGCGTCTCAACATGGTGACATGATTGGAAGGCCCTTACCTGGCTGGGGCTGGAGCTCAGTGGGCAAAGTGCTCACCTACTGTGCATGAGGCCCTGGGTTCCCTCTCCAGGAGGGCCTGAAATGGGAATGGTGGTGCATGCTTAGGACTTAGTAGAGGCAGGAGAATCAGGGGTTCAGGGACCCCCTTTATGACACACTGAGGCTTGCCCAGGATAAGTTAGTCTCTCTCTCTCTCTCTCTCTCTCTCTCTCTCTCTCTCTCTCTCTCTCTCTCTTCCTCCTTCCTTCCCTCCCTCTCTGTCTCTGTCTCTGTTTCTGTCTCTCTCTCTCTCCTCAATGGAAGGAATACTTTGCTCTGATCTCACTCCCCACCATGCCCCCGACCCCGGGTTAGTTCCAGCTTCCTGGAGTTGCTGTTCATATCTCCAGGCACCAACCCCCTCCACTCTCCACAATAAACCAAAGCAAACAGAAAGCATCCCATGCAGCATCTGGGTCAGACATCAGGACCCAGGATCACTCAGGCAGCTGTGGGTTTGACCGTGGAGAGAGCCTTCATTTGCTCCTTGTTGTACATCATGTATTCACTTATGAATTTGCTTTCCAAGTTCATTGCTCGGAAGAAGGGGAAGAAGGCAGGAAGTCCCTGCCCCCTCCCTGTAGTAGCTGCTGGTGGAATGAAGGTGGAACAGAAGTGTTTCTAATGGGAGAGGCGTGTTTTAGCGGCCCCGGTGCACACGGTTCATAAGTGGACATGCAGGCGCTCACTTTGGAAGTGGAGGCAGGAGGATCTGGAGATCACAGCCAGTCTCACTTCAGTATAGAAAACTCTGGGCTAGCCTGACCTATGTGAGACTCTTTCTCAAAATGAAAACAAACAAAAGAACCTATTGTATTTTTGGAGTTGGGTGTGGTGGATCACACTTGAGAGTGAGGAAGAAAGACAGAGAGAATTTGACCTTCAACTTGAGGGGTGAGCAGGAGGTCAGAGGTGGTGACTGTGGTGACAGTAGTAATTCCCAGGGTCTCACTCAGCGTGCCTAACAGTTCCCAGTGGATGGTGGTACCCCTGATCTGGGGCCATCACATTGAGAGGCTCTGGTGTAAGCAAAGACTGAAGAAGAGAGTTTAAGAGAGTTGTTTATTTCCTTCCTTCCTCCTTCAGTAAATAGCTATTAAGCACCTACTATGTGTCAGCCCCTATGCTAGGGGCCAGAGAGACAGAAGAGATGCCAACACTGACGTGCTTATGACCATGACCACTTACGACATGGCAAACCCTCATCCTCTGTAGTTATCCCTACCCACCCTTCATGTCTGCCTCCTTCAGCCACGTCTTTGTCACTATGACAAGATGCTATAACCAAAGGAACTTATAAACAAAAGCATTTAATCTGGCAGGCATAGCACTGGAGTAGCTGGGAGCTAACATCTTGATCCACAATCAGGAGGCAGAGAGAGAGGAGAGAGGAGAGAGAGAGAGAGAGAGAGAGAGAGAGAGAGAGAGAGAGAGAGAGAAGAGGGCGCCTGGGAATGATCTGAGCTTTTGAAACCTCAAAGCTGGCCCCCAGTGACACGCCTTCTACAACAAGGCCACACCTCCCAATCCTTCCCAAACAGTTCCACCAACCATTCAAACAACTGAGCGCATGGAAGCCATTTTCATTCAGACCACCACAGTACCTAGAAGGTTGGGAGAGTCAGGTACAGTTTAGATGATGGAAATGACCACCGTGGAGAAAGGGTTGTGTTATACTATCCAATATGGCAGCCACTGCTGCATGCAGCTCACTAAAACTAAATTAATTTGTATTAAACACAACCTTAAACTCAGCTTCTTGGCCATACAACATATCCCTATTTCAAATACTCCATAGCCACAGGTGGCTACCCTGTCGAGCACCACAGATTAGATAGATCGTATCTATCTCTAAAGTCCATCAGACCAGTAGGCTTAGGTGCTTGGCTGAGCACGGTCCCATTGGCTGACCTGAGGCAGAGTCTGATGGGATTCTGGCATCCCAAGCACATCACAGATGTGACTCTTCTTGTCGTAGACCCTCACATGGTCTGTGGTGACTCCGTGGGAGTCTCATGCTTCAGCCCAGCCCCTCACCCCTGTGTTTGCTGCTGACCCTGTCCCTGTGGCTAAAATTCCAAGTATGGAGCTCCAGGATGAGTCTCTGGCTCAGCAATGTCGGGGATCCAGATAAAAAACTCCTAGGGGGCCGGGCAGTGGTGGCGCACGCCTTTAATCCCAGCACTCGGGAGGCAGAGGCAGGCGGATTTCTGAGTTCGAGGCCAGCCTGGTCTACAGAGTGAGTTCCAGGACAGCCAGGGCTACACAGAGAAACCCTGTCTCGAGAAACCAAAAAACAAGCAAGCAAACAAACAAACAAAAAACCAAAAACAAAAAACAAAAAACCCCTAGGGGATATTTCTGCTCCTTTCTAGTCTTATAACTGATAACCAAGGTCTGGAGCTGGATGTCACTCTTGGATGTAGCATTATTTTTAAACCTCCCACTTAACAGAGAGAACCATGTCTCTGAGAGGCCCCGTGGATCATTTGAACCCCAAGCTCTTCACCCTGGAGCCCAGAGCCCCATGTATGGCTCTTCATTCCTCCTGTAGTCTTTCTTTACCTGGGAGGTCAAAGGGCACGGTTGGGGCAGGCAAAAAAGGCAGAGTGGAGGTGGGGATGAGGGGAGGTGCTTTCTGCAAAGCCTAATGAGCCTACTGGGATCCCCGGATCCCACATGGTGGAAGGACAGACTGACTCCCGTGAGGTGTCCTCTGACCTCCGCATGGCTCTCTTGCATGCATCCTCTCCCTCAATAAATAATATCAAATAATAAAAAATGTCAAGGGTGTGTTGATGCTCCTGCCAGCAACTCCACTGTCTGTTTAATAAAAACACCCCCAACTGTATTTTTGTACTGAAATATTTAGCTCGCATGTGCGATTTATGAAGTAGAAGTTAGAGTCCGGATCTGGACCTTAACTAATGAAACACCTTCAAACATTTTAAAAATAGCATTTATGAATTTGGTAGATGGACATTTTAAGCACCCTAATTATTGATAAACAAGCCTTCTCAACTATGTACATTGCCCACAGCAGCTTTAGGAAACAACTCTGACGAGGGCCTGTGCGATGGCTCAGCATGTAAAGGTGATTGCTGCCAAACTTGGTGATCTCAGTTTGATTCCCGAGACCCACATGGTGAAGGGCAAGAACTGACCCACCCTCTCTGAGTGCTGTAGAGGGTTTGAGCACCTGCACCCATACACATGCACTGAGAAAACGAACAGTCACGTCTATAAGCTAGCCACATGACCTAGTGGGTCAGCACTGTGCTGATGTCTGCAAGATCTGGCTGGGTTCATTCTTGAGCACTAGGGACATTAAAATATAAAACGACTCCCTAAATATACTGAGCTTTTTGGTGAGGTCATACCTAAATTGAGGTCAGTTTGAACTGAAACCCGGTGTCTAAATCAGCTGTTCAGCTGTACAACTTCAGGCCAGAGTCAGAGAGGTGGTGTTAACCTTGCTACATTCTATTGGGTCAGAATAATATAAAAGAATCACCTCAAATATACAATGTGTATAATGCATCCCAGGTCTTGACTGAGTCTAAGATCTCATTTTAATGAGGGTCCTGGCTTCATCCCACCCAATAAAAGCTAAGCCTGATGAAGTTTGTAGGTTAATTGAGGGTGTTGAATTCTCTCATTGTCTCAGTGAACAGTGATCAGAGATTTCAGCAAGGAGGTGAACTGGATTTTTTGTTTGTTTGTTTGTTTATTTTTGTTTTTTTATTTTTTTGAGACACGGTTTCTCTGTGTAGCCCTGGCTGTCCTGGAACTCACTCTGTAGACCAGGCTGGCCTCGAACTCAGAAACCCACCTGCCTCTGCCTCCCAAGTGCTGGGATTAAAGGCATGCGCCACCACTGCCTGGCTTTTGTTTATTTTTTTAAAAATGTATGTGTGTATGTAGTATGCTTGTGTGCCTGTATGAGTTTATGTGCACCACATGTAAGCAGGTATCCATGGAGCCAAAAGAGGGCGCCAGATACCCCTGAAACTGGAGTTGAGGCAGTACTGAACTACCCAGTATGAGTGTTGGAAATCAAATCCTGGTCCTCTGCAAGAGCAGTAAGTGATGCTAACCCCTGAGCCATTTCTCCATCCCTGGTTTTTTTTTTTTTTTTTGGTCAAGGGTGTTAAGATAATGTTTATTCACTATGTTGATTACATATGTGACTTAATTTTAATTTTGCTGTCATAGTCATGAACAGTGCTAAGTTGTGATGTCTTGGGCAGTGTGGTACCAAACAGAACATGTATTTGGTTTCTGCTGAGAAGCTTCTTAGCTATTGCCCTAGTGTGGCTGGCTTTCAGTATTTATTCTAGGTCGTTCTGGTCTTTGTCTGTTAGTTGGTTTTTTGTTTTTTTAAAGATTTATTTATTATGTATATAGTGTTCTGCCTGCATGTATGCCTGCAGGCCAGAAGAGGGCGCCAGATCTCACTGTAGACGATTATGAGGCATTGTGTGGTTGCTGGGAATTGAACTCAGGACTTCTGGAAGAGCAGACAGTGCTCTTAGCCTCTGAGCCATTCCTCCAACCCATAGATTTTTGAGACAGAATCTCACTGTGTAGTCCAGGCTGACCTGGAACTCATGGTCCTCCTGCCTCAGCCTCTCCAGTATTAGAATTACATCCATGTACCCCCACATCTGGCTTTCCTCTCTTCCCTCTGGTTCAGTAAATGGTTGGTAAGGCTGTAGATTGCTTGGGGGCGGGGCACCTCTTCCCCAGATGTTTTTAGTTGTTGCTTGGCTCTGGCTCCCCGACCCATAATCTGCCCAGGGTCTCATGCACGGAGATCAGAACTTCCACCCCACCCTGGACCCCAGTCCCTCAGTATAATATCCGCCCACTGACCGTTTCCTTTCTCTTTTTTACCTTCTACTACATTGACCTTTCTCAGTTGCGTGGTCCAGGACAGAGGCACAAAGAGTGGCTCCCCACTCTATCAGTGTGCGTTTCTCTTACAATATGGCCTCTGGGGAATCGGTTAAGATTACAGAGTGTGTCTGGGGGGATCGAGCCGGTAGGAGGTCATTTAGACGGATCAAACTGAAATTGGATTCAGCTTAGGTATGATTTAGGCTGGGGTGTGTTTTTTAGAAGTTGGATGTATTAGGTAATGTATCAGCTCGCCTGAAGCCAGTGCTGACCCACAGAGGAGCCGGTACATATTTCGGGTGCCTCCCTGTTCCAGAAAAGTTGGAACTGCTTGCAGGGGAGACACAGGTTAAGGCTGTATTTTTATCCTTCTTAACCCTGTACCTGTAAGGCACTACTGACTGAGTGCTGCTTCCTCACCTCCCCTAAACTTCAGCCTGTGCGTGCGTGCGTGCGTGCGTGCGTGTTGCTACAGCCCCTCACATTGTAGCTGCATGAGTCGAGGAGAGGCACTGAAGTCAAACGCAGCATCGTTGGGCTTCTTGCCTTTCCCAACTGTCTGGGGACCTTGTTTAGCTGGAAAGAGAAACCCCTGGTCCCAGGAGTCCCGGGGGCTTGGAGTGGAGCCCCCGGGACTTGGAATGAAGCCCCCGGGGCTTGGAGTGGAGCCCAGCAGGGGCTTCGAATGTGTATTTTTAACAAGATCTCTAGGCAATTCCCTAGCAAGCGGAGTCTGACAACTTTGAACTCATGGACAGGACAGGTGTGGGGCAGCTCTGTCCCATTAGCTAGGCTCATGGCCTTAGGCGGGTTAGTGGTTACTCTCTGTGCCTCTGCTGTCTTTCCTCAACCTTTAAGGTTCACAGGATGACAGTCAAATTCGATATTAGTAAAGTGTCTATTCCAGTGCCTGGCACACAGCAAGCCCTATAGCTATGAATTTAACCATGACTAGATTATTAAATAATAGTTGATGAATAAATAGCATGATTATTAATAGACTAGTAGATACAGCAAGTATGTAAAAATCAACAAGTGTCAATTTTACTACAAATATAGATATGGTTATATTTCAAATTCATGGATGCATGACTCTATGTTATATTATAAACATAGCCATATATGACAGCATGTTGTTGTGACATAATGTTAATATTATAATAACGTCAAAGCTGGGGACGTAGTTCAGTGGGTAGAGCCCTTGCCTGGCCTGCATGAACCTGGGTTCCATCCCCAGCACAGCATAAATGGGGTGCGGTAGTGCACTTCTGTATGTCTAAGCATTCAGGAAGTAATACAGGAGGAGCCAGAGTTCAGTGTCACCTTTGGCTACACAGTGAGTTTGAGGCAACCTGGGCTACATGAGAAAAAAATATAAAGATTGTCTAATAATGTTCCTGGAGGCACTGGAGAACGAGTGTCTATCCTGTGAACCTTTGGCTCTTTGTAATGTTCCTTAACAGTAAGAGTAAAGAAAGAGAGAAAAAGTTGGGGCTCTGGAGAGATGGCTTTGTGGTTAAGAGGGCAGATTGCCTGTGTCCAGTTCCCGGTATCCATATTGACCTGCTATCTCTAGCTCTCTAGTTCCTGTGCCCTCTTCTGGACTCCATGGGCGAGAGAGAGAGAGAGAGAGAGAGAGAGAGAGAGAGAGAGAGAGAGAGAGAGAGAGAGAGAACTGTCAGCTATAATGAAATGTTCCACATGCCTTGACTACCCCTGCCTGCACCCAGGGGTCCCCCTGCCTTGGGCTCCAGGCGGGGCAGAAGACCCAGGGCTCTCCTCAGCCGGGAACTCGCCTCTAAATGCAATAGGCCCCGTTGTTTGAAGCCTTCTCAGTCAGACAGTTCTCTCCCCTGTCAGCTGGCCCCTCGCGCAGGGGTGTTATGACAATGGTCGCCCTGGCAACCGCAGGACGGCCTTAGGCTTCTAGTTGCAGCGATTTCATTATCCTGGCAGGTTTGACAGCCTTAGAGCCTTGGCTGCACGGCCAGGGACCCCGCCAGCCCTGCCCAGGCTATACCTTGGGAAAGGACTCAAGGTTTCATTTCTGGAGGTCTGGTGGTCGTTCCCAGTGATGTGCGCTTGTCTCAATGCCAGGGAACACAGGCGGAGAACCGCTGCTTGGAGCTTACGGGCTGATGGGGGTGTGGTGGTGGGGAGGTGTAACCATGGAAACCAGTAAACAAGCTCATCTGTGCTAAGGACGTGGGGGTGTGTGCGTAACTGGGTGGGCCTAGTTTGGAAAGGAGAGGGGGGAGAGGATCACTAGGAGAGCTTCCGTATGGTAGGAGGGTCAGACCCTGTGGTTTTGTACTGTTAGAGGCTGCAGGAATGGAGTGCTCAAGGCAGCCCTGTGAGCACAGTTCTTTGCTGCTTGCAAGCTGGCTGTCCGTAGTTGTCCCACACGTACTATGGGGCGTGAAATGAGCCCCAGCCCAGGCTGACTGGGACGTTCACACAGGCTGGAGGATCCAGGGCACACCCCTCCTCAGTGTTCCCTGCACTCTCCCTAGTTTTCCAGACTCCTCTTTTTTAGCGAGACGTGCCCAGAGGCGATGGCTTTGAGCAGGATCAAACCAAACGCCTGTGTGTTTCCTACAGGTCTCTGCAGTTTGTCTTAGTTTAGATTCCGAGTGAAAAGTTTCCTGCTTCCCATTAGGGATTTGAGACACAGTTATTTTTAGAGCTGTCACATGCCTTGACTTTTAATGTGTGTGTGCGTGTGTGTGTGTGCTTATGCTGCTAAATTTACCATCATGCTAATGCAGAATACAGTAATAAGGTGCGGGGATACTTGGTTGGAGTCTGGACCAGCAATTTCCATTTGCTGTGTGAGGTGCCAGGCTGCCCTCTGGTGTGCAGATGGAGAATTGCACCCCTAGATCCCTGCACGTCTTAGCCCGGCTTGGAACCGCGCCTGTGACCCTTGCAGCACTTCAGAGGGCGAGCACACTTGGACCAGCCTTGCTGTAATTTGAAGGTGGACCCTTTAAACTAATTTTTCCACATTAGCTCTGCGAGGACTTGAGTTGAGGATGACCTAAAATTCAACTAGGCAGCCAGGTAGGACGAGGCCACTGAGCGAGGCGAAGCCACCAAAGGCTCTTACCACGTGTCTGTTTCAGTGGAGAAGCAAAGAGAGGCCCCAAGAGAGCGCATTAGATGTCCTGAGTTCAGATCCTGGCCCTGCCACTTCTGTGTGACTTTGGTATGGGAGTCCAGCACCCCAGCTTCCACTTTCTCATTTGCAGCACAGTCCCAGTAATGTGACCCCTACATCAGCATGCCAATACATTCAAAAGAAGAAACGTATCAGGAACCATTTAAAGAACTAATTTAGTGATGTTGAAGGACTTAATTATTATTGCAGTATTTTTCTGTTGGTTACGTGCCTCGTGCCTCCAACCTAGGACCTCCTCCATGCTGGTCATATGCTCTGCCACTGACCTACACTTCTAATGCAAAAGGACTTAAAATTGGGAGCTGATAATCACCCCAAGGGTATGTTACTGCTTTGCACACCCTCTGTGGCGAAGATATTTTGTGCAGAGACTTCTGTGGGCAGTACTTTCGTAAAATACGATGAAAATGACTCAGTAGAAAATGAAACGGACAGAGTAAGGCTGGCCTAGAAAACAATCAGACTCAGCGGATGCTTAATGACTCTTGCCAGATAGCTATGTGCCTCTGAATCCCTAGGTTTAGCTGAAGGGGCGTGTCTCCTGGCTTCTGAATCTGTCAGTCAGGAAGAGCCCCGCCCCTCCCCGTGCAGGAGTGTGGTCTAACAAGCTTTGTGCTTAAAACCAGCTCCCAGAACTGAGAAAGAAGGAAGGAGAGGCCTTGCTGGCTTCTCAGCAAGCCCAGCACCCGCGCCTTTATTGTTCTGTGGTAATGAATCGTTGCTATGTAAGAAGCTGATGCATCAGTTTGGCACCTCGGCTGCCCAGGCTGACCCTCGGCTGCCCTTCTCGCTTGGCTCTGACCACGTGGCCTCTGACGTTTGTGTTTGCTGCGTTGTCTTCCCACAGATGGATGCTGGTGCTCAGCTCAGTTTCTCCTTTTCAGTCAGTACCATTCCCACAGAATGGTACCCATCCATTAGGGTGGGTCTTCCCACGGTGATTATCCTAATCTAGAAACCATGGGGATTCTGAAGCCTGCCAGCTTGTCTGCCAGAACCAAGAATCCCATGCTCAATGAGTCAGACTTGGGTTCAAGACCTGGGTGAAATTTGATGGCCTTGAGCCAGGGATGACCTTGGGCCAATGACGTAACTTTTCCTGGCTTCAGTATTTTCTTTTGTAAAATGTGGAAGGTGATCCCAAGGATTAAATAAATGATTGCTTGAAGGTATCCCTCACAGGACCATAACTGACAGTCAGGAGAGTGCTTTGTGTCATCTTAGTCTTAGGGAAGCAAGATTTTTTAGGCAAACTTATGGCCATTCAACTGGGTTTACTGGGGACATTAAAAGTAGAAAATGACACTATCAAGCCAGGTATCACTATCCACGTCTGTAATCCCCAAATTCAGGAGGCTGAAGCAGGAGGGTCAAGAGTTTAAGTCCTGCTTGGGCTTAGCAGTAAGACCTTGTCTGAACACGCACACGCGGGTGCGCGCGCGCACACACCACCTCAGGGTCTGAGTGCCCCTTTGTACTGTTTGTTGTCTGGGCTCTCTCCCACGTTAGTAGGAAGACCATAGATCTGCAAAGACCTTCTGAATTCTAAAATCAATGAGAACAAACGTGGATGACAGCTGATGTATCTAAGTTTTCGTATGTGTGTGTGGTGTGCAGGGTACATGTGTCTCCCACGTTTGTGGGCACACGCGGATGGAGGTTACACATGCACGTGGAAGCCAGGGAATGCCGCGGAGTGACTTCTCTCTCCACTTCACAGAGGAGTCCACCGAACCCAGAGCTCTCCCATCCAGCTGGCTCCCTCGCCCTGGGGAATCCTCTGTCTTCAGCTCCCGAGAGCTGGGATTCTAGGCAGGCCTCCCTACTCACCCAGGTTTTTCGTGAGTCTTGGAGATCCAAACTCCAGTCCTCTTACCTGCACAACACGTGAGACACAACAAAGTAAAACAAAACTGTCCGTGCGCCCCCTGTGCATACACGCACCTGTGTGGTTGGTATTTTGCAAGGGAGGATTCGGGGACCCTAGATGCTGGGATTGTGTGTCTGGATATTAGCACAGTGACAAGGCTTGCCGAGAAGGAATGTCCTCCGCGCTCTGTCCTTTGTCTTTATATTCCCGGTCACACCACGCAACCCACTGTTCCAGTATGTTCCCAAGGCAAACTTAAGACACTAGAGTGCTATTCGTTCCCCACAGTACCAGCAGGGGGCGTACATCAGTACAGAGGAGGAGACTAAGAACAACCACCAACAGCCGTATCAACAAGGTTAACCTGTGCCCCCATCAATCCACCTGACGACCGCTCTCACTTCCCACGCCTCTGGAGGCATGTTCTGTACGTCACGCAGGGGCTTATGGTGCCGAGGCTGGAACCTGGGTCCATACACGCGCTAAGCGAGCGCTCCTCCTGTACTGACCTACACTCCCAGTCTCCCTTTTGCTTTTTAATTCCAAAATTTTAGTTTTCATCTTTATTTGATTTGTATGGGTGTTCTGTCTTCACGTATGTCTATGCACCATATGTGTGCAGTGTCTGGAGGGGACTGGAAAAGGGCACCAGGCTTGGTTGGTGGCAAGCAGCTTTACTCGAGAGACCATCATGCTGGCTCTCATTTCCTTCCTTCCTTCCTTCCTTCCTTCCTTCCTTCCTTCCTTCCTTCCTTCCTTCCTTCCTTCCTTTCCTTTCTTCTTAATTAAGATTTATTTATTTATTTTATGTAAATGAGTGCTATTTGCATGTACACCTGATGCCAGAAGAGGGCATCGGATCCCATTACGGATGGTCGTGAGCCACCGTGTGGGTGCTGGGAATTGAACTCAGGATCCCTGGAAGAGCAGCCAGTGCGCCTAACCGCTGAGCCTTCTCTCCAGCTCCGGCCCTCTTTTACTTGTTGTCTCTTATAGAGCTTTGATTAACTATCCAGAAGATGCAACCGCTGTGCAAAAAGAAACGGAGCCACATCTTGTTGCTTGTTACTGTTGGGTCTTCCATTCCCAGAAACAGTCTTACTCTCTGGTATCCTGTGCTTGGCACACTGGTATTGACTGCTCCCCTCCCCTCCCGTCCCCTCCCGTCCCCTCCCCTCCTCTTCTTCTCTCTCTCTCTCTCTCTCTCTCTCTCTCTCTCTCTCTCCTCTCCTCTCTCCCGCTCTCCCTCTCTCCCTCTCTCTTTCTAGCTTGATTTCTTTTTACTTAGTTCCATTTGTTTGAGTGCTCATCTGCATGCATGTATGTTTACCAGAAGAGGGCGTTGGGTACCCTGGAGCTGGAGTTACAGATGGTTGTGAGCTGACACCTGGGTGCTGGAAACCAAACCCAGGTCCTCTGAAAGAGCAACACTCCCTCTTGGCCGCTAAGCCCTCGCTCCAGCCTCCTGTATGGCCTTTCTTGTTAGTGTTGTTCCTCTGAAGGGAACCACGGAGGAACAAAACATTGTTTCTTTTGCATTCCTGGCGTTGGATCAGAGATCCGGGCCAGGTCTCTTCAAAGAGCATTGGCTAGCTCATGGGTGTGTGTGTGTGTGTGTGTGTGTGTGTGTGTGTGTGTGTGTGAGAGAGAGAGAGAGAGAGAGAGAGAGAGAGAGAGAGAGAGAGAGACTTGGAAGTCACATGACAGAGCAAGGTATAGACGGCCTCCCACTCTGTTTCCTATCTTCATTCTTTTAATCCCCAGAGGGCCAAGGATCCTTCCAGAAAGAGGCTCCGAGTTTACGTTTTTGCTGGAGAGTGGGAGATTCTATTTATCGGGAGGTCTTAGAGACCACCACCTACCGTTACATGGTATACTTTGTCGTTTTATCATATAAACGATGTCATGTTGGGCACCATTTCAGAAAGACAGAATTTGTGATTTTTAAAGATAAAATAAAAACCCAAGACAAAAACTCAAATAGCAATTTTCTTCTTCTTCTGTTGTTGTTGCTTTTTTAAATCAAGCCTTCTAAACACAATGGATCCACAGCTGTAGTGATCTGACACTCACGTACTGAGGAACCATTAGAAAGCTCTTGTTTTCTGCCACTGTGCCACGATGGTTCTCTAAGTGCAGAAAACCTTGGAAGCACAGTGAGACGCTGCCATTCAGACACAGTGGTCTCAGTGCGAGCTGAGCAGCGTTCACAGCTGTTGGTATGACAGAACGCTCGGGATAAAGGACACGAGTGTGTTCAGACCAAGGCTGCAGTGGAGTCATGAGAGATGACACTCCTGAGCTTTGTCAGGAACGTGTCAGAGTCTTACACGTTTGATTTTTTTGAAATCATTTTTGGCCGTTGTACATTCAGAAATGTTTACTCTCCCCCAAACTTTCTGGACCCCACGTTCAGTTATGTACGACTCACGGCTAAAGGAGCCGGGGTGTGGGGTCCTTTGTATGGCTGCTTCACGGTGATTGTGATGAGTTTCTGACCGGTGGGTTCCCAGGGTGTTGGCAATCCTCTGCTCTTGCCAGCAGAACTGAAAAACAATATCCTTGGTCACAGTTACTTCTCAAAAGATGGATGCCATAGGATGAGTTTCTAGACATGGAATTGATGAGTAAAAGCATCCATGCCATTAAAATGGTGGATACCATCACAAAGAGCCACCTACCTGTTTGCCCACCTTCACCAACACGGTGAGAATGTGGGTGGCATCTTAGCTCACTTTTGCGGTACTGTAACAAGATACCAGAAGCCAGGCACTTTATAAAGAAAATAAATGTGTTTGGCTTACGATTCTGGATGCTGGGAGGTCCAGACAGCCTGTTGCTCTGTAACATGGTGGGGGAGGGGAGCAACTGGCTGCTTGCAGAGGGACCAAGCATGACAGGTCTAGTTTCTTAACCACCCACTTCCAAGGGAGCTAGGTTGGACTTTTGAGAACTATGGTAATCCCTTCTAAGGGTGGTGCAGCTATGTCTGATTCTCCTCCGTCTGGGCATCACCTCCCACCTCCCAGTGTTGTCCGGCTGCAGGCCAAGTTCACAGGAACCATCCCAGACAGAAGGCTGGATCTCATTGTGGTGCAAACAGTCTTTACAACACAGAGTTGGCTGGGGTTAGTGGGCGATATCAGGGCTTCTCGTCCCTGCTCCCCAGGGCAGCGCCTCTGAGATGTGTCCTTGTGCTCTCTGTCTCTGCAGAGCAAGCTGGTGAAGTACTTCAGCCGACAGTTGTCCTGCAAGAAGAAGGTGGCCCTGCAGGAGCGCAGTGCTGAACTGGATGGCTTCCCCCAGCTCCGCCACTGGTTCCGGATCGTGGATGTGCGCAAGGAAGTCCTGGAGGTGACTGTGCTAGCCCTGGCGCCCTCGACCCTTACTGGCCAGAGACCACATTCTTTGGGGCTTCCTAGATGGCAGGGTGTGGGATATGCCCAGCACAGACCCTGGCACACAGGAGGCTTTCAGTATGTGCTGGATGAAGGCTCACAGGATCTCAGATGTATCTGAGAAGGGCTGTTAAGGATGGGGTTCTGGAGTCAGGACTTTGTTCAGCTCTGCCACTTAAAGAAGTCTCTAAGCCACCAACGAACACCAGTGCTGTTCATTGACTTTTGGCTAAGTGTTTGTGCTGTCTGATCGAGCAGCCATGGCCACACGAGGCTCCTGAGCTCACGGAGCACTGGGATTGGAATTCATGCATGGCACCAAGGATCTTTATGAACTGTACTTAATGTAAATTACTGTGACCAGTGCTGTCCTATTAGATCTCAGAGACACAGGATAATGGATAAGACCTACATTCAGTCCTTAGAACTGACATACAAAGGCTGAGTGTGAAGGCATGTACTTGTGTACTGCTGGGGAGGGAGAACTCACCAGCTAGTGTAACATACACATATACACACACATGTACACACACATAGACTCATACACACACACTTCAGGGTAATCTGACCACAGATACACACACACACACACACACACACACACACACTCAGGGTATCAACACACACACACATACACATACACACACACACACACACACACTTCAGAGTAATCTGACCACACACACACACACACACACACACTTTGAAGTCATAGTATTAAAATGTACAGTTGGATCCCGCAGCACAGAGGTTTTAGATTGTACATCTGTCCTACTGACCACCAGCTGTCAACTCCACAGTCTAAAGTCACTTGAAAGAAGTCAGAATTGAATAATTGTCTTTATCAGGATAGCCTGTGGCCACATCTGAGAGAGATGTCTTAATTGCTAAACGATGCAGGCGAGCCCAGCCCACTGTGGGCGGTGCCATCCCTAGGCAGCAGGCCTGGGCTGTAGCACTGCAGAGAGGAGACAGCACCCTCAGTAGAGGACTGTGACCTGGAAGTGTAAACCTCATAAACCCTCCCTCCAGAGCTGCTATTGGTCAGAGTGTTTTGTCAGAGCATCTGGGATCAAACTAGAACAGCGTTGCTCACCCCTACCCTGGCGTGTCCAGCTGAAGGAGGTTTACCTACCCTGTGTTCCTACTTGTCTCTAGGTGACCCAGTTGCTACCTCCTGTCCCTGACCTGACTTCACAGTCACAGACTGGGTGTTGGCTTTGCCCCTTAGCTTTTTTTTTGGGGGGGGGTTATATGTGAAAAATGGAATTTATGAAATTTATAGACTCAGCTTAATCTATATGTTATTGTAATATGCAGTCATGGCCACAAGAGGGCAGAAGGAGCCCACTATATTGCCGGTGAATCACCACCCATAGATTTACAAGACTTATTAAATAATAATATACTATGAGTGTGTAAAGTCCTCGGCTACCATAGGTACTGTGAATGAAGGCTCTTATATGTAGAGACATTTGAAGGCCAGTAAATATCAAAGCTAGAGGAACTTGTTGGCAGTGTTGCAGACTTATTTAGGACACTGTTTAAGGAGGGGCTTGTTTACAGGGCAGAGAAAGGGCTTCCTGTACAACACATTACAACCTGGGAATCCCGCCTCTGTCCCCAGCTCCTTTGTTTAGAGAGGTCCTTTTCTCTGCTGTATACTACTCCTCAGCCTCATCACATAGCCTCATGGTGTCCAGTATTTTCACATATGACCCCCCCCCCCCGAAACCCCGTAAGAGCATGAGAAAGAAAGCTGAGATCAGAGGCCAGCCAATGAGACTCGGAGTTATGTCTAGATGGCTTGTTCTAAGTCTCTCCTGGCCAAATTCAGAGCCATCTACTCACAGAAGTACGAAACAGGGTCTGTCCTGGGTTTCCAAGCTGGACACTGAGTGTGGACTGTTGAACATGTACTGAGCGATCACCTACACTCAGCAGTTCCATTTTATAAGTGAGAAGAACAAGGCTCAGAGAAGTTAAATGATTTGTCTAAGGGGCAAGTGGGAGACTCAACCCCAGATTCAGCCAAGTTTTTGCATAGTGGAGCGTCTTTCACTGGGTACCAGTAGAGGGCAGTGTGGAGGCTCCCTGCTGTTTCCCTCTGCAGTCCCCCTGAGTGCCACAAGAGGGCGGTAGAGAAACACCACTCCTTTTCCATGGTCAGGGCGCTTGGGTTTGTGTCCAGCTGACTGCCTTTGTCCCCTCCTCTAGGAGATCTCCCCTGACCAGCTGAGCTTGGAGGACCTCCTAGAGATGACCGATGAGCAGGTGTGCGAGACCGTGGAGAAGTATGGAGCCAACCAGGAGGAGTGCGCCCGGCTCAATGCTTCACTCTCCTGTCTCAGGAATGTGCACAAATCAGGTAGGCAGTCCAGGCGGTCGGGATCGCCTTCAGCTGGTTGGCCACTGTCCTTCAAGCTTCCTGTGCAGACCAGACGGGAGAGAGTGGGCGCTGGAGAGCAAAGCCAGCTTAGGGGCAGAGATGTCTGTGAGAGGTGGAAGTAGGCGGGGCTTGAACTCCGCCCTGCAGAGGATGGCTCAGCATGGGTCCTGGATAATTATGGTCCAGATGTGGGAATCTTGGATGTACAAGGGAGGCCGGGATCTTTCCCCCTCAGTTGCTCAGAAGTGGCTTTGTGTGCTGAAGAGCAGTTCTAGTTATTTCTAGGTACAAACACTGTATGTTCTTTGTAATAGAAACCAGGTTGTAACTGCCCCAGGGACCTGAAGTTGTTATTTTACTATACTCTCTTGGCACAATCTTTTTATGCTAACGAGTACATCCCACCCCCTCCACACGAGGGCTAAGATTACTTTCTCCTAAATTTAATTCTATGGCCTCTGCCTTATTATTTTACGATCTAAATATGTCATCAGTTTTTTTCCTGGCTCTTCCCAATCACTTGCTCAAAACTGTGACGCACGGTTAGAGCCGTAGCTCAGTTATTCGGTAGAGTGTTTGCCTAGCATGCACAAGACTCCGGGTTTGATCCCCAGCACCTCATAAATGGGGTGTGGTGGTGCATGTCTATAACCCCGGCGCTTGGGAGATGGAAGCAAGAGAATCTGGAGTTCAAGACCATCTCTGGCTACACAGAGAGTTTGAAGCCAAGGTGGGGTTCTGGAGACCCTGTCTCAAAAGGAAAAGGAAGGAAACTCATGGTGTGAGTGGATCATTAACTTTGCCTTTGGGCTCGGTTCCTGGGCTCCCTACAAATTGTTACAAATATCAGCATTGTTATTTCAGTTCTCACCACAAGGTGGCGCCGTCGACCACAGGTCTGGCCCAATCTGATGACTATTAATCCTTCCTCTGGTTAGTCAATATGCAACCCGCAATTACGATTTACCGAGTGACAGTTAATATGTCGGGAGGGTGGAGGACCCGGCTGTGAACCAGACAGAACAGGTTTCCAGCGTGCAGGCCTGACGACTCCAGCTCCATTTTAAGAACCCACTTTAAGAACAAGACAGTTGTGGTGGCTTAGGTTGGTCATCTCAGGGTCAGGGAGGCGTCGCTGGCTGATACCGGAGGCCTGCTGGTCAGGGAGCCCTGCTCACCCAGCCAATTCCAGCTAGAGACCCAGTCTCAACAAAACAAAACAAACCCCCAAACCCCCAAACAAACAAGGTGGATAGCACCAAAATGATTGGCCGCGGTCCACTCTTGTCTCTGCACGGAAGTGCAAACGCGTGCATGTGTACCGCCCTCCAAATCGCACCAAATCCCACTGTGACCCCAGCAATAGCTTCCTGGCCAGGAATGTGTTTGCTTTTCTTATTGGCTGTGTTCTAACCCTGATCCTCTACCCTGGCTCCTACTCTGGACGCTGCTCCTTTCCCTGTCTTCCTCCAGTCCTGAGAACTGTTGTCTTAAGAGGGTGCATCTGTAGGATGTCACAGGAGGAGATGTTCACACTGATGGCCGTGGCTTTCTGGAAAGTTCCCTCTGGATTTGGTGCTTTCTTAGCTGTCTGAGGGCCAGATGGCAGGCATGGTGGGGAGGCGGATATTTTGGATTCGTTCTTATTGTATTCTGTAGAGTCACCGTTTGGATATGCGCGGTGCTGGCGACTAGACCCAGAGCCTTGGCCCCTCGAGGCAAGTGTTCTACCACAGAGACACAACCTCATTGTATTCTGCTTCCTGTACCAAATGCTGGCCATGACCTGCCACTCACACAGGACACTTAGGGGTTGTGATCTGTGGAATAGCCTAGATCTGTGGCCTGAAAGGATAATAGCCTACAGGCTGGAGGGATAGCTGAGGGTCCAGTGTGCTGACCACATTTTCAGAGGATCCTGGTTTGCTTCCCAGCACACACATGGTGGCTCACAACTGCCGTAACTCCAGCTCCGGGGGATCTGATGTTTTCTTCTGGCCTCTATAGATCACTATACAGATACATATATGTATCATATACTCAGAGAAAGAAGGGGTTGGAGCGTGAATGCACGTGCACACACACATTCCAAAATGCACACTTTACACCTTTAGTCCCAGCACTTGAGAGGGCAAGGCAGGTGGATCTCTTGAGTTTGAGGCCAGCCTGGTCTACAGAGCAAGTTCAGAGTAGCCTGGGCTACCTAGTGAGACCCTGTCCCCAAAAACTAAACCAACGGAACAACAAAACGAATTGTAAAAACGGAAAAACACGAGCGATGTTGGTCGTGCCGCTAGATCCACTCCACCTCAGGCCCTTCTGAAGTTCCCATGGCAACAGCGTGCTATTTCCCGCTTCCTGTGAGTCAGGACTCGGATTCGGAACACCAGTGGCTGAGTTGCTGTTCTGCCCAACTCTTACGGCACACAGGGCCAAGGTTGGTGCCATTAATCTTGGGGAATGATAATCACCAGCTCGGGTTTCTTGGTTTTCCAAGACAGAGTTTCTCTGTGTAGCCCTGGCTGTCCTGGAACTCACTCTGTAGACCAGGCTGGCCTCGAACTCAGAAATCCGCCTGCCTCTGTCTCCCGAGTGCTGGGATTAAAGGCGTGCGCCACCACTGCCCGCAGCTCAGGTTTCTTTACCGCCAGCCCTCCCTTCTGTGGTATCCATAGGTAGCTATGTCATGCCTATCACTGGGCACCCCTCTCCCACAGGACTGTGCACCCTCTGTCTGTTATCTGCTCCCAGGGGGGAAACTTAATATCTAGTACACAGCAAGAGTTTAATAAGTGATTTGAATATCCTCTTCCCCTTGCCTGGCCCATGACAACCCAGCTGGAGCTCGAAGCAAGTCTCTCTCCAGGAACTGAAGACACTTAAGGAATTGCCCCCTGCTTGGACTTGGGTCTCCATTTCTTTTCAAGCCCTAACATGTATACTTTAGAATTACTTGCATGTTTGTGTGTGTGCATGTATGGCGTGTGGATGCGTACACCTGTGTGGTGCCCAGAGCTCAGAGGAAGGTGCCGAGCGCCCCCTCCCTCACTCTCCACCTGTTCCCTTGAGGCAGGGTCTCTCGGAAGCTGGGACTCACTAGGCTGGAGCCAGCAAGCCCCAGCCGTCCATCTGTCTCTGCCCTCCTCAGGGCTGGGGTTCTCGACATGTGCCTGACGCCTGGTTTGTTACATGGGTGCCGGGATCTGAACTCCCGTCCTCCTAATTCCGGCGAGTCATCTCCGCAGCCCCTAAAATCTCGAGTCACTAATTCTACAGCACCCTAGATGAAGTGTGGGCATCCTGTCTCGGGTTTGCCCCCTCTGTCCAGAGCTCCCTGTCCTTTGCCATTCACATCCTCAGACCCAAAGCTTCCCCCGACCCCAGAGACCCTTTCCGGACCCCACAGACTGAGTTGACTCCTGACCTTTGGCCCCTAGAATGTCAGAGACTCCCGAGGACTCTACCGTAGAGCCCTCCCCAGCCCTCCTACCTCTCCTAATCTTTGGAGCAGGACCTTCCTGTTTTTGTAGGCAGGAAGCTGCTGCCCCTGGCTCTTGGTCCGGCATCCTGACCAGGGTTGAATTAATTTCATCCACGTTGGAGAAAGTGCCTGGGAGAGCCGCATGCTGTGCCTGCTGTACATCTCCACCAGGGGGCAGCATCGAGCCGGCCACCATGGCTCCTTCCTGTTTATAACACTCTTGTGCCCTCAAATTGTTCCTTCCCCGAAGCTTCTAAACGCCTCGGGTCTGGATGGTCTAATTTTTTCTGCCTTCCGGTGTTACTAAAAAGTCTAGTCTCAAACTAGAAAGCTGATGCCTTCCTCACCAGACGCCTCCCTCCCAGTGACTGCAAAGCCCCACAAGGAGCAATCTGGACTCTGCTCTGTCTCCTGTAGGATGGATCAGCCCAAGTCTGAAACTGAAGATCAATCACTCACTCATTCAACACAGAAGCCTTTTCAAGCCAGGGCATCTTAACCCCATGGATCTGGGGTGGCCGGAAACCCCAACATTCGATAACTCCCCCGGATAGCACTGGCTGCTGCCACACGTGTGCCCAGTGCCGTTTACCCTGTGGAGATGTGCGCTGGGGAGTCAGGAAGGGAGAGTGGTTTTGTTCTGTGTGGGTGAGGATGGTGCAGGGGCAGTCTCCGCAGCAGCAGCAGCAGCAGCAGCAGCAGCAGCAGCAGCAGCAGCAGCAGCAGCAGCAGCAGCAGCGTACATGGCGCAGGATGGGAGCGTAGATGGAAGGAAGAGTGGAGCAGGCCACGGGATGGCAGGACCTTTGGGATGGGGATGGTGGTGACTGTCACATGATCAGGGGACAAGGTGTGCCACCAGCTACTTTGCTGCTTTTTTTCCTTTCTAATTTCATGTTCCTTTAGGTTTTTTGTTTGTTTGTTTGTTTGTTTTTTGTTTTTGATGTATCGAGACAGGGTTTCTCTATGTAGCCCTGGCTGTCCTGGAACTCACTCTGTAGACCAGGCTGGCCTCGAACTCAGAAATCCACCTGCCTCTGCCTCCCAAGTGCTGGGATTAAAGGTGTGCGCCACCCCTGCCGGGCCCTTTAGGTATTTATTTATTTATTTATTTATTTATTTATTTATTTATTTATTTATTTTTGTAACGGGTCTTAACAGGTTCAGAAGCACTGATCTAAGGCTTGCTCCGTACCTGCTGGGCCTCCAGGGCTGGCAGCCATTCTTAGGGACCGGAGCTTGTGCAGAGACTTAAAGTGAGTGACTCTTCTGGCAGTTGTGGAGACATGCAGGCTTCTGTGGTGGTAGGAGGATGGAGAACCCCCGGGCAGCCAAAGACTGGTTGGGCATGTGTGGGTACTAAGTGGTTGGTGCCCATGAAACAGAGGCCACTGCAAAGGGCTCACTCTGAATGCTGGTCAGTCACATGACCTCAGACAGATGCGGTGGCTGTAGCATAGGGGAACAGCTCAGGGCAGGGCAGGACACATCCTTCATGGAGCTGGGGGACAGTGCACAGAGAAGGGTGGAGCATGGGCTGCCCCCCCAGGTCTTTCTTTGCTCATCTATTTGGTCCCCCAGCCCTTCCTGAGTCTCAGGGGGTGGGGGAGAGCTTGCAGCCGGGAGCAGGAAGCAGAGAGGCCCTAAATAGACAAGCCTCAGATGCTCTGTGGCTTCATACCAGTTGGGCTTCGAATGGAGCCCCCAGCACCACCGTCTCCTTTGACTAGAACAAAGCCTGAAGAGTGGTCTTGATTGCGCTATTGTGAGACTTGCTTCTGACTTGGAGAAGGCTGAAGGAAGAACTGCTCTTCTTCCAAGAGAGGCCTACAGGGACCAGCGTGTGCTGGCATGATGCCATGTCCCTCTCCCCAGGGCCTCCTCTCAGGGTCCCTCTCATGCACGAGCACCCCTCAGGACACATGAACACCGCGACAGAAGCCTGTCCCAGATACACTTCTGTTCCTGTGGCTCATACGTTCACCCTGTCACTACCCACGGGACTACCTCTGCTTCATCAGTGCTGGGGCCAGGGTCACAATGATAGGGAACCTCTGTCCTAAGTTGTCTGGTAACACAAAACCCCCTTGGCTTCTCCAACAAGGAGTTTCAAGTGGAGACTCTTTCTTCATTTCCATTGACCCACTGCCACAGTGGCTAGTGACTACCCTTTTGACTCTGTACACTTCTAGAACGTTGCTGGCATCAAAGAGAGTTTGAGAACATGCCTGTGAGTGTGTGTACATATGCATATGTTTATACGGCAGAAGACAACCTCAAATGTCCTGCGTCACGTGCCACCTGCCTTATTTTGTGACAGGTTCTCTGACTGGGCTGGTATTTGCCAACTTGCTTTACGTGCGGTCACAGTGGGTCGTGAGGACCGGGGGCAGGATGAGGAGGGAACACAGGGCTAGCACCTCAGGGTCACACTTTCCATTGCTCCAAGGGCAGGTGGCCTCCAGGGTGTGATGGAGACTGCTTCACCCTGGCCAACACGGACCTAGAATAGTGTAGGACTCTAGGATCCAAGTGGGCTGATCAAGAGCTGGGAGATTGCCCCAGGGGCATTGACTGAGGGAGCTCACATGAGAATCACTGTCAGGAGGCTGGGCTTTCAGAGCTGACCGGGACCTGTGGAGGAAGCTTCCAGAAGGGCAGAGTCTCCATCCTGTTCTACACAACTCAGACTCAAAGGTGGGAGGAGCTTGCTTTAGGCAAGTCAGGACTGTTCTCCTCCATTGTCTGGGGCGCCTTCAGTGTTTGCTGCCATCTCAGCTGCAGGATTGGGGTGTAAACGGGTCGGTTAAGGTCAAACAGTTTACCCCTCCCCCACCTCCCAGTGGTAAACAGATTCTCAGCACACCCCAGGCTCTGGTTATCTCTCTGGATTTTTTAAAGTTTGCCTTTGTCTCCTACCTCCTTTCTCATAGGAATGAGCACACAAGTCTTATCTGTGAAGCTTGGGTTTGCTTGGGGA
The DNA here is from genome assembly GCA_028551405.1 of Uromys caudimaculatus. Lineage (NCBI taxonomy): Eukaryota > Metazoa > Chordata > Mammalia > Rodentia > Muridae > Uromys > Uromys caudimaculatus. The sequence goes on from CM052721.1 coordinate 39,704,887, forward strand.
CAGAATGTCTCCTCCTAGGCTGTCTTTGTCTCTGGGGGTCACAATCACACTGGTAACCCGCCCAGCCCAGGGCTTCCCTGCGATCCACACTTGGCCACCTCCACCTCCTGTCGGTCATACATTGCTTGGAAGACTTGGGGCCAAAGGCTTCCCGGGAAGGGCCTCGTGGGAACAAGGTGCCTGCCACCTGTGGCTGCTACCAGCATTTATGGTACCTGGAAGATAATGGTATGAGAGAAGGTTCACAACTGACAGTGACCTTGTGCCACGTGGTTGACAGGGGAGGTCTTTGAGAATCGTGAGTTAGCTCCGAGCAGTGGCTTATGTCTGAGAAAGAGCTGGATATCCAGGCTCCTGACCCCATTACCTAATGTCTTCAATAGCCCATTACAACCGCCCCTCTGCTTTCTCCTTGAGCTGGGTCTGCCCCAGGACCTTTGCACGCACCAGTCTGCTTGGAATTTGTTCCCCTGGTCTTCCATTTTGATCTCAAATCAAAGTCTTAGGGAACCCTGCGTCTGTCTCAGGCAGTTTCTGCCTTGTTACCTGGTAGTGTCTTTGTTTAAGATGGGTCAGTTCCCAGGCTGGACCATCAACCCCAGCACTGACCCCAGAGTCCTCCCCACAACCACATGGAGTCCAGTGGAAGTTTCATTTCTTTGTAAAGAAATGAGGCACAGAGAGGCTCATTCTTTGCTTGGAGTCACACAGTAGCTGAGTGCCAAAAGCGATGTTTGAACTCAGGTCTGTCTTAACTTCTGAGGTTTTTAGATAACAGAGCAACTGGAATGGCTTTTCCTTAACTCTGGCTGATCTCTGTGTCCTCATTTGCCCAGAGTGAGAACCAGCCCTTTGTGGGTTCAGGGGTGGAATAACTTACTTAGACAAAAGGAAGCAGCCACAACGCCATGTTCCAACTGACAATGCCCACCAGCCCCGAGGACCACCCACGAGTGAGAGGCCAGACCCAGCTTCCAGGACAGAGAGAAAACCTCACTGTGGGTGGGCAGGCGAGCATTTCCCATGGCCAGCCTCTGTCCCTCCTGGAGAGGGTGGACCCTGACTAGAGAACGTGATGATAAGCTGGGGGCGTGGCTTGGAGGCAGAGCGCTCGAGGCGCCTGCCCAGGACCCTGGGTTCTGTCCCTAGCTCTGCAAAGATAAGTAACTTAGATAATACATTGTAGCCAACCTGCGTGGCAGGGAGCACGGGGAAGGTAGCATTACTTTGGAACGCACTATTTTTGCTGTGGTGTAGCTAGCTCTGGTTCCTCACAGCCGAAGTCCTGCCGCAAGCAGCCTTGAACTTCGGCCCATTGGCTTCCAATTTGCATCTCATTAATATTTAAAAAGTCTGAAAGAAGACCTGGCTAGTCCCTCGTGCTCCTCTGGATTGTCCTGGGTAACCCCCAAGAAGCCGTGCGGCTTCAACAGAGGTTTGAAGAAAAAGAATTCTCCTCCGTTTGGTTTGTGAACATGGTCTGTACTTCTTGTGGTATGCCCCTTCCAGCACAGCTTTCAGTGGCTCACCCCCGCTTCATACCCCTCCCTGGCCTGTGTTCCCTGAAGCCAACTTTCCCCCACGTTGGCAATTCCACACATCGACACTTCAGGATGTAGCAGCGAAAAAGCCACCACCTCTGAGCAGCCCTCCTGGACCACACCTGCTCCAGCCCTAGAGCTGCCATTTTGTATCTGTTTGCGATATAAATCTTCCACTACAGACAGTAATTCTAGACACTAGGCCCATCCCACAAAGCAAAAGCAAAACAAACAAACAAAAACAGTAACAATGTTGCAAGTGCGTATGTGCCTTGCTCTTCCGAGCTGACTTTGAAAGTGATGTCACTTAATTGTAGCCTGCTTTAAATTCTCTTTTTATAAGGACCAAGGAACAGGGAGGTGGCGTGCAGGTCACTCAGCGAGACAATGCTTGTCCCAGGATGTGCACCCCTTTTACTACAAACTATTTAACGTAGGAACAAAAGTACTGCATGATCTAAGAAGCCAGTGAACTGATTTGATTCCACTTCGGAGCCTCCTGTCCAGAGGGCAGAGGAAGGTAGGAGGCATTTGCATGCTTTTCCTGGGAGAGAAGAGAGGAAAGACCTTTTCTGAGTGAGTGATGGAGGTGGGCAAAGAAGAAGTAAGTGAGGGCAACCTCTCTGCTGGTCCACACCCTACCATTTGCTCTTTAAAATAAACTTTTATTAGCATGTTGCCATATATTTGTTTGCATGTTGTCTAGGGTTGGTTTTTGTTTTGAGACAGGGCCCCAGGCTATCCTCTAACTCCTAATCCCCCTGCCTCAGCATTCTGGGTGCTGGGGCCACAGGCATGCACCCACAGGTCTGACTACTGTGTTTTACCATTAACACCAGAAGTGTATAGCATGGCCGAGACTGTGCACCCGACGAAGCCTGAAATATTTACTATCTGGCGCTTTAGAGAAAACATGTGTTAACCTTAAAAAAGATGGAGAATGTGAGAAAAAAAAGTGTTAAATAAACCACACACGACTCTAAAGCGGGAGGGGTTTGGGGGTGATATGGAGAAGGACTTCCTTTAGGGGGAGAGCCTAGGGAGGTGTTGATGAGAACACTGTGGGCTGTGGTGTGTAGACTGTTAGGCACGTGGGGTGGTGCATTGCGCGTAGCTGGCATTCACAGGGAATTTAGGATAAAATGCTCAACAGAGGCAGAAGTAAGGAACATGCCCAGAGAGGTTTGTAACTTGCCCTGGGTAACACAGCTAATACCAAATAGAGGGCCCGTGTAAATCTCATCCTGTCTTCCTTAGGGTTAATATTGCTCTGATGAAGCACCAGAACTAAAAGCAGCTTGGGGACGACAGGGTTTATTCGGCTTACACTTCCACATCACTGTTCATTAAAGTAGGAAGTCAGGACAGGAACTCAAGCAGGGCAGGAACCTGGAGCAGGCGCTGATGCAGAGGCCATGGAGGGATGCTGCTTACTGGCTTGCTCCCCATGGCTTGCTCAGCCTGCTTTCTTATGGAACTCAGGACCACCAGCCCAGGGATGGCTCCACCCACAATGGGCGGGGCCCTCTCCCATTGATCACAAATGTAGGCTGCATCCCAAAGGGATTTTGGAATTCGGGGCCACCTCACACCCCAAAGGAAGCCTTTCCTCCCATCCCCAGAAAGAAGCTGTTTGACTGGGTTGGCACAGTTAGTGGGGGATGACCTCTTACCCCTACACCAGCCCTCCCTTTGGGAGCAGTACTCAGTGTAGCAGCATCACCCGAACATTTTTTTTTTTTTTTTTTGAGCGTTTGTTTTCGTCTCCTCTGTCAGTGTTTGTGGAGACAAGATTGAAGGCTTGCTTTGCTTTGTAACCGGATTTCAAGCCACCCCTCGAAGTAGCTGATAGACTGTCAGGTGTTGCCTGTCAAGTGGTACCTTCCAGGGACCTTGTGCCTACATCAGCGTGGTGAGCCACAGAACTGAGTGGCAGGCCTGTATGTTTGCTTCGACTATTTGACTCTAGCAGGGTCAAAGGCACTGAGGTGCGCTTGTGATAGTGCAGTACCAATTATGGCCACGAGGTGGCGGTGTCTAATAATCTTCTTTTGCCCTGAATCCTGGATTCTCTGGAAGAGATGCATCAGCTTGTGCAAACTGGAACCCGAGTTAAATCTTCTAAAATCGGGGGGGGCGGGGGAGGGGGACTGAGTCCTGGAGTTGGGGAAAGGTTGAACCCAGACACACCAGGAAACGATTGTGGAGGTAATTCACAGACTGAGCTTCCTGGTATACTGACACCCAGGAGTGGGTTCTGCAATTTGGTCTCTCCCGGCTGGCCCTGGGATGTGGATGTCTGAGCAGGTTCACAGCTTCTGTCCGCTGTGGACTGCTCAGAAGGGACCTCGCTGTCACTCACCCCCTCCCAGCATCCTGTTACCTAGGCCCCAGTTAATGATTTCCCTGCTCTACTCTCAAGGCCAATTAAGCTATGAAAAAGAAGTGCCCTCTCCCATGCACCAGCTGATAATGTCGGAGTTGAAGCAGGCAGGGAGGAATCTGGGCAGTGGCTCCTTTTTTTCTTTTCTTTTTTTTAATAGGACATCGGAAAGAGCCAGAAAGAGCCGGAAAGACCCGAGGGTGGGATCTGGGGCTAGCTCCAGCTGTGGAGACACACTCCCAGAGCTGGTCAGTAGAGCTATGAGAAAGAGAAGAGAAAAAAGCCTTGTCTTCAGTGCCGAGCTGCACCTTAGCCTGTAACACAGGGCCTGGCATGCAGATTGAAACAAATATCAAAATAAGCAAAAGGAAACAGATATAAGAGTGGGCACAGACGTATGCGCAGGCACCACAGGCCCAGTTTGGCAGAGGCAGGGGCCTGGCACCTTCTTTCACCTGCCCTGGCCAGCCTGTGGCTCCGTTGGGTGTACAAGGGGGGCTTGTTGCTTCTCTCACTAATAACTACTGACCCGCTCTGAGAGAGCAAGTCTATAGCTGGAGGAGGCCTCAGATACCACTCTCTGGTCTTTCTGGCTCTTTCCAGCTCTTTCCAGCTCTTTCCGATATCCTATTTTAAAAAAGGAGCCACTGCCTGGGTTCTATAGTTCTGGCCTCTCTTGCTGGCCCAGCCACTTCTAGGGCACATGGAGGAGGCTCCTTCTTTGCAGCGAGTATAATCTCTTGTAGGCTCTTGGGTCTTCGAGCTGTAAATCACAGACCTGAAGAAAGTGGACTGATCAAAATTCCTCCCCTGTGCCTCCTCACTCCAGAGCTGTGTCTGCACAACCTGCCTGTAGTGGGTTTCTAGAAGGCTGAACCATCCTGTGAACTTGGTGGAGAGCAGAATGCCTTGAACTCACTGAAGTCATTTCCCTCTGGATGGAGGGAGCACACTTGAGCCCCCATAGTGTTTTAGAGCAGAAAAAAACTGCCAGAGCCATAGTCGGTCTTGTAACATAGCTGTGAAGTCGTCCATGGTCTGTCACAGAGACTATATTTATGTCCCCAGAGGGAATGTGTTTCCAGCCTGGAGCATTTGCAGGCTGGGGACTGTCAACTCATAAGAGGGTCCTTCCTTAATACAAATTGTTCTAGGGACAGGTGGGGGATCAGGACTCAGCATCAGGGTCACTGGCTGGGAGATCTGGGGCAGGAGGTATTCCTGGCATTTTTGGGTAGCGGGGGAGATGTCTTAGTCATAGTGTCTCACATTGCTGTTGGCTTTGTGGGGAGGGGCCTGGGTACCAGTGAGGGAAGCTGGGTTGTGCACTTTTGTGGTTCCCACCCAGGAGGTGTCAGCAGGACCTGTGCCTCTCCACCTTAGTCCTGTTGATCAAAAAATGCCTCTGAGAGCCCAGTGATAAACTTCAGGCCCAGCAGGCTTGGGAGTCTTGGGTCCCATCCTCAGTACCAGGAAACGAACGAGCAAGCAAGCAGACAAAGAAACACATCCCAGCATCAGCAGCACTTCTTGGGGTTAAAACCATGGACGGACTTCTCCTCAGTGCCGTGGGGTTTCCACAGCCGTGGGATGATGCCAGCCACCAGGGAGACGACAGCTGAAGGACTCTGAAGCCAGATGAAAGCCAGGAGATTCCGTGGGAGCCGAGGCTCTGTCAAAGGCATAGGAAGCTGTAATTGACTTGGTGTGAAGGCCTGTGAGGGCTGGAGTCTGGCTTTCCCGGGGGACCATAGCTGGGAATTTCGATGCACCCCTCCTACACACGCGTGTGTACATGTGCACAGGAATACACACGTGTATGTACACATAGTTACACATAGATGCACAGAACACTTAGCCATTCACAGACATACAGACATAGAAATGTGCTTGTGTGTGTGTGTGTGTGTGTATGTGTGCACACGAGCATACACAGTCACATGCACACACAGACTTGGACACAGACAATCAACATGCAGACACATGGCATCTCCCTTTCTTCCCTGGGGAAGTTATGCCTTCTCTCAGATTTGAAGGTAAACAGCCTCTGGTGGCTCAGGAAGGGAGCGAGAGATGAGGCCAGGTGATGAGAACCTGTCCTGGCCACCCTGGGTTTGGTGTCTTGTGACACTCCTGGAGACGGGATGGGTCTCTTGACACCCTCCCAAGGCCTCTGCTGGAGTAACCATGCCAAGCCTTGGAGCAGGGTCTCCGACTCGTGCTTTGAACTTGCTCCGTCACTCACGTGGAGGCTGGGTCATCTCTTCACACTTTCTTTCGCTGCTTTGAGCCTCGGAAATGAATTTCTTTGGGCCATAGCTCCTCCCCACGTGGCTCAGCACAGTGTGTTAAGGCAGCGACCATCAACACAGTTATCATTAGATAATGAACAGTAACAAGCTGATCATTTATTGGTACCACCACTGAACTCTCTAAAGACTGGGGAAGCCCACGGACTATGGGAGCCCAGAATAGGAGTCCTCCCAGGTTCTGTGAGTTTTCAGGGTCCTGAGGGGAGAGTTGCACCCTGTTTCGGCTTCCTTCCTGCTTCCTGCTTCCTGCTTCCTGCTTCTTTTTATTCATGCACCAGATGCCAAGTTACGAATCTGCTCAGCGATCTTTTTCCGCAGCTCGGAAATATTTTTTAATACACTTCTTGGACCATTTTGGGTTGTAAAAGCCTGCAGTCTGAGAGATGGCTCGGTGATTAAAAGCACTGGCTTCTCTAATTGGGAACCAGGGTTCAGTTCCTAGTACTCACATGGTGGCTCACAACTTCCTATAACTCCACTTCCAGGGGGATCTGATGTCCTCTTCTGGCCTCAGCAGGTACTGTACACACACACACACACACACACACACACACACACACGGTATACATTACAATATTCAGGCAAACATTAGATGAAAATAAATCTTTAAAAAAAGCCCATAGACGTTTCAAGGTGGAACTTAAAGTGAGATCCCTGCTGAGAGAACTGGAGTTTAAGTGTCCATGTTGTTTTGGGGAGTGGTGTAAGTTCCTAGGCAGGGTCACAGCTCCTCCCATTGCCCTTTGACCTTTGTGCCAAAGAGTTATGGGAAGAAGAGGAAGTAATCTTGGCTCCAGGGCTTATGCAGTGGGTCCTGAAGGTATGTCTGGATGTGGCTGTTCTAAGTTCAGACTTTCTCCTTTTCTTGCTCTCTCTCTTCCTTTATTTCTCTTCCTTCCTTCCTTCCTTCCTTCCTTCCTTCCTTCCTTCCCCTCTCTCTCTCTCTCCCTTCTTTCCTTCCTTCCTTCCTTCCTTCCTTCCTTCCTTCCTTCCTTCCTTTCTTTCTTTCTTTCTTTCTTTCTTTCTTTCTTTCTTTCTTTCTTTCTTTCTCTTCACGGATGCTTGTCTTCCCCGATGATTAGGGGAGCAGGGTTGTGTCCATGATGAGCTCGGCATGTTGTGTGCAAGGGCTCTTCTGTGGAGGACCCCAGAGCCCCACCTTATCAGGCAGATCTTGCCCTGTCTCTTGTGCAAGAAGAGTTAATCTCAGAGACATGGACGGCAGAGGCTGCGCACGGGATAGTCATGAAGTCACTGTTGCCTGGAGGAGCACAGCCGCCTTGGTCTTGAAGAGAGAAAGCTTGGCCAAGGTCACCCAACTGGATTCAGTCAGACTTGTCTGAAATCTCTGAAGCTTCGGGAGCACAGGCTGAATTCAGAGGGGAAGCACATCCTGAGTGAAAGTAATGACCATGTCAAGGACAGTGTGGTAGCCGTGTCCAGGAAGTGCTGGCAGATGGTTGGCTGTCCTAGGAGGAGATGGGGGCAGGGGTATGTTGGTGAGGAGGAAGCAGAAGAGGTAGAGTAGAGGAACAAGACTTTGGAGTCTGAAGGAGCACCCTGTTTTCTGGGACATTCTTTAGGGCCAGCCCTGTCTCTGGCTTGCTCTGCAATGCCAGGTGGATGCTGGCCTGCCCTCTGAGAGTCTGCTGGGAGTCTTGTCAGTAGGCTCCGTTGTTCCAGAGATGTGGGCATCATCTCTGCGCACAAAAGCCAGTGAGAGACTGGTGAGATGGCTCTTGCTTGCTGACAAGCTAGATTGCCTTAAGACCCACAAAGTAGAAGACCGTCCCTGCAGGTTGTCCTCTGACCTCTACACATGAACACACTTGGACACACAAATATAAATAAAATAAACAAAATGTGGAAACCCCCATCTGTGGTCATTAGCATTTCAGCTGGCTCTCCTCTTGGAAAGTCATGGTATGAGCTTGACAAGGGGAAAAGAAACCCGCCATAGTCTTTGTTGGTGTGTCCTTGAAAACAAAGGTGGGTTCCCTGGCTGTTGAGATGCAGGTGACCAAGATGACCTGACCTTAGCATGTGGCTCATACAAACATTCAATGTAAACCAACACCCATCCAGTACCTACTGTGTTCCCAGGACTCCCCAGGGTGATTGCTCTGTGGCCTTTTGGCCTCTCTATGCAGGCACTGCCTGGCCTGGAAATCCTCTTAAACCTGAGAATCAAGAGAAGAAAAGACCAGATCCACAATTGTCTATTTAAAGCAAGCTGTATTTTGGGGTGCATCTGGGACTGGCCAGCCTAGTCTCACCTTAACTGGGGATTTAAGAGAGAAGCCTGGGCTGGCTTCTTGAAGTCCTTTTTCTAGGAGAGTAGGCTTGATACATTGTTACAAAGATACAATGAAAGGGGAGGGACAGAGTAAGGACATTATCCATCATGTTGCAAGTTTAGTGTAGGCTAAAAAAAAACATGTTTTGCAGTTTACAGCGGATCCAAGGAAAAGGAACTTGTTTTTAATTGCAAACAGAAACCTTAACTCAGAAGGACTTAATACAGGACAATCAGGGACTTGTTCTTAACCATCCTAAACACAAACAGCCTTAACCACAAGGTATATTGTTCTTGGTTTGGTCTCTTAGTACCTCCACCCTCAGGGTTGTTTTGGGAATGAAATGAGATCAGATACATACAGCCCAGCTATGCCTTGTTGCTACCAAGGCAGGAACTACAGGGTCCTCATCTACAGGGTCTTAATCCATCCCCAGTCCTTCTAGAATATTCTTCCAACTCCAGTTTACTTTCCCCAGCTACCTTATTTGTGGATTAAGGACGTTTTAAGATTTATTTATTTCATGTATATGAGTACACTGTCACTATCTTCAGGCACACCAGAAGAGAGCATCGGATCCCACTACAGATGGTTGTGAGCCACCATGTGGTTGCTGGGAGTTGAACTCAAGACCTCTGGAAAAGCAGTCAGTGCTCTTAAATGCTGAGCCATCTCTCCAGTGCTAAGGACATTTAAAAGAAAGTATTATATCAATTTGGGGTGTGTGTGTGTCTGTGTGTGTCTGTGTGTGTCTGTGTGTGTCTGTGTGTGTCTGTGTGTGTATGAGAGAGAGAGAGAGAGAGAGAGAGAGAGAGAGAGAATGTATGTATATGTGTGTGTTTGTGCGCGCGCGCGTGCGCATGTGCGCAGAAGATAACTTGAAGGGGTGATTCTCTTCTACCATGAGGAGTCCAAGAATCAAACCCAGGTCTCCATGTTTGGTTGTTAACACCTTCACCTGCTGAGCCATCTTTCAAGCCCAATCCTGGTGTTCTTGCCCCCAATTTCTGGATGAGGAATGGCAGCAAGACCCACAGAGGAGCAGAGAGGAACAGGCTCTGGCTGTCCCTTCCTGCTTCTAGTGAGAGACTGGCCAGATGGCGCATTTGTTTGCTTGGAGCAGGCAAGGCATGAAATCTCTTGAAGTAAAGAGGTTATGCAAGGCAGTTTGGGAGAACGTGAGCTAAGGAGTGAGCTCTCAGGAGGCAGTTTAGAAAGAAACCAGGCTTTCTCTGCCTATGTGTTTATTGGTGAAGGGTAAGAGAGAGAAAGGAGCCCCAGCCCGTGTGGGCGGATGTGACCGCGTGTGGCAGGAGTGAATGATAGGACAGCACTGGGGTGGGGACTAGTTTTCATTTCTCTCCTCCGCCACTTCTCCAGGAAGCAGGGGCTTGCAGGAAGTCAGATTTGGGAACATGTCACATCTCCTTTTTCTCCTAGTCAAGAAGTCTATTTATTTAATTAAATTTCCGCTGGGTTCGGCTCCCCGCCCGCCCCCCTGCCCTGTAGCTAATTTTTGCTTCTGTTTTCTTTCTCTAGACATCGGTTAGGCCAGAACGCATCAACAGAAGTGATAGGAATAATAGAAATGGTAATGCCCAAACAGTGCCCTGTCCTCTGGCACCTTCCGTTGGTGGCTGAAGTCACCTTGTCTCTTTAGCTGAATCTGCTGCTCACTCTTGGGTTAAATTTTGTTCACCCAAGCCGGGCAGTGGTGGCACACATCTTTAAATCCCAGCACTCGGGAGGCAGAGGCCGGTGGATTTCTGAGTTCGAGGCCAGCCTGGTCCACAGAGTGAGTTCCAGGACAGCCAGGGCTACACAGAGAAACCCTGTCTCAAAAAACCAAAAAAAAAAAACCACCACCAACAACAAAAATTTTGTTCGCCCATGGCTGCTTTAGGGGCCAGTGGGGGCTCTCTCTCTCTCTCTCTCTCCTCCCTCATCTATGTCTACAGGAAAATAGAGGATGCTTTGCTGACGATGAGGCTGTCTGCTTCATGTCACATGTACTGAATAGTCTAATTCAGGGTCCAGGAAGCTATACCAAGTCTGGCCCACTATTTGCATTTTAAATAAAGTTTTATTAAAACATAGCCACACCCCCTTATTTACATATTGTTTACGTCTGCTTTCTGCTACAATGACAAGACTCAGTGGTTACAACAAATATACTCTATCCTGTTCTTTACAGAAAACATTCTCAGAGCTTTCTTCTCCCCCTTTGACTGTGTTTCTCTGTGGTTTCCTGACTGATTCTGACACGAGCGTTTGTGAACAAGTGGATTCAGTTGCTTTTGTGTTCCTGTACCGTTCGTTGTACCAAGCCCGAGTTAGATCCCAGGGGCGTAGGAATGAATGGGGGTGACACAGTAAGGTACAGTGGAAGTGTCAGCTGCAGAGGTGACCAGCCAGATGAAACAGATACATTTGGGGGGCAGGAGGAAATAGGGGAAACTGGAGAACAGAGGACATTGAAAACGGATAGAAAGGCAATGGTACCTGATGGCTGTGGAATCCTGACCTCCTGGGTGCAGGAGGAGGTGAGCTGAGGGAATGTGGCAAAGTGAGACCAGCCCAAGGAGATGGGACAAACCTGTACAAGGGTTTGGGGGAGGAAAAGAGGGAGTGAGGTTAGTGGGAAGGGGAGAGAGGGGGTTAGGGTGGGCGTCTAAGGAAGACACAAGTTCTGTGTCTTTATTTTCAGTGGTGATTGAGTCCAATCAGGAGCAGAGTGTGGTTGACTTGGTTCATCAGTCCTGAGGGGACCCCAGGTTACCCCATTTGCAGGTAGTAATAGATAGAACAGGTTGGTTTATACTCAGGCTAGGTTCCTCAGGCTCTAGGCCAGGGGTTCTCAACCCTCCTTGAATACAGTTCCTCATGTGGTGGTGACCAGCAGCCATAAAATTATCACATTGCTACTTCATAACTGTAATTTTGCTACTGTTATACATTATAAAGTAAATATCTGATATGCAGGGTGTCTAATATGTGACCCCTGTGAAAAGGTCATTCAGCCTCCAAAGAGGTCGCAAACCACAGACTGAGAACCACTGACCTAGAGACTGACTTTATCCTTTTAGAAGTGACCATGGGGGCTGGAGAGATGGCTTAGTGGTTAAGACCAGTGGCTGCTCTTCCAGAGGTCCTGAGTTCAATTCCCAGCAACCTCATGGTGGTTCACAACCATCTGTAATGGGATCCGATGCTGCCCTCTTCTAGTGTGTGTCTGAAGACAGCTAAAGTGTACTCATATAAATAAAATAAATAGATCTTAAAAAAAAAAAAAAGAAGAAGAAGAAATGACCATAGAAATGTCCCAGGCTCTGGAACTCCCCTGGTCAGAGTTGCTATTCCACAGTGGGATGCCGAGGACATTTTGGTAGAAGGACAGAGAGCGAATCTGGTGTTTTCCACAAGGACTTTACAAGTTTCACAGGGGACAGCTAGGAGCTTTGGATTCTGGGTGTTCTTTGGAAACTTGTGGTCGGAGCTGAGATGTCTTGGGGTTAGCCCACCGAGATCAGCCAGAGGACACCCAGGGTAGCCCAACCACAGGATGGAAGCACTGTTTGTGTCTTGGCTTTGAGTAAGCCCAGAGCCCTTGCTCCTTCATCCACGGAGTGGGAAGAGGGCCGACACCTGCACTTTGGGTCTGTCACAGGAATTCAGAGAGTGAATAGACCTCAGAGGGATCAGTAGTAAGCAGGTAGTTAATTGGCTTAATGATGGAATTGCTGTCCAGACTGCCTTTTCCCCAAGGATGCTGAGGAGCTTTACATAAAGACCAAAGTGATTTCTTACCCGCAAGCCTTCTGGTGGAGTGAAAGGCTGCTGTGTGCTGGATTCTGTATAATAGCAAGAAGCAAGTGGACTCGGCTGTGGCTCCCATTTTCTCTGAGTGTATGTTGGGCTGGGGAGCTAGGAAGCAGGGTGTGCTGTCCAAGGACAAGTTTGGGGACATGCTTGCCCAGTGCTGTTCTGTGCCAGGCCCTGCACACGTCGTATGTTGAGAGTACACATAGTCCACACTCATGGGATCAAGATGGCGGTGATCAGAGTCCCTAATTTTCTGACTCTCACTGTTACTCTCTAAAGTGTGGATAGCATGCTTGAGCTGGGAGCACAGAGCTGAGGCAGAGGGTCACACTTAAATCTAATGTAGGAGCTACAGAAGACCATGGACATGGTCATCTGAGCTTTGAAACTATTTTGTTACCAGCTGGGCCATCTTGGGGGAGGTACTTAGCCTCTCTGGGCCTTTGGCTCCTGTTCTACAAAAGGACAGTTCTTCAACTCACACTTAGAATCTCGAATGTAACAAAGATGACCCTGAACTTCCGATCTTCTGGCATCCACCTCCCAATTGCTGGAATCACAGCATGAACTCCCACACCTGATTTGTGCAGTGCTGGGGACCAAACTCATGGCTTCATGCCTGCTAGACCCACGGGACTTCTTCTTAAGCCCCCACAGAGGTTTTTTTTGTATGTTTGGTTTCTGTTTGGTTCTTGTTTATTGCTTTTTTGAGAGTCTCATCTCAGGAAGCCCAAAGAATGTGTGTGTACACGTGTGTGTGCACACAAGTGTGCACATGCCCACAGAGACCAACGTCTAATGTTCTGGGTCTTCTTCAGTCACTCTTCTTCCTTATATGGAAGCAGAGGTTCAATCTGAACCCAGAACTGGCTGGCTTGGCTTGTTCAGTGTGCTGGCTTGCTCTGGGTATTTCCTGTCTCTGCCTCCCCAGAGCTGAGCTTATGACTGGGCTCCTACACTCCCACAATATTTACACGTACGCTGGGGATCCAAACTCTGGTTCTCGTGCAAGTCCGTAAGCCCTGTCTCTGCTGAGCGATCTCTCCAGATCCATTCACGGGTCTCTGACAAGGTAGTGAGCAAGGCAGGGACAACCAGGAAGCTAAGGACATGGAAGACAGAAGCAGACAGACAGCCTCACTCAGCTCTCTGCTTGGTGCTCAGTATCCCATGTGAATGGTCCAACCTACTTCCTGAGGTGACGTCACATGGCTGTCTTTATGTTCATGTAACCGACAAGAAACTGGAGGAGGCAAGGATTTGAATTGCCACGGGCAGCTAGTCAGTATAGGGCCAGGTGGCCTAGACTCTAGTGCCTGACCTTTAACCCTGACCTCTTCTGATATAGACAGTGACGCTGGTGACACCCAGTTTCCAGGTTCATGTGCAGAAGGGACCCGGTGCCTGCAATGGTCTGATGCAGCTTCTTTAGTCCTAAGACTGCTGAGCACACCAGCAGGCTCCTGCTTGTCTTTTAAAACTTCAGCTCTGTGCCCCTCCCATCTTTTTCAATAGCTTGTTTAATAGGAGAGTCTAGGGTTCCTAAGATCAGCTTTGCAAAAGGCAGCGAGTCCCAGGAGGATGGCACCCTGGGTTTCGGGAACTGTGTGACCGTGCTTGTGGTTTGAACAAGCCCTTGCTAAATGCTAATATGCCTCTGTCAGTCTTCGCTTCTTGGAAGTCACCTCGTGGACTTTTCATCTCTGTCACTTGTCATTTTCTGAGTATTTAGAAAGCCAAGGGCTTGATCTCTTCCCCAAGAAGCAGTATATGTTAGAAGTGGGCTTGTGTTCTTGTTGCCTACTCGAGTGTTTTTCTTGCCTCTTGTAGTTTTAGAAAAAAAATCCCTTTTACCCTTCTCCATCGCCTGGCAGCCTCGCCCTGCTTGGATTTTCTGAAATGGTTTAATGGCCATGGCTGACATTGGCCCCCAGGGATGGGACACTTCCTGGCTCAAGCTGAGATTCAAGAAAGGGTTGTGTGGGTTTTGCAGATCAAAGGCTTTGTGGCTCCTGGGTTGTGCCTTCCTTGGAGGCAGAGTGGCTTTATACAGCTGATGGCTAGGCAAAGTGGAGTGCAGCCATGTTTGGAGCAGTTAGTCTGAGAGCGGCCATGTCCTAGATAGAGTGTGGTGTGTTCATTTGCTCGTTCTTTCTCTCTCCCTCCCATGATCTTCCTTTTCATCATCCCCCCTTTTAGCTATGTCTGTCTTTCTGCCCATCTATTCATTTACTCCCCCATCTGTCAATTTATCTACCTGTCCATCCACCCACCCACCCATCCATCCACCCATCCATCCATCCATCCACCCATCCACCCACCCAGCCATCCACCCACCTACTCATCCATCCACCCATCCATCCATTCATCCATCCACCCCCTATCCAACCATCCACTCACCCATTCTTCCACACACACACATCTCCTTACCCACTCATCCATCCATCTCCCCTCCCCTCCATCTCCCACCCATCTGCCCACTCATCTATCCAATCTGTAGGCGTTCAGTACTGTCTGTGCACCAAGTGCTCCACAGCATGCTGGAGATTTAGAGCCGCTGAGCAAGTACTCTGCTGTGGACCACACTGTTTGAGGGGGGAGACAGTTGTTAAACTATTCAAGGGAGAAACTATTTGAGAATCTGATAGACAGTGTGAAGAAAGGAGAGAGAGAGAGAGAGAGAGAGAGAGAGAGAGAGAGAGAGAGAGAGAAAAGACAGCTGTTGGAAGACATCTTAGGAAGTGACGTGTAGTTACAGGCAGCAGAAGGGGAAGATGATGGTAGGAAGTGCCGTAGACAGGGTACCGGCGACATGAAGGGATGGAGTATGTTTTTCTTGGGGGAATGTACTTGATTTCCAGTGTGTGTGTAGGTACAGCAGCTATACCCCTATCTAGCTGTGCCCACGTCCATCCACCTAACAATGAGGTAGGTAAGAGGGCATCAGGAAGGTAATCAAGATGGCAGCATCTGCTATGGGTCTGTAACTCAGTGCCAGACCTTGTGTTAAGGACTTCCCATGTGTTATTTCCATTAACTCTCCAATTGTCACCTCAAGCTGGGTGTTGTCCCTTCCCCATTCTGCAGATGAAGAGACAGAGGCTGAAGGAGGTTAGGTCACATGCCCTTTCCCAAGGACTGACTGGCAGAGAATCTGAGCCTAGACCTGGTCCTCAAGGTCATGCCTCCTCATCTTGACTCTGCAGGGCTGTGATGTAACAAAACCCCAGGAACAGGATGTGGCTGTTCAGGCATGAGGCACAAGTGCTAGTAGACTCTCTTGCTTTGAATCGGGAGGTTGACCAGATGACCCACATGTGAACTTCTACTCCTAGTCTTCTGAAAGGTCTCTAGTGTTGGTGGATCCTGGGTGTGTTGGTACAGATCTGATGTTCTTCTGAAGCTTGAGTCCCTGAGTGGGTGAGGAAGGATACCTTCCCTTTGATAGTGAGTGGTGGTGCCTAGGCCTTGGCCCCGAGCCTTCCAGTTTCTTCCTGTTTCTGCTTCCCGAGAATCTGTGGCCAGAGCCTGGCTTTTCAAATTGGCTTCAAAGATAACGATCTGATTTAGTGATTTATCTGATTAGGCTTAAATGTATTTATTACATGTTTAAACATATCCCAGTGAGCTGGGGAAACGAACCACAGGACTGGCCTGGGCTGAATTTCCGGGACCCGCTGGAGCAAGTTCAAGAAGAGCCTAATCTACTTAGAGAAAACCAGAGCTAAGTCTAATCCAATCAGTGTGCTCTTGAGGCAGGACACCCCACCTCCTGCCTGTAACCCTGATGCCCCCCGAACCTCCGCACAGAGTTCAGAAGGGGTCGGGGTTGAATTCTGGACATTCAGATCATAGGAACTGAAGCATCTCGAGTTGAATTCTTCCTCCCCACAGGGCAGGGACTGAGACTCTATAGGGCTCTCTATGTATTAAGATAACAGTTACTTCCCTTTATCAAATCAATATTGCTTGTGAGAATTTTGGAAGATCAAGAAAAGTAATTTAAAACAACAAAGTCACTAGTCTTGCCTGCATTGACATTGTTAAGGGGAAATCTTTCAAGTGCTTTAAAAATAACTTGAGAAAACATTGGGGTGTGTGCATGTGAGTCTGTGTGTGTCTGTGAGTGTGTCTGTGTGTCTTTGTGTGTGTCTGTGTGTGTGTCTATGTGTCTGTGTATGTGTCTGTGTGTCTATGTGTCTTTGTGTGTGCATCTATGTGTGTGTGTGTCTGTGTGTGTCTGTGTGTGTGTGTGTATATGTGTGTGTCTGTGAGTGTGCATGTGAGTCTGTGTGTGTATCTGTGAGTGTGTCTATGTGTCTTTGTGTGCATGTCTATGTGTGTGTGTGTGTGTGTGTGTGTGTGTGTGTGTGTGTGTGTGTGTTCATGCTACAGTGCATATGTGAAAGTCAGAGGACCTGTCTGTGGGGTTGGTTTTCCCCTCCACCTTTCCATGGGTTCTAGGCATTGAACCCAAGAACCCTTGCTCTCCGAATTGTCTCCTTAGTCTCTGTGATTGATTTTAATGATAATTTTCTGAACCATGCCCACTCCATGCTTTGGGTATTTTTGAGATATACTTACTTTGTATCCCAGGATGGTCTTGAACTCAGCATCCTCCTGCCTCTGCCTCCCTAGTGCTAGGACAACAGACTTCTGCCACCACCCTGCCTCTGACATCCCTGTCTCTAAAGACAATTGTCTCATGGTGCAGCCAGTGGTGGTGTTCATTTCTCAGTTTGGGAATGGATTCAGCAGACCAAGAAGTGACAGTCACCCCAACAAAACAACCCAGGATGTTTGTTGGTCATGGCTCAGGTGGCAGGCTGCAGCTTAGTACTTCATCATCCTGAAGGCGGCCTCCAGAACAGTCTTGGACAGACTACACCAGGAAGTTTCTTCCCTTCTCTGTGGGTTCAATGCCATCAATATTTTAATGTTTTACAGTTTAGAGAGAGAGAGAGAGAGAGAGAGAGAGAGAGAGAGAGAGAGAGAGATCTTGCTCTTGACCAGGCCTCACAGCCTCTATCCTTGTTCATAGCCACTAATTACAAGTTTTCTGCCATCTCCCACGGGAGGGAACCAAGGCTGGAAAGGGCAGAAAATCTTTCCAAAGCCAAGTGGCGGCATGGAGATTAGACTTCAGCTATGTGGCCTTAGAGACCTGCTTGTAATCCCTGCTCAGTGTACACCCCAAGGAGCACACTGAGAGCGAGGGTAGGGTGGCCAAGGTCTCAGCCCCTGCAAGTGAGAGAACTTCACCATTTGCTTAGCTCCCAAGGTCTTGTGGGTAGTGTTTTCCTGGGTTGACATACAGAGATAGGGAGGTGCAAGAGGCTACTAAGGGGCCAAATTCAGATTGTAGACTGTGAGAAGATTTCTGTCTCTGTCTCTCTGTCTCTGTCTCTCTCCCTCTCTCCGTCTCTCTGTCTCTCTCTGTCTCTCTCTCTCTGTCTCTCTCTCTCTGTCTCTCTCTCTCTGTCTCTCTCTCTCTCTCTCTCTCTCTCTCTCTCTCTCTCTCTCTCTCTAGCCCAGGCTGGCCTTGAACTCCCGATCTTCCAGGAACAAGTGCTGGGACCACAAACCCCTGTGTCTTTACACCCAACTGGGGGCTTTCTCTTTTAGGAGTGTCAGGCTTGTCCTAGGCAGGTAACTGTGCACTCAGATGTGTTTCAGTTCCAGTAAATGCCCCCGAACCACCCCTTTCCTCTACTTATTGAGTCATTAATTAGAGGCATCTAATTTCCCACGCCGGTTCAGTCTGGGAATGTGGGGAAGAGTGATCAAGAGAGAGAGAGCGCGAGCGAGAGGAATGAGACCATTATCCCTGTCACACTCTGAGCCTAATGAAGTTTTGCTAGAATGGTTTTGAAACTCAGAGGCAAAGAAGAGACAAGAAGTCTTTGGGGACATCTCCTCAGCAAACTCTCTTTTCCAGGGGAGGAGAGTAAGTCTCAGGAAGGCTGTGAAGTTCTCAGGCGGTTTGCCGAAGCCCTCTCATCCTGAGAGGTTGAACTTGGTTCGCAGCCGACTTCTGAGGTTTGCGGCGAGTTCAGAGAAAACACGGTTGCTCCATGATCCAGCCCCTGCAAACAGGAGTGTATCAGGCTAGAAGCAGCTGCTTCTGGCAGCTCCTTTGTGCTGTGTGGTGCTTGGGTGCAGGTTCTTCCTGATGGCTCTGAGCTGGGGTCTCTTGCTGTCAGATCATCAGCTGACCCCTCATTCACTCTCTCAGCCGTGCTTGTCTTTGTAAGAAGTGTGGGTACAGGTGAGAGTTATCTTACGGGTAAGAATTAACTAAAATACTCCCTAAGCTCAGTGCCTGGCCCCCGGGTTGCAGTCTGTGGTGGCAGCTTTTGCTCTGCCAGGCTCTACTGGACACCCACCACATATGTAAGAAAACACAGTTATTGGAGGAGGTGCACAGGTGAACCAGTGGGGATACGAGGCCATAGCATGAAAGTGGAGGTCAGAGGTCAACCTCAGGTGTCAGTCCTGGCCTTCCATCCTGTTTGAAGCAAGGTCCCTCTATAGCTTGCTGCTATGTCATCTTGCTCCTAGGCTCTCTCCTGTCTCTGCCTCTGTCTCCTGGTAGGAGCGCACAGATCACAAACACCTGTGCCACTGTCTGGATCTCCTGCACGTCCTGAGGATCACCAATGGGCATAGTGGGGTCCCTGCAGCAGGCGTTCCGCCCATTGAGCCATTTCTCAGCCACCGTGTGTATTATCCCAGGAGCTCGGCGTTTGGAAGCTGTGTGGCTTGGTGCTATTCCACACCGACACATACTAACCTGTGTTGATCTTTTTCCTGGCCTCCGAGTATTTCGCTGTTCTGGCCAGTGCCTGGAAGAAAACGGAAAAGTTGTCTTTTCGTTAGGTGGTAGGGACTCTGGGAGGGACAAGCTCATTGGCTCACAGGAGGGCTATTTGTCCCTCCCATCTGTGAGCATGGCTTAATTCCCCTTGCTTTTTGACACAGTCTCTTATTGAACCTGGAGCTTTGCAGCCCAGCTAGTCTGGTGGCTACTGAGCTGCCTTGACCTCCTCAGCACTAGGGTTCACAGTCTACAATCTGAATTTGGTCCCTTGTGTATCCCCATCTCTGCATGTCCACACGGGTAAACACTACCCACAAGACCTTGGGAGCTAAGCGAATGGTGACGATCTCTTTGTCCCTGTGCCTAGAATTTACATGGGTCCATATGCTGACATAGCAAATGCTATAACCACTGAGCTTTCCTTCTTTCTCCAGGCCCTTCCTTCATTTGTTACTATGTTGTCTTCAATCCAGTGAATCCAAAACAGAGTCCTTAAGCCATGTCACCACTGTCAAAACTGTTATCCTTATTTGGTGGTGCTGGGGATTGAGCCAGGGGTCTCCTGACCTATACCAAAGCCATCCCTCAAAATGGCTTCCCTTCCCAGAGGGTTGGCAGAAGGGCTGAAAGTGGTAGGGGAGGCTATCAATATGGTGATGTAACTATGATCAGGCTCTTGATGGGAGAGGTGCTGATATGGGGAACAGAGCAAGGCAGGAGGGCGGGAATGGTTTTGAACACACACTTGGGTGTCATTGAAGGAACACTGTTCTATCCACTGGGGCTGCCTCCCATGTGGGCGACTTTGACTCGAGACTCATGCCCTGGTCAGAGGCGGAAGAATCTTCAGCTTTGATCTTCTTGGGAAAACATCCCAGCAAGACCATTCTCTGACTGCACTGCGGACCTTCAGTTTTGTTTTTCAAGCTCATTAGACCCAGGCCTTTCTTGAATTCTAATCTTTTCTTTTCCCAAATCAAGAGAAACAAAATTGCAAACAATCCCAGTGGCCTCTGGGATGGGCAAGCAGTCAGGGTGGCTGGAGCTGAGAGGGGGAGGTGACTGGTTTATTGACACTTGTCACCTGGTTTTCTGTTTGCGTTGGTGTGTGGTGTGCAGTGGTAGATGCCTGGTTTGCACAGCCGGTTCCTGGCTCCTGGCACAGGCTCCCACTATTTGCTGGATGATTGAGAGGGGAATTGAGTGCCAAAACGGGAAAAATGATTGAGACAGGGGGATTAGAACTTGGGGAGTCTCTCTCTCTGTCTGTCTCTGTCTCTGTGCCTGTGTCTCTCTGTCTGTCTCCCTGTCTCTCTGTCTCTCTCTCTATATATATATGTGTGTGAGCATTTGCATGTTCCTGTGGGGGCCTGAGGTTTCTATAGGGAATTGATCTGTCTTCCACAGTATTTGTTGAGTCAAGACCTTAGTAAACCCAGAGCTCACAAATATGGCTTGTTAAACCCAGAGCTCACAGATATGGCTTGTCTTACTAGCCAGCTTGTTCTGGGCATGCTCCATCTGAGTCTAGACTTATAGAGAGGCTGCCACACCCACCCAGCATTTCTTTTTTTTTTTTTTTTTTTTTTTTTTTTTTGGTTTTTTCCAGACAGGGTTTCTCTGTGTAGCCCTGGCTGTCTTGGAACTCACTCTGTAGACCAGGCTGGCCTTGAACTGAGAAATCCACCTGCCTCTGCCTCCCGAGTGCTGGTGTTAAAGGCGTGTGCCACCACTGCCCCCCCCCCCCAGCATTTATGTGGATTTCTGGGACCCCAATTTAGGGCCTTATGCTTACACAAGCTCTGTAACCATTGAGTCACCTCCCAGCTCCGAGTTCTCATTACCACCTTTAAAATTGTGAGATGAGGGGTTAGGTCTAATTCGACAGCCCCTAATAGAAATTCTACAGACTTCTGTGACAGTTCATAGTGAGGCGATTAGTTCGTTATGTACAGTCTGCGCTGCAGAGAGACAAGAAAACAGAGCAATTTCCCTCAAATCCAAAGAAACCCCAGGCAAGCTCAAGCTGTTTTGCCAGTTTTCATGTCAGTGGCTTCCTGGTGCCGGACCTTGGGGGACAGTGGCCTCAGTGAGGGCTCCTCCAGGACTCCACATCCCCAGCACAGAGCTGTTGTTGATGGGGCTGCCATGATTGGCTATCCCAGGAGCCCACAGCAGGCAGCTCTTCCCAGGCACCTGAATCACTGTCTCTTTCCTCAAATGCTCGGGTAATTGGAGGCTAGCGATGTGATCCGTCCTCCGAGTTCTAATCCCCCTGTCTCAATCCTTTCCCCATATTTAGCATCCAATTCCCCTCTCGTTCATTCTGCAAATAGTTAGAGAGCCGGTGCCGGGAGCCGGCACCGGCTGTGCAGGAATGATAAAGCAGGATGAACGAGGCCCTCGTTCTTGTGGGACTTCTCTTCAGCGGGGGAGGGAGCCAACAAGCAAATAAATGGAACCATCAGGCCATTCCAGTAAGTGCTGAGTCCGGGGGACAGCACTCAGGTTGAGGGATGCAGAGCTGTGGATGAGGAGAGGCCTGTTCCAGGGTGACATTTGTACAGCTGAGGGAGTCCCATGAGAGCAGGTTTACCCTTCACCTTCCCCTGTGGACATTTGGCAACCTTGAACTCAGGTCTCCAACATCTTTCTATCCCTCAGTTAAGAGTAATCTAAGGCTGAACTCAAGGGTGCTGTGGATGGAGACCCCTGGGTCCAGGCATGCAGAGTGGGATGGAGCCAACATCATGGGCCGAAGATTTCCAGAGAGGTTGTGAGTGTGAGGCCCTGGGGGTGGGTGAATGCAGCTTTTGTTGATCATTTTAGAAGGAGGACCTCGGGGTCTCAGCAGCTAAACATGGACGTTTGTTCCTAAGCCCTGCAATGTCATGGGTACTCTTGATTGAGGCCGGGATGCTCCAAGAAGCCATTCATTCTGGAAGGCAGGACTTAGGCTCCAGCTCCGTCATAACATGTGTAAGGGTCCCTGGAGGGATGGGGAGAGGAGGAGGAGGAGGAGGAGGAGGAGGAGGAGGAGGAGGAGGAGGATCTCACTTCTGCCCATACTCATTGCCACACTCTGGCTGCAAAGCATGCTGGGAAATGATGCCTAGCCATGACCTAAGAGGAAAGAGAGGCATAAGGTGTTGATGAGGCTGGAGTCCAGAGCTACATGCGCCTAAGTCATCATGGTGGCAAGCCTTGCTCTTGAGATCTAGCAGAGACTGGACCCCACCTTTGTACAAAGCCCTGGGCTAAATGTCCGAAGAAAATACCCTTCAATTTTCCTGCCAGTCACTTGAAAGACTTCCCTGTGTGGCTTCCATCATAGAGATGGGGAAACTGAGGTGTAGGGGTGCTAGGTGCTGTCTCCATGGCCACACAGGCAGGAAAGGTTGGACCTGGGACTTCCGCCCATGCTGTCAGAGGCAGTGATGGATCATGTGGGATGGATGTCCCCAGCTTTGTCTCCGATGACAACGTGCTCTGGTGTGGATTTCTGGCCTCTGAAGTGCTGCTTCAGTAGGTCCAAGGTCACAGCTGGATGTGTAAACAGAGTCATTAGCCTCCTCCCTGAGTGGCTTAAAGACGAGAGCCCTGTTTGAGCTCCCTGCATCAGGGGTCAGCAGGGGGGAAATGGATCCACTTCCCGCTTGCAAAGTGGGGAGCAGAGGGAACATGACTGGGATGTTAGCTCCCCATCCCCAGAAGATTAAGAAAGGCCAGCGATGCCCCAGCAGGCTGGACACTGCTGCTTCCCTCTGGACTGGTGGAGATGGCAGATATAACACAAGTTCACAGGAACCCTTGCTGGTGGGGGGAAGTGTGGGGAGGTTCGGGTGGAGAACACTTGAAGGCAGGAACACAGAACACGGTTTAGGTGGTAGACTTCTTCCCTCCTTGCCCTTCCCTTCCTCTCCTCCCTCTCCTCCCTCTCCTCCTCTCTCCCCTCCCCCTCCCTTCTTTTCAAACATGGCCTTACCATATAGTCCAGGCTGGCCTCGAACCCATGGCCTTCTTACCCCTTCCTTCCCACCGTTGGAATTACAGGCCAGTTCGCCTGACAGGTTACCTGTGATTCCTTATGAGATCAGTCCTCCATCTTCTCCTACTGTAAAGGAGGCTGTGCTGGTGCAGGGGACATTCAGGTCTCCACGGCCATCCCCAGTCATTCAAATGGTGCCCATGTTTTGCTAGAAACAACAGCAGCAGCCTGTGCAGGGCGTCCCCCTGCCTTTCGATGCCAGGTCCCACCTCACCACACGGGGAGCTTTTCTGGGTCAGATCTGTTAATCAAATGGGAAAACTTCTTTCCCCCGAACAGCTTCTCAGAGCAATTGATTGGCTGTGCCACTCAGATCTCCCCCAAAGCGGGAGGTGATAGCTAGAGACACTCAGACTTGCCGGCACACTGGTCTCTTTACCAACTCTGTGGGATAGGATTGCTCAGTGGAACCCAGTTTGGGACCGTCCTAATGGGGTAGTGGGTTTTTGGAGGTCCCTCCAATTTCTGTTTAGATGACACTCTGTGGTTCTCAGGTACAGAGGAGACTCTTGGTGGTGGGTCAAGTCTTAACAGTTTTCTAAAATATACCCATTCTCTCAAGAATCCCGGGGCCCGCCTGCTTCACTGTGCCCTACTTTGTCCCTGGAGTTGTGGGTGACGGTATCCCCTGCTCAGCTTCTTCCCTGACAGTCCTCACCAGAGCTGCAACTGCCCTGTGACCCCACCGATCCCCCACCACGAAAAGGAAGTGTCAGGGCTGCTCAGGCTGAGGTAAGTGGGGCTGAGCAAGGAGTCGCGTGTGATTTTATCTGTGTTGCTGCAAATGGATCCTGGCAGGGCTTGGGGGACCCAGAGAGGCTTGTGACAGGTGTCTCAAGGCGGTGAGCAGCCTCTTCCCTCTGTCCTTTCTCCCCACCCCCCTACTTTCTGTGCTGTGTGTGTGGGTGCACGTGTGTGGTTGGCAGAGGTTAGCATTGGGTGTCTTCCTCCACTGTTTGCCGAGTTAGTTTTCAATACCGGGTCGCTCACTGATCCCGGAACTGGCTGCCAAGGCTAGGCTAGGCAGCGGAGTCCCCAGATCTGCCTGTCTCCTCGGCAGCATGGGCATCGCAGCTGTATGCCGCTGCACTTGGCTTCTTGGGCACCTGCTAGGGAATCAAACCCAGGTCCTCCTGATTGCTCAGCAAGCACTTTACCAATGGAGCCACCTCCCTGGCCTCTAAGAAATGGTTTTAAAATGTCCTGCCATTCAGAGGGAGGACAGCTACGCTGGAGAAGGTTCTAGCAGCTGGCCTAGACCAAGCCAGAGGTGCAGTTGGAAGTCACCAAAGAATCCCTTTGAACTCTGCTTGCCTGGGCTCCTCTCCAGAACAAGTCTAAGATTTGAGTCTAAGCACCAGGGAGTTTAAAATTTGTTTATTCTTAAGTTTTTATCTAATTAAAAAAAATTGATACAGGATAACTATTCCATGTATGTGGGATATGACAGGAAACATGTTTGCAGTGTGTGAAGTTTAGGGCAGTGTGACAGACACATCCATTCTCTCAGACACTGGTTGTTTCTTTGGGCTGGGCACATTCAAAATCCTCTCCGGTAGCTAATTTCAAAATACACAAGTTGTAGATCACAGCTGTCCAGCAATTCTATAGAACATTCTAAGTTGTTCTTCCTCTCCGGCCGCACTCCTGTTCCTCATCCAGCTTCTCCAGCCTCCCTCTGTACACCCGCTGGGCTTTTGACGCCACAGGGCTAGCCTCAGCTTCTGTGAGAACAGCTTTTTCCTTTGCTCAGAGGAGTGAGAACCTTTGGCTTTTGGCTCTTTGAGGGCACTGGGTGTGGAAAGGTTTTCTGAATGCTTCTGCTCTGTATCTGGGGCTAGAAGCATGGGACTGGACCATGTAACTCATGACCGTAGAGGCAGCCAGAGGAAAATGCTCCCTAAAGCCCTGAGTGAGGCCTTCACCTGCTGTCTTCCTACCCACACCCGCCAGAATCCTCACCGTCCGAAAAGACCTAATGTTTAAAACATCACTCAGGCTGGGAAGGTGCTCCGTGGGTAAGAGCACTTGCCGTACCACCATCCGGACCCAAATTGAAATCCTCAGTATCTGTGTGTAGACCAGTCTTGGCCAGGAGCGTCTTTTATATTGGAATTGGAGGTTGAGGTACGCAGATCTTGGGGCTCGCTGAATAGTCAGGTTCAGAGCGTGACGCTATCCCAAAAATTAAGATAAAGAGCAATTGAGGAAGATACCCAGCATCCTGCTCTGGCTTCCACAGTAATGGGTGCACACATGTACATGGATAAATTTACACATGTACCTAGTTACATATACATGTACACACACATGCACACATACGTACAATATGCACATGCATGCACACATACACACACATGCACATACATGCATACACATGCACTGCACATGCACACACATATACACGTACATGCATGTAAACATACATACATGCACACACATATACACATGCACATACACACACATACATGCACACACATACAATATGCACATGCATGCACACATACACATACACACACATGCACATGCATGCACACATACACACACACACATGCACATCCATGCATACATACACACACATGCACATGCATGCACACATACACATACACACATGCACATACATGCATACATACACATACACACACATGCACATGCATGCACACATACACACACACGCACATGCACATGCATGCATACATACACACACATGCACATGCATGCACACATACACATACACACACATGCACATGCATGCATACATACACACACATGCACATGCATGCACACATACACATACACACACATGCACACACATGCACTGCACATGCACACACATATACATGTACATGCATGTAAACATACACATACATGCACAGACGGTGCTGGTCCTGGGGCTGCCCTTAGCCAGCATCTAAACCCCCAGGAACCCAGTGTGTCTAACCCCGAGACCCAAATTGTATGGAGCTCCTAGGCAGTCACCACATGGCTTGGCTTGTTTAACTTACCCCAGTATTCGCGCTGTGAAGCACGGGGTTCCATTGTCCCTGGTTTCCCACTCATGACAGGGACGGCTTGGCCACGCCTAGGGGGACCAGTGAGTATGGGGCTCAGAGTTTGGACTCTTCTTGGCAGCCACGGCCCAAGATGTCCAAGGTTGACCCAGATCACACTAAGTCCAAATTTTACATGTATGTGTATACATGTATGTATGTATACATGTGTATGCATGTGCCTATGAATTGAATATATATGTATGCATAAACATGTTCATGAACATATGCATATTGTAAATGTGTTTGCGTGTTTATGTGTATACATATGTCTATGCATGTGTGTTTATGTGTGCATGCATGTACATGTATTCATGTGTACATATATTTATGTATACATACACATGCATGTGTGCATGCATTTATGTGTATATGCATGTGTGTGTATGTGCGCGCACACATATGTGCATTAATGTATGATACATGCATGCATATATGCACATGTGTTTATGTGTGCATGTGTTCCCTTAGACAAAGAGCCCCCATTTATTTTCTCTGTCTTTCCTTTCTTCTGGAGATGCCATTTGTCTTTGGGCTGGCTGACCAGATCATCCTGGCTCAACATTCCTGGCTTTGGCACTGAGTGTTGGGTTGAGGATGAGGGCTCATGCCTACGATCCCGGAACTTGGCAGGCTGAGGCAGGAGGATTATGAGTTTGAGGCCAGCCTGGCCTGTATAGCCTGGGCTGTCTTCCAAACTCTAGAATGTGTTGTTCCTCCTCAGGTCCTAGAAGTTTTTGTTGCTGCTGGGGACGCTGGCGGGCTGCGGTGTCAGGGCCCAGGGTGCGAGCATTCTCGCCCACAGCCTCTCAGGAAATAACAGTGACCTTTCCCAGCTGGCTGCCTTTAGATCTGTGCTTTGTGACAGGAGAGACAGCATGTGTTTTCAGAAGAGCGCCTTGAAGGATACAGCTGTAGTTTCCATTCTCATTAGGAACCCAGAAGCCTGGAAAGCGATACAATGTTATTAAATATGATGAAGGCTCCTGATTTACTGCAGAAACAAGACTTATTATCTCAAAGACTGGTTCCTCAGCGGGGGTGGCTGGGAATACTTCTTCATTGCTCTCAGGAAGGTGAGGATGGCCAAAAACCAGCATAATGAGAGCAGCCATGTTAACACAGTAGCAGTAACTTTCATCATTATTTTGGGGAACCTTTCCTGAGCATTTTTTGTGGGGGCTCTTACACTGGTCTGTGAACTTGCTTGGTAGATTGGCAGGAGTTAGCCTGAGAGACTTTGTTTTGCTTAGAGACAGGGTCTCTCACTTGCCTGGGGCTCAACAATTTGTCCCGTCTGGCTGGCCAGAGATCCCAAGGTATCTTGCTTATCTCTGCCTCCTCAGAGCTGGGGTTACAGGGGCACACCACGGCACCAGCTTCTTCACTTGTGTTCTGGGTCTTGAACTCAGGTCCTCCCGCTTGCTCGGTGAGCTAGCTAGTCACTGGTTCAGACTCTGAAGACCACCTAGTCTGCCTTATAAGCCTGTGTTTCTGCTACGGTAGCCTAAGGTCAGGTGTATAGCATAGGACAAGCCCAGTCCAGACATCCCAGTTTGTGTGGAATGAGGGAGTCTGCCCCGGCAATGCAGCATGAAGACCTGGTACAGGGGGAAGAGAACTTCACTGGGCTGTGTTAGACGGGGGCTGCGGGTGCAGCTCTGCCACCATCCACAGCTGTGACCGATGACCAACGTTGGTCATGTGAAATCTTTGCTTCCTTGCTGTGCTCACCTGTAAAATGCTAACAAGGATGAGCCAGATCTCATGGACTCTCCGTGTGTACTAAACTCGAGCTTACAGAGGTTCAATGAACGGATTGTGTTTATTTATTTAATTGTTTATTTATTTGTGTGAGCATACTACTCTGTAAGTAGGGAGGTCAGAGGACTCCCCGAGGGACTCAGTTCTCTGCTTCCACCAGATAGAGTAAACTCAGACTTGGTGGCAAGCCCCTTTACCAGCGGAGCCATCTTACCTGTCCTTGGTCCTTAGTATGAGACACAGTCTTGCTATGTAGCTCAGGTTAATTTTGAACTCATGATCCTCCTGACCCTGCTCCCCAGCACTGGGTATCTACTCTTTTAATGTGCTCCTCCATGTGAGGCTGGAGAACGTGGAAGACATGCCAACACCTTGTCCGAAGGTCATGATGTGCTGTTGGAACTCCGATGTCTCTGGCTTTGAACTCTACCTCTCCACAGAGGGCTCCTGGCTCAGAAAGGACTGCAGCTCCCTCTCTCGGGTGCAGTTAATGAAGGGAAATCGGGGCCCTTCTCGCTCTTCGCTTTCATGCCCAATAAATCACTCCGACAAGGGCTTGTTATTACTCAACTGCCTACATTGTTTGGCAGTCCCCGGAGGGAGAGGGGGCATCGTTTTGCCTGCAATTGCTTCAGGAATGAAAATATTTTTGCGTGTGGATTAATAATCATCAAATAGGTCAGGTAAACAGCCCATAATTAGGAGGTGTGGGCGATTTGTCAATCCAGGCTTCCAAGTGCAATTATCAGTCAGATGGCTCTGAGACCCAGCAGTGGCGCTGTCCCCAAAGATCCCACTACTCTCAGATCAAGGGTGGGGGCTGGGGGTATGAATCTATTTTTTCACGAAGTTTTATATGAACAGCGATGCCCCTTTGTCAAGAGCTGGGGTGCAAGTTAATATCCCCCTCCCGCCCGAGCCTCAAAATTGGGCCTGGAGTGTGGACAACCTGGATCTCAAAGACACTGGACTGATTTGGGTAAATGGTGGAGGTGAGTGGAGAAGGTAGACATTTGCCAGCTCTTTCCCACATCTCCAGGGTGCCGCTGCTTGACTTCCGCCGGGCTGCTGTCACGTGACTCCCGCCAGGTTACGGTCATGTGACTTCCTCCAGGCTGCTGTCACGTGACTTTCTAGTTGTCTCACACAGAGAAGCCGATGACAGACCAAAGAAAAATGCTTGCATCCTTCCATCAGTGAACCTGTGAGGTCACTGATGTTTCTTACAGGAGCCTGGGGAGGGTCTGCTTAGTGACAGAAGAAAAGCCCGCCCCCTGGGTAATGCTTGGAGACAGCAGCATCTCTGGAAGACACCGCACAAGTTGCGGGCATTTCCACCGAAGAGTCTCCATGCGCCCCAGCTTATGATTCATGAGATCCAGGGAGGGGCCTTAAGTCTTGCCAGTTCCCAGAGCCTCCTCTCATCCTCCCTCCCTTCCTCCCTCCCTCCCTCCGTCCCTCCCTCCTTCCCTCTAGGAGGTATGTTTTAATCTGGAGCACCCAGCCACAATGTCACCCTCTAGTCAACTGGGAGCCAGTATTATCACCCCCATTTTTACAGATGAGAAGTCGAGGCTGGGGAGCACTTGCTTGCAGTGGTAGAGAGACTCTACTCACGGACAGCAGCACACACATGGAGCTCAGAGGACGACTTTCAGTTCTCTTCATCCACCGCGTGGGTCGCAGGAACCAAACTCAGGTTGTCAGGCTTAGTGGTTAGTGCCTCACCAATGGAACTGTCTTGCCAGGCCATGTCTCCTCATTCACATCACAGAGCAGAGATACTTTACACATTGATTAATGACAGCTCTGGGAGAGAGGGTTGCATGGACCTTCTGGTGGCAGACAAAGCTTTGGGCCATGTTTGTCTGAGATAGAAGGACCAGAACCAAGGGGTTGGGTGGCCTTTAATGCTGGGCAGGGCAAGAAGACAACCTCTTCCTCAGACCTTCTAGAAGGAAAATACCCTGCTGGCACCTGTGTGCTGTTAGTAAGACCTACTCTGAGCTTTTCAGTATCTCAAGAGAGGGTCTTCCTAGGTAGCCCAGGCTAGCCTCTAATGTGACCCTCCTGCTTCTGTGTCCTGAGAGCTGAATGACAGGTGTGTACCACCATGCCCAGCTCTCTCACCCTGTCTCCAGAGGCCAGTGTCCATGGTGAGAGACCCTGGTGTGCGTGAGACACACCTTAAAGTAACTTCTCAAGGGACACCGACATGAATCAATGTCACAGTAAAGAATTTGGTGGTTCACCCAGAGCGGGCCTTGAACTTCCTCTGTGGCTCAGGAAGATTTTGAGCTTGTCATCCTCCTGCCTCACACTCCCAAATAGCTAGCTAGAGTGGTGGGCTTGGACTACCAGGCCCTGTTTATTTTATTCTTGAGCACCTCTCAAGTAGCTGGTTATAAACGGGGAGTGCATCAGCATTTTTTTCTGTTACTATGAGCACTTGCTTAACTGCTGACTCTCTGCCAGGCTCTTTACAACTTCAGGAGCTGGATGTCTCTCCTCACTGGACACCCCCCCCCCCTCTTCCACCTCTGTAGCAAACAATAGAAACGACCTCTTGGTCAGATTTTGCCTTTTCCGTCTGGGTTGGTCTTGAGTCTCCCCTAGCATGTATGAGGCCCAAGATTCAATTCTTAGCAACCTGACTCCCGAAAGAAAACATTGCCTCCCAGTTCTGAAGGCCAGGGCATCCGAGAGACATCCATGACATGCATCTGTGAGGCTCTGGCAAAGGCTGCCTTGTTACACGTGGAGGGTGTGCTATGGAGAGATGGATCAGGCATGCAAGCTTGGGTCTCCTTCCTTCTTAGGAAGCCACTAATCCCATCACATGACCTTTTGTGATCCTAGCGACGGCCAGTGACATCAATCAGCTTTCGGTTACTGGAACAAATGCCTGGGAGAAAGATTCCCTTCCATCATGGGAGCTCTGGTTTCTTCTAGTGTTGTGCTTCTTTTAGACTCCAGGCAAGGCAGCATGTTTCTGTGGGAGCCTGTGGCAAAGCGGAAATCTCACCTCTCAGAAAGCAAAAGAGAGAAGAAACCCGGCCCCGCATCATCTCCTTGGAGAGTATTCTCCCATGACCGGAAGACCTCTCTTTAGGCCCCGCCCCTTAGCCCACCTCCTAACCCATCCTTTAACACATGGGTCGTGGTACCAAGACTTTTGGGGCGCACATACTGGGGCCCTGATGGAATCATCTAAGCGTGGTACCATAGCTTCCGCATCAGACCTCCCTTAGGGCTAGTCACTCGGAAGAGGGAATTATGTGGACCGTGACATTCGTGTTGCCGAATTCTACACACGGCAGTTCTGCCCCACTCGGAGATTTTTATCAGTTAAAGAGGTTTAATTATTTGTGAGCCCAGAGGGATACTTTTAGAGACACATTTGTTCTTTATCTCTGGGCTCCGGGGCACAGAGTTCTAAAAATAGGCTCGGAAGCTGAGCGGCTGTTAAGCTGGGGCCTCCATGGCAAGTGGGGAACCGGAGAGGGTGGCTGTTGGACACCTGCTTGTGTAGAGCTCCTCCCGGTCGAGCTAGAGTCAGCGTTGGACCTGGACCTGAGATGTTAGGAGCTGATGGGCAGTCCCAGGATGTGGCCTCTGACCTCCAGGGGTTAGAGGTCTGATGGCAGGTGTGGTGGGTTTACCACAGAGGCAAGTGGGTTTGGGTCATTTGGGTTGGCCATTGGGGCTGTAAGACTGCAGCTGGCACCATCTTTGGGGTAAATCCTCATCACGGTGGCCTGTGGGCCCCCTTGATCCGGCCCCTTAACTCATCTTACTGGCTGTGCTCTGACCCCCCAGCTCTCAGGTTCTTCTCCAGCCTGACCTATCCTTGGGCGTGCTGGCTCCGGGTTGGACACTTGTTCTTTCTTCTTTTCCTAATTAACTGTCACTCATCCTCCAGTGGAAGCTCCTGGGGATCTTCCCAAGGAGACGATCTCTACTTCCACTCAGTGACATTGTGACTAATGAATGGGGGATTTCCCGATTTCTGCTGCCTCTTCTGGGTCTAGACAGCCTGTGTTCAACGGGAAGATCACACTCAGCTTATGTCATTTTAGATGTTTCAGTGGTTATATTAAAAAAAAAAAATCTGACAAGTATTCCTATGGCCATAAAAATGCTTAACAGGATGTGTCATTTTAGCCATTCTGAGTGAACTCAGAAACACGAAGAGCAGACATGTTCTTCAGAAATGGTCTCCGCTGTCTCTCCCTGGAAAATTTTTCCATCATCAAACCCAGAAATCCTTCTTAATTTTTTCTTGCCTTTTTTTTTTTTTTTTTTCCGAGACAGGTTCTCATGTAGCCTAGACTGGCCTCCAACTTACTATGTAGCTGAGGATAGCCCTGAACCCCTGATCCTTCTGTCTCTGCTCCTAAGCCCTGGGACTCCAGGTGTGTGTCACTACACCCATTGCAAATTACAACACTAGTCACAGATCAGTTCTAGCTCCGTTCCATTTTGTCCGTTTGTCTGTCCCAGATGCTTTGCTCAAGCTTTTGCTGTGTTTGTTTGTGCCCGTGTTCTTTCCCAAACATAGTTTTTTTTTTTTTTTTCTTAAAAGAAACTATCATCCTTTTGGTGGGGTGGGGCGGGGCATGTCTGTCACAAACAGGAATGAAGTTGGTTCCTTCCTCCCACCTTTATGCAGGTTCCAGGAGTTGAACTTAGGTCACTAGGCTTTTGCAGCAAGCACCTTTTCCCACTAAGCCATTTTACTGGCCCAACATGCTATTTTCCAGCATCAACTATTTTGTGATGTGTGCCAGAATTTTCTCCTTTTCTAGAGAACACGTGCACATGAGCGTGCGCACGTGCATGTGCGCGCGCGTGTGTGTGTGTGTGTGTGTGTGTGTGTGTGTGTGTGTGTGTGTGTAAGTCAACCTCTGGGATTAAAACCCAGATCTCTGGCTCTATTGGGCTCTGTGTCCACCTGAAGGACCTTCTCTGGGTAGGGGCTGAATCTGGGGTCTGCCATAGATGATCGGTTAAACAGATCCGTCAAAGTTTATCCAACACCCTCTCGTTAGTCATCTACATTCTTTTCTGTCTCTGTGTGGAGAGACGTGGATAAACTCGAACACACTGATGTCCTGGCACACTGAGCCACAGAGACTTTGCTCAGGACTGTCTGTGTGGGGAAACTGAGCCGTGAGGGTAGGCCGTGGCCCTGCTGAAGCAGCCAGGCAGCGAGCTGGACGACCGAGGGGTTTAGGAAGCCTCTCTCACCGTCACTCATCTAGAGATAAAAATAGCGAGCCTTGAGGCGCCTGAGGCGTCTGATGTTGCCTTCGGCTCTCCACAGACACAGGCAGCTGGAGAACTAATAGAACGCCTGTCACTCAAGGGAAGCAGACTGTTAGAGTGACGGAACTTTCTGGAATTAGCCCTGTCTGAGAGGTCAGCCTTTCCCAGTCTGGCTCCGCCTGCCGTTGGGCTTTCTCCTGGGCATCTCCCGGGTTCTGGGCTGGACAGGAAGAGTCCTTGCTTATGCCGATACATCCCTGCTCTGAGGCTCGTGTGGTAGCCTATCATGGGAGTGCTGACTGTGGAGAGAGGTACAGCTGTCTTTAGGTTGTAAGCCAAAGGAGGCAGAATCAGCCTCTAGACCTGTTCTACCGTGGATAGCCTCAGGCCACTGTGTGCCAAGGCTAGCCACTTGGGAAGTGGCTGCCATGGGTGAGCTTTTGTCTGTGTAAGGGCTTCCCAACCTGCTTTCTTCCTAACTAAAATATCAAGTGGTACAGGTGTCCCCCCAACAGTTCTGTGTTCTGAAGTTTCAGTGACCCACAGTCGATTGAAAAAACATCCTCAGACCATCCACACCTTTTGTATGGCTCGTTGTTCTGAGTAGCATGGGAAAGCCTTGAGCCATCCTGCTCTACCTGCCTGGGGCATGGAGAGTCGCTCTGTGCGATGAGCCCATATTGCATGGGCTATCCTTCTCTTAGTCGCTTAGATGCTCTCTCAGTTATCCGATCAGCTCCCAGGGCATCTATGATGCACACATTACTCTCCTATTGGTCATTTAGAAAACCTATTAATTTCCTGATCCTTGGTTGGAGCGTCCACACTGTGTATGCTACCCCCCCCCTGCATTCATTGTTCAGATGCTCTCTTGGTTATCCAGTCAGCTGTGGGGGCGCTGTGGTGTTTTTACTCAAGTAAAGTTTAGTACCGAATGAGCTTTACCTCCAGAGCATTGATACAGTGGGCGTGCCAGCGAGAAGCCATGAAGCACTTCCTGGAGGTGAACAGTGTAAGGAAAACAAAGAGCTCATGCGTGGAGCTTGCTTAGAGCCACAGTTAGAGCCAATGCTTCTGCGGGATGGTGACGGACAAGGAGGAGGAGGAGGAGGAGGAGGAGGAGGAGGAGGAGGAGGAGGAGGAGGAGGAGGAAGTCTCTACCATCATTGCCCACAGGGCATGGAAGTCCCCGCTGACATTCTGTGTGGGTCTGTAGGTGTCAGCGGTCCATGCAGGGCATGGTCCCACCTAGGACATCTGTGTGGGTCATGGCCCACATCCTCAGCATTAGGGAGCACCTCAGCATTAGGGAGCACTTCATCCTTAGGGAGCACGGTGTGCAAATGACAGAAGCATTGTGACCACTTGTACCATGGCTCCTTAGTCAACCATTCTAATCAGTTGTCAAATATTTATTGGAACCCAATCTGACTTATGCATCACGACAAAGAGGTAGAAATTATACGCAAATATATACATATAAGCAAGTGCCAACTGCAGCTCCTGCAGGGGTGGCAGGCCCTGGGCATGGCTGTGGTGGGCATGTCAGTCCAGGGAACTTGTCATGAGCAGGGTTCTGGCCGGCAAGATGGGTGTCCAATGGATACTCTTGAGTGTAGCCAATACTCCACTCTTTGTGGATTCTGTAGGTGTGAGCTCACTAACATTCTGAAATGTACTTACCATCCCCAAATCAAGAGCTACACGTACAGAGCGGTAGAACATTCCAGTCCTTTGATGTTCCCGATTCCAACTGGGATGGAGCCAGGCCACACACCCCACTGCTCCGTGTATAGCTCTTAGGGTGTGGCTGATGGTTCACATTGACCGTAACCTGGCAGGGACGCAAATCACCTAGGGGACAAGCCCCCGGACACGCCTGTGGGAAATGTTCTAGATTACGTTAGCTGAGACGAGAAGGCCCCCCACCCCTGAGCAGAGATGGTTCCATCCCAAGGGCTGGGCTCCTGGGCTGAATAGAAAGGATAAAGTGGCTGAGCAGCAGCGTTTGCTCCTCTCTGCTTCCTGACTGTGGATGTGAGCAGTTAGCGCAGCTCCCGTTGGCTGCCACGCCTTCTCCGTAGGTGAGGGTGAGTGGGCGGGTCGGAATGCGGGGATGGGTGGGGATGGTTGGACCACGCCTATTCTAGATGGGGGAGGGGAGGAACTCTTCGGAGCAGTGGTTCTCAGCCTGGGAGTTGCGACCCGTTTGGCCATACTTACAGTAGGATTCATAGCAGCAGCAAAGTTATAGCCATGAGGTAGCAACAAGCATAGCATTGTGGTTGGGGTCACCGTAACATAAGGAACTGTATGAAAGGGTCGCAGCATCAGGTTGAGAACTGCTGCCTTGGAGACTCAGTTTCCCCATCTGCTCACACGCGTCTTGGATCTCCAGTGTCAGCTCCAAATACCCAGCGGTGGAAACACACTAAAGCCAGTGGAAAGGGGGTTTCCAGTTTTGGATATATAATTCCTCGGGCTGGGAGGATTGACTCTAACGTGGAGGATATTGGATCACGACCAAGAAACAGACCCGGGAACTGAGTGGGATCTCGCTCGGCCTTGGACAAGAGACCTGACTTTCCGCAGAGCTTTAACTTCCTCAGCAATGTGACCCGGTGTCCTCAGCTGTGGCCATTGATACATGTATTTGCTAACCATCCGGAAGGGTGGTGATGATGGTGATGATGGTGATAGTGGTGATGATGGTTATGATAAGATCAATAGTAAAAGGATGGGGGGAAAAAAAATCAGAACCCACTGCATGTGGCCGGCGGGAATGAAAAATATCACAGTCAACCAGGAAGCTGGTGTAGTGATTTCTCAGGCATTAAAGAGAGTTACCCCTGGGCCAGCAATTCCCTCCTACTTTATGCTCCAAGCATTAGAGAGACACCAGCTGTGATACCAGGGTTGAGCTGAGTCACGAGCAGGAAGCACTCAGCCGTGCTGCCGTGTGAATAAACCTTGAACGAGACACAGAGTGAGCCAGACACTAACGCCTTGCGTGGTGTGATGGCGGGCAGCCGTGTCCTAGCCATCAAGGACGGGAGAGGAGGGGAGGAGATGGTGATTACTGAGGGGGACAAGTCTTACTTCTGGAGTCGGAGCTCATTTTGAACTTGCTGAATGTATCCACGACACCACACTGTGGACATCCTAAATGTCAAAGAGCATCACACCTTAAAGCCATTCTGGGCAGCTGAGGAGACGGCTCAGTTGGTAAATTCCCTGCTATGTAAGCACCACGGGTGTGTGGATGGGTGTGTGGATAGCGGCAGATGGGGTGGAGCCCCTCACCTCCTGGCAGCCAGGAAGGAGAGGCAGGAAGAGGCTGGGGATGAGGTATATCTTCAGGGCACCGCCCAGCAACCCACTCCTCCAATGAGGCCTCGCCTTACTCAGCTCTGTGGGCACCTTGGCCTATCCTGATTTAGGATCCGACAGTGGTTGGAGCCAGTCATTGGGACGAAGCCCTCCATTCTGATCACCCCTGGAAAAGTGAGACAGACATGCCCAGAGGCATGCTGGGATGGTCTCCTGAGCAGTTATCATTTAATGAACTTGGCAGCTAATAAAACACACACACACACACACACACACACACACACACACACACACACACACACACACACACACTCATGTGTACACATCGGTGGGCATACAGGCCTGTGATCAGCATCTGTGATTGAATCTAGAGTTTACTGCTTAGTTGAGTCTGGCTCGCTGGTTTGCTCAGGGAATCCCGAGTCTCTGCCTCCCCAGGGCGGGAACGTCACTGGGAAGCCACACCTAGTTGGCTTTTATGTGGATTCTGCAATTGGATCCCGTGCTGGATAGTTTTAGTCAAATTGACATGAACTAGAGCCACTGAGAGAGAGAGAGAGAGAGAGAGAG
Organism: Uromys caudimaculatus; assembly: GCA_028551405.1. Classification (NCBI taxonomy): domain Eukaryota; kingdom Metazoa; phylum Chordata; class Mammalia; order Rodentia; family Muridae; genus Uromys; species Uromys caudimaculatus. The sequence goes on from CM052721.1 coordinate 39,742,092, forward strand.
AGAGAGAGAGAGAGAGAGAGAGAGAGAGAGAGAGTGTGTCAGTTGAGGGATTGCTTCCGTTAGATTGGCCTGGGAGCAAGTCTGTGGGATGTTTTCTTAATTAATGATCAAGTGTTAGGGTCTAGCCCACTGTGGGTAGTGCCATCCCTGGGCAGGAAGTCCTGGGTTCGTGGTTCTCAACACTGTCCTAGGTGGTATAAGAAAGCAGGCTGATCCAGCCATAAGGAGCAAGCCTAAAAAGCCATGTCCCTTTCTTCCTGGTCCCTGCGTCAGTTGCTGCTTCCGGGTTCCTGCCTTGACTTCTCTCTATGTTGTACTGTGATGAGGATGTGTAAGCCAAATAAACCCTTCCCTCCCTAGGTTGGTTTGGTTGATCGCAGCAGCTAAAAGCAAGGAAGAACAGATAGATCCTGGTGTTTGTGGGGCAGGCGCCTTATCCACTGCGTTGTCTCTGTGGCCCCAGAAAATAATTTTACACCTTTTTTTTTCTTTTTTTAGTGTGCCCATGTCTGCCCTGTAGCTGGTCACATGGGGACATCCAGCCACAGAATTTTCCACTTGGTGCTTCATGGTGGCACCAGAAATGTTTTGGACTTTGGAGCTTTCTGTATTTTGGATCAGGGATCCAGGCTGCTTAACTCATAATCCTAGGAGCTGCTGCTTCTATTCTTTAACTTAACCCCGAGTCTGGAAAAACATTTCCAAGCCAGGTCTACTGATCTTGCTTCCTGCCTGTAAGTCAGCGTGATTAAAACAGCAAGCACTTTGAAATAGTCAGGGACTTTCCAAGCCCCAGTACGCAGTCCTGAGATGGTGGGGGTGGGGCCCGCCTGGCCCACCCCTTCTCCAGCTGCTTCAGAAGGACTGAGGCCTGTGTGTGTGTGTGTGTGTGTGTGTGTGTGTGTGTGTGTGTGTGTGTGATGCTGGTTCCGAAATCCAGACTTCTAAGCCATGCATTTGCCTGTTTATACAATTTCAATGGAACGGGACAAAGAAGGCAGACAGTTGCCTAGACTTTCTGAAATCATTTTCTCCTTCTCAAAGGACTTTTACTTCCCCTAGTCCCTTATCAGAGAATGTCAAAAGGAAAAAGAAAAAAAAAAAAAAAAAAAGAAAGAAAGAAAAAAAAAAAAAAACTCGTATGCCTTGAAATGCCTTTAATCAGTCCTCAGACCTTTCATTTTTTAAAATCTATTCCCTTTTCCCCGCCCATGTCAAGACTTGAAATAAAACGATTTTTCCAGAAATGGATGACAGGAGGCAAGGGTGACGATTAATAACTCGGGAGCCCGTGCCACCACACCTGCCCTATTTAAAATGAAAAATTACCTTTTCCCCCTTAGACTTTATTAAAAAGAGGATCAGAAGGGAGGTTGCTGATAGCACACAGCCCATCAGCTGGGCGTCTCTGCCGCCTTGGTGCTGTGGTGTCGACGGTCCTGGCTGAGTGGCTTGGGTAAGAAAATGAGGCTGTGCGTTTCTTGGTGCCTGAACTTCTGAATTTGAGCCTCTGGGCATGGAGAGGAAGCAGATTAGCTAGGGAAGGGGATGTGGCTGGCATGGTGGGATAACTTTCTTTTTTAATCTCTTTAATTTTGAAGAAATACTTCAAGGAGGTGAGTCCCTGAAACCAGTGGAGTGTCTGTCTGTCTGTCCTTGGAGGAAGAGTGGGCCGTACTCCGGCTTTCCAGGATGCCATGTGGTTAACAGGAAAAGGGAAGATATTGGTCTCCATCTTTGGTGGGATTTTGATCAGGTCCTCTTATTCATCTAAAACTTGATTCAACAGGCCAGGGACCAGCTTCCAGGAAGACAGGGTAACTGATCCTCCAGCTCTGAGACCAGCCACTGTCTCCCAAATGTTGTTTTTCTTCCCATTTGTTATTTCCAAAATTATGTGTACCTACTTGTCTGTGTGGGTATGTGCACATGAGTGCAGGTGCCTGCAGAGACCAGCAGAAGGCATCAGAGGCATCCTGGGGCTGGAGTTACAGGTTGCGAACCTCCCATGTGGGTGCTGGGAGCTGAACTTGTGTCTTTCATTGCAGCAATATCCTGTTTTAAACCCCGAGTCATCTCTCCAGCCCCAGCTCCCACCCCCATTTGTTTAGACAGGAACTGTTTGTTTGTTTGTTTGTTTGTTTCTTTCTGAGATAGGGTCTGTCTGTATAGCCCTGCCTGGCCTGAAACTAACAGAGATCTGCCTTCCTCTGTGCTGGGATTAAATGTGTGTGCCACCACTCCTGGCCTGAT
>CM052721.1:39744444-39805883 GCA_028551405.1 Uromys caudimaculatus
CCCCCCCCCCCCCCCCCCCCCCCCCCCCCCCCCCCCGTACCTGGAGTGTGTGTGACTGACAGTCCTCACATCTTTTGGCTTGTTGCTTCATCCCACCAGACTCTCCCTCCATCTTCACTTCACTTCTGTGTCCTCTCTCTATGGAAACAAATGTCAGTGTGTAGCCCACGACGACTTTGGACTTGTGATGTTTCTGCCTCAGTCTGCTCGGTGCCTAGGGTGGCAGATATGTGCTGTCACACTTGGCTCCTCTCCTCCTCATGCGACTACAGCGGATTAGGGATGGCCTTATCCAGAATGAACTCTGCTCAGTCCTATCTGCAGGGACTTTATTTGCAAAGAGGGTGTTGGGGTTAAGACGCCAACCTGTGGCATTGCTGGACTCTTTGGCTCACATCTCTGTCCTGAGGTTGAAGCAAGGCCACATGCCACCTCACAAGGGTCTGCATTTTCCCATCTGCTCTGACTCTTCTGATTTGCCTGCATTGTGCTATCTGTGCAGCGAGCGAGGAAGAAATGCCAGCTCTGAGTGGGTCTTTACATCTGTTCAATTCAGCTGTTGTCTGAGAACCTCAGTGTACAGCCTTTACTGGGGGTTGCCTTGGAAATCGGCTCTGTAAATGATACAACAAATCAGTCATCTGCTTACCACACCTCTGCCCCGCCCCATGCCCCACCCCCACCCCCAGTCATCCCTCAGACTGGTCTTCACTGTTGGCAGGCGGGCGTGGTGACCCTTCAACCAGATGACTTGTGGCCTCCTGGCAGGGCATTCCCTAATCACATCCTGAGGAAGCCTCCTCCCCTCCTCTTTCTCCTCTGATACCCTTCCTTCCTTCCTTCCTTCCTTCCTTCCTTCCTTCCTTCCTTCCTTCCTTCCTTCCTTCCTTCCCTATTTCCTGATTTTGTGGTGCTGGGAATCAAACTCAGGCCTCGAATATCCTAGGCAAGAGCCCAACCACCAAGTCTCATCCCAAGCCCCCGTTTCTTCCTTTCTCTTCTCTTCTCTTCTCTTCTTTTCTTTTTCCTTCCTTCCTTCCTTCCTTTTGTATTTTTTCAAGACAGGGTTTCTCTGTGCAGCCTTGGCTGTCCTGGACTCACTTTGTAGACCAGGCTGGCCTCGAACTCATAAGAGATCCTCCTGCCTCTGCCTCCTGAATCCTGGGATTAAAGGCGTGCGCCACCACGCCGGGCTCACCCTACAGTTTCTTAACTGAACTGTTTGCTTTGATTTTGGATATCTGGGACAGGGGCTTGCTGTGTCGCCTGGGCTAACTGAAGACTTTCATTGGGGTGCTTGTGGGTCCATTTTCTGTTGGAAGAGCACACTACAGAGGGAATCTGGAAGGCTTCACTGGGTTTTTGTTAATGGTCGAGTCTTGTTTGATAGAGTTACAACCAGGGTACTGTCCAGCGATCTTGGCCAGATATGTCCAGTGTTGTGTGCATGCATGTGAGGTGTGTGCACACGCCATGAGGTCTGTGCATACAGCGTAAGGGGTGTGTGTGTGTGTGTGTGTGTGTGTGTGTGTAATGCATTGCATATGGCATGAAGTATGTAGAGGTGGGAACACACTATGAGCTACATACAAGCTGATCAACATGAAGTGTGAGGTGCATTTAAGGTGCTGTATACACAGCCTGAGACTGCAGGAAGTGTGTGCACATAGTAGGAGGTATGTGCACATAGCAGGGGTGCACATAGCAGGAGTATGTGCATATAGGAGGAGGTGCATGCTCATAGTAGGAGGTGTCTGCACACAGCAAGAGGTGTGTGCCCATAGTAGGAGGTGTGTGTACACAGGAGAAGGTGTGTGCTCATAGTAGGAGGTGTGTGCACACAGGAGGAGGTGTGTGCACACACAGGAAGAGGTGTGTGCACAGAGCCGGAGGTGTGTGCTCATAGCAGGAGGTGTGTACACATAGCAGGATGTGTGTGCACAGAGCAGAAGGTGTGTGCACACAGCAGGGGGTGTGTGGCCTGAGATGTGAAGGGGTGTGCAGACAAGGTGCAGAAGATGCACTGTGCCGAGTGTAAGCTGCTGAGACGTAAGATGTGCTCGATGTGACATACCTGTGGTAAGGCGCCGATGGTGGAGCTCTATCCTCACCCCTTCGCCCCTTCCTTACCAGCATCTTTCTGTTCCTTTGTTCCTACTCAGGAGGAAATCTCTCCAAACAAGACTTGATCATCCAGTGGCCCACCACGGAGGCAGGGCAGGAGAGCAACCCTGTGTGTCCCTCGGAGCCCAGCCCGTGGATCCGATCCCGCCTCTCCCAGAGCCCCAGGGTCCAGACCAAGTGTCCCCAGCACTTCTGTCACACCAGCCCTACGCCTGGGACCCCTGTGTACACCCACGTGGACAGACTCACTGTAGATGCCTACCAGAGCTTGTGCCCGCCGCCACCCCTGGAATCAGGCCATCGCTCCCTGCCCCCGTCACCCCGGCAGCGGCACGTAGTCCGCACCCCACCTCGCACCCCGAATATTGTCACCACCGTGACCCCGCCTGGCACGCCACCCATACGGAGAAAAAACAAGCTGAAGCCTCCGGGGACTCCACCCCCTTCCTCTCGGAAGCTCATCCACCTGATTCCTGGCTTCACAGCGCTGCACAGGAGCAAATCCCACGAGTTCCAGCTCGGGAACCGCATAGACGAGGCCAGCACACCCAAGTAAGTGAGGCCAGTGATCCGCTCCTCTGGGGAGGGCGGGAGCAGACATTCTTGTGTCTGCCGGTCTAGATAAAGGGAAGCAACATCGTACTGAGTGTCCTGAGGAAATGGGTTGATTGGATGGAATTTTCTGGAGCTGACGGTTACTTTTTACCTGATAGCCTTTGTTTGATATTTCTGGCTGTTGGTAGGCATATCATGGCTTGGGGCTGGCTCTAAGTTGTGGCCCATTTTAGTAGATAAAACTCACTGGAGCACAACCAAGCCACTCCTTGAGCGTTGCCCGGGAGTCCTTTAGTCGAACAATGGCAGGATTGGGTATGGCTCATTGAGTCAGACATACTTATCCTGGATGGAGGCAGGACAGGTTTGGTGGACCCTGCAGGGTCACCTTCCTGGTGGCCCTAGACAGAGGTAAAAGTTACATGTTAGCCTTGAAGTATCTAGTAAGCATAGTAAAATGAGTTATAAAAAAAAAGGTATATGACTCTTCCAAAATAGCATTTCAACACAGTATCAATGTAAAATGTGGTCATTAAGCATTCTTTGTTCTTTATGAGGTCTTTGAAATCCAGGCTCCTATGAGTGACGGAGGGAGGAATCACTGGAGGTGGGCAGAAGGCCCCTGTGGCTGTGGGGCCTGGGCACAGAACCAAGATGACATCGAAAAATTAGGCAGGGAGTGGCACCACTCATGGCCTGTAAGTCAGGGACCCCTGAGTGACCTTCAGCAGGGGAGAGACTTATCCATAGAGGGGATAAGTCATCTGCTATGCCCTGACGGAGCTGGTAACAGTAGGTGAAGGGACAGAGGAAGCCAGGTACAAAAGCTCAAAACTAGAGGGGCCAAGGCTGTGGACAGGGAGGAGAAAGGTGATGGACTGGGGTAGGGGAGAGGGAAATGGGGTGCCATTATCCAACAGGAACGTTATTTAGGATGAGAAAATTTTCTGGTGACGGTTGGTGTCATTTACAGAGCCTGTGAATCTATTGAAGACCTTTGAGGTTACATTCAAAACGGCTTAAAACGGCCAATTGCACGTTAAGTTTATTTTGCTACAAACAAGAGAACTAGCATCCTATCAGCCAGGAGTAAAGGGCCAGACAGTAAACATGGTAAATATTTTTGGCTGTGCTGGTGGAACAGATTTGTATTGTATGCTCAACAACTAGAGCAGCCCGTCCACAGCAGGTAGCAGATGGGCAGGCCATAGTCCAATAAAACCAACTATAAAAACATCTTCTCGCTGGCCGTGGCTATAGTCTGTCTTAAGCCATGCTGGGGAGATGGTCCTTCTTCTGAGGGGCTGTGGAAGGGAGGGTGAGGCCAGATGAAGGGTGTTCCAGCAGCTGGGAGCCTGGGAGATGGTCTCTCAGAGGCTGAAGCAAATGGAAGAGGCTTTTCATGATTTCATGAGAGCCACAGAGATTGAGGCCTGGAGACCTGAGGTGAGGATGTGGGGGAAGAGTCCCAGGAAGGCTAGGTGTGAAATTGCCAAAATGGAAAAGTGGTGAGAGGTCTGGGGTCAGTTTCTAGACCTGTAGCATTAAAAAAATATTTTTATTGAAGTTAATGAAATTTAAATATAACTAGGATTATATTTAAATTAATTATTAATATAACTAGCATTATATTGAATTAATTATTAATATAATTATATCATTTTCCTCCTTCCAAACCTCCTATGCACCCTTCCTCCTTGCTCGGTCTTAAGTTCATGGCATCTATTTTTTAAAAAATACATTTATATCATTAAATTATAATTATATAATTATGTAAATTAAAATCAAATTATGCATTATATATTAAAATTTAACCCAAAATATATTTATATCATTACATTGTAATTATATAATTATATAAATTGACATTAAATTATATATTATACATTAAAATTAAAATTAAAATATATTTATATCACTTAGTTATAATTATATATTTATATGAATTAAAATTAAATTATTACAATATTTAATGTATTGTATATATTAAAATTAAAATTAAAATGTATTTCTATCATGTCCTCTATCTAACTCTCCCATGCACCCTTCCCCCCTACTCTCTGCCTTAAGTTTAAGGCATCTATTTTTGAAACTATATTCATAAATATATAAATACAGCCTGCTGAATTCATACAGTGTTACTTGTATGAATGTGTTTTCAGAGCCGATCATTTGGTATTGGATAACCAATTGGTGTGCTCTTCCCTGGGGAAGACTTATTTCTCCTGCTCTCAGTGTTCCTGGGTTGCTTGTTGTTCTTTGTCTGGAGCTGGGTCCCCATGAGACCTATGGCATTCCATCTGCATGGTTGGGCTTATGTGAGAAGCAGCCCCTTTGTGTTCTCAGGGTTCACCTCTCTCTAGGAGAGTTTGACTCTAGACACACCTACTCTGCTCCTTCCTCAAGGTCTTTCAAGTGGACCCAGTCATGTTCACTGGTGCCGGAGTTCCACATCAGGATCCAGTAGGCTTAAGTTTTGCCTATGATTTTCTTCTGTCTGTGTCAGTATTGAGATCGGTTCTTCCTTCAGGGGACAGGTCCCTGGCCATCTCCAGGGACCTCCCAGATTCACCTCAAGGTAATAGCGGAGGAGAGGAGCCCCTACTGGGGAGGGGAGCCCCTACTTAGCATGTTCCAAGCAGCCCTGGGCTTCCACCAGGAAATAGCCTTGGGACCTTGGCTTTGACCCTGGGGAGTGTCAGCTTGCCTGAGTTGGTTTTCCAAAGAGCATGGGATGTGTTCATGCTTTTAAGTCCGAGGTTAGGAGCCATTAGCAGATGGTGGAATCAATTTAATGGGCCATGACCAGCACTGGGAAGAAGAGATGGATGGACTTAGAGGAGAATATTTTGGGAAACATGGCATGGTGAAAGAAGTTGCTCTGTGGGACTTGTTCGCACCCATGAGCACATACACATACGCACACGTGTACAAATTAATGCAAACACATATATACATCCGCACACATATACAAATGAATGCACACACATGTACAAACACATATACACATGTATGCACACATATACACATATGCATACACAGATACACATGTACAAACACATATGCAGATACACATGTATGCACACACACATGCACATATACACACACACAAATATATACACACACATGTACATATGCACAAACACATATGTACGTACATATGTACATACACATATACACACATGCATAAACACATATACACATGTATGCACACACATAGACACACAAACACATATATATTAGCCATAAATACACTTTTTCTGTTTTGTTTTTCCCATTGAGAGCTCTTACTACTCAGGACAACTTTGATTCTAGAATGATCTCTACAGGAAGTAGGTGAGAGGACATACATCTTCCCCTATGTCTAACTCTGCCCTTCATCTCTGCTGGGCATGCTCCCATGGGCACTTGGCAGTTTGTCATCCACCTTTATTTCTTCTTTTTTTTTTTTTTTTTTTTTTTTCGGTTTTTTCGAGACAGGGTTTCTCTGGGTAGCCCTGGCTGTCCTGGAACTCACTCTGTAGACCAGGCTGGCCTCAAACTCAGAAATCCACCTGCCTCTGCCTCCCAAGTGCTGGGATTAAAGGCGTGTGCCACCACTGGCCGGCCTTTGTTTCTTAATGGTGGTGAGGCAGAGCAATGGAGGTCACCCAGGTCTTTCGGAAGACATGGAGGTTTCTAAGACTGCAGAGTCCAGGGACTTCTCACCCTGGGAGGCTTTTGATTGGATCAAGGCCACTTTGACTTTTGTAGCCTTGGCACACGGGACGTATGTATCACATGGTCTGTGTGGGTCTAAGTCCCGCCCCTGGAAGCCTCCCTTCAGCCTTTACAGAACAGTCAGAAAGCAAGAAAACAGGGCTGAGGATGTAACTCGGCTGGTAGGACCTTCTTAACATGTGTGAGGTTGTGGCTTCATGCTGGGGATTTCACAGTATATACCAGATATAGTGACAGGTGCCTGACACCCCAGCAATCAGGGGGCAGAGGCAGGAGGATCAGGAGTTCAATAAAAGCCATCCTAGGCTACATAGTGAATTTGAGGCTAGCCTGGAACATGGGAGATCTTGAAAAACACGATACAAAACACAACAAAACCACCAAGAAACCCAACCAACCAACCAAACCAAAAACACCCAACCAAACCAAATAAAACAGAAACAAACCAAAAAATACAAACAGAAAACAATAAACAAAAGAGGACTCTTTAGTCTTCTGGAGCCTTGGGTGTGGTTGGCTGGGGTGTCCTGGCCTTTGTCACGCTCCCCTGTCTACCTGCATTCTCAGGAGATTTTGTCGTCTTCCTCTTCTTCTTCTTCTTCTTCTTCTCCTCCTCCTCCTCCTCCTCCTCCTCCTCCTCCTCCTCCTCCTCCTCCTCCTCCTCCTCCTTCTCTCACTCTCTCTTTCTCTCTCTCTCTCTCTCTCTCTCCCTCTCCCTCTCTCTCGGCTTTACTTGACATTACCCAAAACACAGCATGTATGAAAAGGAGGCTGTGCTCACCAAAAGGAATGCTGGGTACTGAGGAAGCCCCAAAGGTCCGGAAAGTGTTTAAAAGAGGATGGACATGTTGGTTCATCTCTGTATGTGCACATATGTGTCTATGTGCATGCACGCACCACAGCATGCATGTGGAGGTTAGAAGACAGCTTTCTTTCTTTTGGCAGTCTTTCCTTCCACACATGCATCTTGGGGAATCAAACTCAGGCCATCATCAGGTTTGGCTGTGAGCAACCCATTTTCAGGGTCAAGTTGTTGCTTCTGCACAGCAAGATCTTGCTCTCTTGTCCTTGAAACAACTAAGGTGGAGAGAGAAAGAGGGAGAAACCTCTACCCCTGCCTCGTGTGCACTTACACAAACACACATGAATACATACACACATATGAGCACACAGTGAACACACACACACACACACACACACACGAACACACACACATGAATACCTAGACATGTGAGCACACACATGAATACATAGACGAACATACGAATTCTATTATAAGCTTTTGTTTCCTTTTAGAAGATAAATTCAGTTATAATTTAAATTAGGTAATTCCCAGCTACACCCTTATTTGGAAGCTATAGTTGTATAAAACACAAGCAAAGATAACACCCCCACCCCGGTCCTTAGGAGCCATGGTAACTACGGTTAATACTGTAATTGGGATCCTGTAGGCATCTATTTGGGTTGTAGTCATATATATATATAGTGTGTGTGTGTGTGTGTGTGTGTGTGTGGTGTATTTGTGCTCCATGTTGCACCTGTATGTGTGCACACAGAGGCCAGAAGAGGAGATTGGATGGCTTGCACTGTTAATCTTTGTCACATGCCCTTTGAGACAGGGTCTCTCACTCTGTCTGGGGCCAGCCTGTGAGCCTTAGAGATTTCCCTGTCTCTCCCTGCTCTCCTAGTGCTAGGGCACTGGAGCATATGGCCACTCTTTCTGTGATGGGGGCTGGGTATTTGAATGCAGGTCTTCATGCTGGCTCAGCAGCCATCTTATCCTCTCATTTCCCCAAATCATGCCTAGAATATTCTTGATGCTCGCCTCGACTTTTAAACCTTGTGTTGTTTCTGTGGGGCCCGGTGTCTCAAAGCCTTTACTGGCCTGAGAGGAGAGAACCAGGCTGCGTAGGATCCAAAAATACCTATCTGTTTGGACTGTGTTTGAACCCCGAGCTCTTCTATCCAGCCAATTCCAAGTTTATGCCCGGTCTGGGCCGTGTTGTTTGTAGTTTGGAAGAGAACAGGCCTGGCTGAACAGATTCATTATGTCAATTAGATTTCAGGAGAGATCTTTTTGTCTATTTTAGAAAACTAATTATGTGCTAGTATTTAAAGTCATCGACACACACCTACAGATCATTGTGCTAATTATGACAAGGTAGGCTGATGTCAGAGGAGGGTACAGACGAACAGTGAGCATGCGATAGCAGAGGAGCCATTCAACTGAAGACAGCGCTCCCTTCCTGGTCCAGCATTTCCTTTCAAGTTTGTCCTTAGGTAGCACTTGGTCCCAGAGTGACCCAGGAGGTCCAGGGCCACTGCAGGTGTTGCTTCTGTGGTCCCCGGGGGCAGGAGGCAGTATGAAGTCATAAGACCCATGTTAAACAGGTTCGAGACCTGTCCTGGTCAGGGGATACTGGCTTTTGTGAAGACTCCCAGGGTCCCAGGGCTATGGGTCCTTCCTCACAGGCTTAAAATTCAACTTGAGAATTCCTAGTCCCCACACACCAATCAGAGGTAGTCTACCCTGAGCAGGGTGGCCTGCTCACAGACACATGGCCTTCTTAGCGGCTGGTCAGAAGACCCAGGAAGCAGCTCAGGGAGGGCCTAGGCTCACTTCACCTGAGGCTTCTCTTGAAAATCTTGTCCTATGGACTTGCTGCTAAATTCCTGCCAACGCTTCTCTCCTTCTCTCCCTCCTGGCCTCCCTCCTTCCCTCTCTCCTTCCTTCCCTCCCTCCCTCCCTCCTGTCTTCTTTCCCTTTTCTCTCCTTCCCTCCCTCCTCCCCGCTTCCCTCCCCCTGTCACCCATCCCTCCATCTCTTCCTCCTTCCCTCCTTCCCACCTTCTTCCCTCCTTCCTTCCCTCCCTCCCTCCTTCTCTCCCCCTTCTCTCCCTCCTTCCCTCCCTCCTTCCTTCCCATTTCCATTTCCCCTCCATCTTCCCCTCTTTGTCTCCTATCTCCACCCCCAAAGTGCTGGGGTCAAACCCATGGCCTCACCATGACGACAAATGTGGAGGCACAGAATTTCTTACTTGCAATCAACGATGTTTTCCACAGGCCTCTGATTTTTAGGTTTGGAACATACATCCTATCTAGTTGCTTCTTAGAAGACTTTTTTTTTTTTTTTTTTTGGTGTCTTACATATTGTTGTTAATTTCTCTTTTTTCCCTAAGTCATTTTGTTATTATTCTGCATAAAGGAGTTCTGTGTCGTCCTTCTGTCTCCTTCAGCATTAATGAATGCCCCTTTCTCAATCCCAGGGTTCTACTCTGAGGAAACAAGACATATTATTCAGGCATAAAATTAGTACCGTCAGGTTAATCGACATGGAAATCAGATTTGGAAGTGGACAGAGATGCTTACAAGTCTGTGACTGTCACCGTGGTCTCTGTCTGAAGAAGCACCTGCAGGCTGGGTGGCCATGGGTGGCCGTGGAGCTGTGATTCAGACCCAGGGACTTGGCCATGCTAGGCACACATTCTAGCATAGCCCCTCTCCCCCAAGATTTAGGTGCTCATTTCCACCCACGCTTCTTCAGTTCTGTTAGAAGACCTCCCTGTTTGATCTTGGAGACACAGAAAGTTAAGTTCGAGGTTGAAGCCACGGAGGAGTTCATGGCAGGCCCCAGCCAGTCGTGGCTTTTGTCTTCTCCATAGAAAGGGTGTGCGGAGCAGCTGGTGACACCCACCAACCCTGTGTGTAATCAGTTCCAGCAGTGCTGGGTCTTGTACCTAGAACAAGTATGCGTGTCATTGTGAGTTCAACCGAACAGGCACTGAGCACACTGTGTGCCTGACATTCCACATGTTGTAGCTGACAGATTCTCACAGCCAACAGGAAAACCGGTCGGTGGCACAGGTTGAATGTGTCCTGCATCTGTGATGCTTGGATCTAAGGGGCTTCAGACTTTGAATTTTTCCGATTTCTCATATGTACAGTGAGATCTCTCAGAGGACCTAAGTCTAAAAATGAAATCCTTTTGTGTCTTCTAGGCCTCTTAAATACACAGCTTGAAGGTAATTATAAACCCCATTTATTTTATTTTATTTATATGATGTGTGCCTGTGTGTATGTGTAGGACAGACACACATACACAGACCATAGATCTTGATGTGGCTCCTCAGGTGTCATTTACCTTTTTTGAGGCAGGGTCTCTCACTGGCCTGGAACTCACCAAGTCACAGTCGCTGGTCAGTGAGCGCCAGGGTTCCACCTGCATCTACCTCCCTTGCTATAAGCATGTGGTACCATGCCTGATTGTATTTCTTTCTTTATTTTTTAACGTAGGTTCTGGGGATTGAACCCAGGTCCTCAGGCTTGTAAGGCGACCACTTGATAGCCTTAGCTGTCACCCTAGCCCTCTATACCACATTTTAAATAAGCCTGCTTATGAGACAAAGTTTGCATGCCCTGAAGAATCAGACCCATGGCGTCATGTGGAATACTCAAGGAGTCTTGGATGTGGGACAATCCAACATCCTGGATGTTCAGTTGCCTGTAAAACCACCTTGCGTTGGGATAGAATTCCCACACATGAAATCAGCACCAGGCTAGTTATGAAACCTACCACAGTGCGAGCAGCTGCTGAACCAGCTGTTTGAAAATATTGGCAGGAAAGAGGTCTGTATGCTCAGTACCAGCTTCTGTCAAAGAGGGGTTTCGTTGCCCGTTGATTGACGCCCCTGGGGCACACCCTGTGGTCTCTGCAGACTGCCCAACTCCAGCAGGCCATGGGGTCTAGAGACCAGTGTCCAGCCTTGACCACACTTTCTACTCAGCTCTATTATACAGTGTTGCTTCAGAGCTGAGGTTCCCTGTCCCCCCCACCCTCCATAGCATTCAGCCAGGTTGTGGGGCAATAGAATATCAATGGAATGACCCTCACGTCACCACCTTTTATAGAAATGGAAGGTGACACAGTTTTTATTATTTATATGCAGGCAAGTCTCTGTGTATATGAGTGCATGTGTGCGTGTGTGTGTGTATGTGTGTGTGTGTGTTGCACTTACCCGAGCATGAGTGTGAGACCAGCGTAAGCATTGGGTGTCTTCTATTGTATTCCTCTTATTCCAATGAGGCAGGGGCTCACCCAAAGCCTGGAGCTGGGCTGCACGCAACCACCAAGGCCCAGAGTTCCTCTGGTTTCCACCCGTGCCCTCCCACATCAGTACTGGGTTTAGCGGTGCAAACTGCCACATCTGTTTTTTATTAAAATGTGCATACTGGCGATTCGAACTTGGGTCCTCATGCTTGCCGAGCAAGAGATCTTACCTGCCCAGCCGTCTCCCTAGCTTTGGCTAGCTTTTGATTTGGGTTCTTGCTGTGCTTGGGTTTGAGATTATGACTCCTCCTGCCTCAGGAGTTTGAGGATTGAGCATAAGTCTATGTCCCCGTGTCTGATGGCCGTGATTTATGTCACTGGACAAGGGATAGGGTACTTGCCTACTATGGAGTCATATTCTGGGGCAGCAGCTTACACACTATGGAACCTAAACCACTATGGGAGGATTTAAGAGCCCCATGAGATAATGTGACATTTAAAATTATTTGCTATTTTAGCATTATCAGAAAAGAGCAGGACTGACATCTAGATCTAGTATCATCAGGTGGTAGTTGATACTTAGAATGAGGTTTTTAAAAAAAATCAATTTAAAGAGACAGCAAGTGGGACTAAGGAGATGGCTCAGCTGATAAATGTTACCACCAAGCCTGAGGACCTGAGTTCAGTCTCCAGGACCTACATGGCGGATGGAGAGAGCCTACTCCCAAAAGTTGTTCTCTGACCTCTACATGCATGTAAGCTTTCTCCCACTAAATAAATAAATAAATAAATAAATAAATAAATAAATAAATGAATGAAGGGAGTTAAAAAAAATAGTCAAGGTACAATGTCCAGCATATGGAAGTCTCCTTATGTAACAGTGTCTATTACAATAAATGCACACAACAGAAATGAGAAATAGAAAGAGCCACCAGGGAACTGTGGGGGACTAGAGCAGGTGGCACGATTGGCTGATGTCTGATACACTGTATCAGCAGCCAGTAAGCAGAGAAAATGCAGGGTTCAGCTGGCTTTCTCCTTCTGATGTAACCTAGCATGGTGTCCTGTGGATTGGTGGCACCCAGAGTGGGCCTTTGACCTAACGTAGAGAATTCCTCATGTGTAGAGATTCCTGTTCCGGGTGAGCCCAGGTCTGGCCGGGCTGACAGTTTTTATTTAGCCATCACAACCTTAAGGCCTTAATTCTGTTGAGAAGAGTTGTTTTTTGCTTCTTTTGCTTTAGAATGTGAAACTCAGGTGGGTTAGAAAGAGCAGAAGAGTGGGCGAAAACTGTCCCTTAAACAGTTTGGGTGTATTTATTGATGGGTGTGTTGGTGCATGCCTGGAATCTTGGCAATCAGGACCCTGAGGCAGAAGCACTGTCCTAACCTGGAGGTTGACCTGTGCTATATAGTCAGTTCAAGGTCAGCCTGAGCTACAAAGTAAAACTGTGTCTCAAAACACCAGAGCCAGGGCTGAGGCGATGGATCAGTGGTACCAACACTTGCTACAGAGGCCTGGGGTCCTCTGGGTTCAGGTCCCAGTGCTGTGTGAGATGGGCAGATGGCTAGGGCTTGCTGACTTCCAGTCAAGCTCCAGGTTAAGAGAGAGGGCAGTATCAAAGGAGTTAAGGCCGAGAGTGATAGAACAGGACACTTAGTATCCTGGGTATTAGCTCTTCTCAACACATATGCATACACACACAGACGCACTCACGCTCACACACACATACTCACATACACTCACACAAACACACATACATACACACACTCACACAGATACGTACTCACACACGCTCACACATTCACATACACACACTCACACACTCATACCCATGCTCCCGTATACACTCACACACACACACACACTTTCATCCACAGGCACACATACACACACCCATGCTCAGACACTCACACTCATACACACACTCAAACACACTCACACACAGACACACACATCTACAGATACACAGCCACACAGACATACACACACACACACACACACACACACACACACACACACACACACATACACACCCCTCTACCCAGTCTTAGCTGATACTTGAGGTCCCCCACACTGATCCTATCAGCTCTGCTGCTCATGCGAACCCAGGGCTACTGAGCCATCAGTGGATCAAGGGGTTTGTGTGGCTTGAGAATGAGTCTCAGGACTGAGGTTCTGAGATACAGCGGCTCAGCCGTGTACAAGGAAGTGTGGCTGCCCTGGAGGGCTTCATTTGTCGGTAGGATTTATGGCTTCCTTTTATCTTGTTCTGTGGTAATCGGGTTGAGTTTTTCTCCTTTCTATGCTCGGCCAGTGGTGCCTGCCTTCTGGGAGGAAATATCACTTGCTTGCCAAATTAAAAGCCCCGAATCTGTTCACTCTAGAGCATCGAGCCATTGCTGGGAGAGAGTCTCTGCTCCGTGTCTGGTTCTTCGACCTATTTAATAGGCTTTGAAATGAACCTTTTAGTATAATAGATGGATGCATCAGAATTCCTTCCAAGGCCAGCTTTGCCCTTGTGCCTGGCTCCCAGATGGTACTATGTATTACAGAGGGCAGCTGCCTGAGACTTTGATTTAAGATGGTGGGCGGCGGATAGTAGAGTAGAATGGTGATGTTGAGGTAGATGGGCCCACAGCTGGGGGCAGCTAGAACCCTCAAAGTCTATGCAGAAACTGGAGGCTGTGGCGATGAAGCCACCCCGAGTCAAGGGTGTGGCCTCAGCTGATAGACACAAGGCAGCCGTGTAACAGTGAAGATCAGCCTCACAAAGGGGACATGGGTGTGTATACTGGATGATAGAACAATCAATTCGGGGTCTGTCCTAGGATGAGATCAGCACCACCATGCCCCAGACAGAAGCTGCACGATTTTTCTTGTTGCCGTGGCAAGGTACCTGACATGGCAACTTAAAGAAAGAGGGAGTTGCTTTGGTTCACAGTTTGAAAGCCCTCAGTCCATCGCTGGTCTCCACCTAGGCAGCAGAGAGAGCTGAATGCAGAAGCTCAGCTCATATTCCCATGGCGCTACATTGATGGACTGAGCCAACTACAAGATGGTGCCACCCACATTTAAAACTGGTCCTTCCAGTCCAGTGAACTCAGTCTAGAAACATCTTCCCAGACCCGCTCAGCAGGGTGCCTCACAGGTGTTTCTAGGCCCTGTCAAGGCGATGGGCATCACAGAGGGCTGTCTGCTTGGGGCCCTCTCACACATACATGTACATGTGGCATGTCTCTGAGTGCCTGGGGGATGCCATGTCCCAGAAAGGCTTCTCTGGTGAGCACATGAGCCCGGTTTCCCAGGAGCTGACAACGGAGCCAAGAATTAGCTGGTCTCCTGAGAAAGTTGCCAGCAGTGTGGGTTAGTTCAGGTTTATTTAATGCTGTCAGTGGGTTGTCCAGCATTAAGACAGTTGCTCATTTTCTCACTCTTCCTGGTGCTCTCTCTCTCTCTCTCTTATTTATTTATTTATTTATTTATTTATTTATTTATTTATTTATTTATTTATTTATGTATGTATGTATGTATGTATGTATGTATGTTTGCCCTCCTAGCAGTGCTCTCTGTAAGGAGGGCTATCACCCGTCACACATGACCTATGAGTTGTCAGAGGTCCCTGTAAGAGTCCAGGGAATACAGATGGAAAACCCCCCCACAAACTTTATTTGTTTTTAATATGTTGTTGTTGGTGGTGGTGGTGGTGGTGGGGTGCGTGTGCATGTGTGTGTGCCAGGATAGTCAGAGGTCATTATCAGGTGATTTTCTCCCTCGCTTACCCATCACACTTTTGGAGACAGGGTCTCCCACTGAGTCTGGCTACACTGATTGGCCAGCGAGTTCCGAGGAACTGCTCTGTCTGCCTTTCTTTGCTCCTTCCCCCATCTCTGGGGCTACAGCCAGATGCTACCACCCGGCTGCTTACACAGATGCTGATGGTCCGACTCGTGCTTGCACACGCCGCTGAGCCCTCCCCTTGGACACCTAAACTCTTTTGTAAAAAGATCATGGTCTAGAAGAGAGAGTGAAATCACCACTTATAATTCAGTGCAGGAGGGCTGACAGGGGGACAAATCTAGATGGTGCTCATTTTAACACATTTTTTGGAGCCAGTAACAGCTTCCCAGAGATCTGACCTCTAACACAGGGGCCTGCAGACAGTTCTGTAAGGAGCCAGGGCGTAAAGGTATCAGGCTCTCTGCGTCTCTCCGGTCTCTACCGCGATCATTCTACTCTGCCATTTGGGAAGAAGAGCAGCCACGGACAGTATGCAAATGATGGGTGTGGACGGGCCAGATTGGCTCTTTGGCTTGAAGTTTGTCTATGCCTAATCTGAGAGTAGAGGGGATCAGGTAAAGAGAAGAGGGCAGAGGGCATACCCAGGCAGGAGGGTGGGAGGTGCTGATGCCTGGGACTTTGGGAAGTGACGTGTGTGTGTGTGTGTGTGTGTGTGTGTGTGTGTGTGTGTGTGTGTCTGTGTGTGTGTGAGTCTGTGTGTGTGTGTCTGTGTGTGTGTGTCTGTGTGTGTGTGAGTCTGTGTGTGTGTGTCTGTGTGTGTCTGTGTGTGTGTGTGTGTCTGTGTGTGTATGTCTGTGTGTGTATGTCTGTGTGTGTGTCTGTGTCTGTGTGTGTCTGTGTGTGTGTGTGAGTGAGGGGGGGGGAACAGGGTTAAGTAAGAGCCCAGGTTTACTCTGAGGTAGTCAGGAGGTAACCTCCTGGAAGGGCTCTCGGTAAGGAGGGCAACCACCTGTCCTGCATGCTTTTAGCTGTACTGCATGTTGATCTTAAGACTTTGGTCCAGCTGCTCATAATGTTTTCCTTCCTCTTTGTCATTAATTAGTTCTTGCAGGTGTGCCTTGAGTGTCCCAGAACACCACACAGTGTGGTTCTGGTGGTGAGGCTGAGCGGAAGCCAATGGGGGCACGGCCATCTGCTTCTGGCGGCTGCTGGCAGAGAACAGAGCCTCAGACCCTCTTCTAGTACCCGACTCCTCCCGCCCGCGTCACCTCCAATGGCCAGGTGACAGCTCCTGATGGGTGGCTTAGGCCTGTGCCATTTAAACTGAACGTGGCCAGAAACCTTCTGGGTGCTCATAATGAGCCCTGCCCCCACTCCTGGTCCCTGGAGGCTGGAGGTATTCATTAATTCAAATTAATAGAGGAAGAAGAAAACCCTTTAACAGCCCTCTGGACCGCCTGACAGGCCCTGCTCTGCCATGGCCAGACTCCCAGAAGCTTTTGTTACAGGACTGGTCAATCATTGGGTTTCAGGAGGCAGATGCTAACCTGTGCTTTCTAGACCCACTTTTGTCTTTGGGATCATCTTTTGAACATCAGGAAGGTGGCCTCTGTGAGTGGCCATGGTTCCCCTTACAGGAAGCCAACCCCACATATTTCTGCCTGTATATTCTAATATCAGAGAACAGACAGTTGATATCAGAACTAGCCAGTGTCTACAGCAACTGCCCCATGTGCTCTAGCATTACCCTGCATCAACCCACGAGGCAGGTTTGTCAGCATCTCTTCTTAAGAGATGGTTCTTGTCTTCTTGCCCAGAAAGTTACCAGAGATCAAATTTTTCGACATAGCTCGGAGTCCATAGATGAAGGCTCAGGAAGTGTTTAATGAATGAATGAATGAATGATTTCCCCAGGTTCCCAGCACAGAACAAGTAAGACAACCAGTTTCATGTTGAGACCTTATTCCTCAGCTCCCTCGAGGCAGAGTCGTCCCTGTCAAAACACACTTCAGTTCCTTCTAGTCTTGATCCTGCAGGGTAGGGTGGGAGCCAGCGGCTGTAAACACCCCTCATTATCCAATTTTAGTTTCATTTCTGCAGCTGTGACACTCCGACAAAAAGCAGCGTAAGGGAGGAAAAGGTTTATTTAGCTTACAATGCCAGTCCTCAGTCCTCGTGGAAGCGAGTTAAGACAGGAACTCAGGCAGCCAGTCGCATCCCACCTGCAGTCAAGAGCAGAGAGTAAGGAAATACACCCATGCTGCCTGCTTCCTTAAGTAGTCCAGGATTACCTGTGTAGGGAATGGCGTTACCCACGGTGGGCCGGGCCGGGTCCACCCATCTCAATGGACAATTAAGACATTCCCTCACAGACATGCCCACAATCCAACATGATCTTGACAATTCTCCAGTTGAGGTTTTCTTCTCAGGGCATGCTGATTTGTGGCAAGTTGACATGTAAAACTAACCATCACACATTCCTTCATCAAAGCTAGGGCTGAGATTTTTTGGTTTTTGTTCTTTGTTTGTTTTGTTTTGTTTTGTTTTGTAGTTGGGAGTGAGAAAACTTCTACACTGTTGTTATAGGCAGCCTCTGTTCTAATGCATGCAAAAGTGCCTTTCCCTATAGATGCCACAACACGGGTAAGATGAGCTTGTATGAGCCTGTATTCTCTGGGAGAAAGGCTACATCACCATTGGTATTGGGCTGTGGGTGCCAGAAAGGCTGTAGATTATATTAGCTGTTGCCAAAAATGATGCCGTGCTGATGACATTGGGGGCGGGGTATTTGATAACCCCTTCTGTGCTCATTGCAGATCCTCACCTCCAGCAACACTAAGAAGAGGAGCTGCTGGTTGCGCGGTGCTAAAGGGAACTAGCATGTCCCACGTGGCGCGCCCATTCCTAATAACGCATGCGCCGTCTCCAGGGCTTCCAAGAGCTGGGTGAGGGGCAGTTTGTGGTTGTCGGCCCTGCACCCTAGCTGTAGTTGCCTGCCACGGCTGGTCCATGAGGTAGAGGCAACCTGAAGAGCTAAGGTTACCACAGCCCTGCTAGGTCCCTCTGTGTCTGTCACCCCCAGCTCAGGTCTCAGCCAGAAGCATTGTACAAAACGAGAGCTGAGTCGAGAAGGAGAGCCAAGGGTCTCCAAAGCCATTATCCTCTCTTGGCGGATCTCGCAGGATGCTCATGCCAGAGCACTGGTCCGATTTATTCTCAGCTGCCCACTTAAGTTTTCAAGATTCTTCCTGATGTGTGAGGAATCTTGGGGCTCGGCGAGCTGCAGGGGCCTCTGGGAAGTTAATGTTCCGTTCCAGGTTGTGATGGACTGCAGCTGGGTTATCTGCCTGGGGCCAATTTACTGTGAGCAGCCCAGCAAATTTGGCCTCCAGTGAAGAATTTGAGAATTTACTTAATCATGGCAAGCTCAGTATATAAAAGTGGCAAACTTGCCCGAGGTGGGGCCTAGTGGCAGCACCTTGTCTGTGGGTCCTTCCCATAGTCGCTCTGTTGCTCCGTCCTCTGCCTCATTCCTATGGGAGAGGAACACATGTGCCCATTTTCCCTCCTCTTCAACGTCTATATTTGCAGTTTTGAAAACTGAGGTCCCATTTTTATAAAAATCCCAGCCAAACAAACCGTAGGGCTGGTGGGCTGGTGAGCTGGCTCAGTCAGTAAAGGTGATTATCTCTAAGCCGAAGGAGCCAAGTTTGATTCTTGGGAGACTGACATGGTGGAAGGAGAGAACTAACTCCCACAAGCTCAACCTGACCTGTGCCCTACCCCAACACACACACACACACACACACACACACACACACACACACACACACTAAATAAATATGCATAATAAACTCTACCCAAAGTTCTTTTAAAAAGCCACAGATTTTAAGTCCAATGGGTTTGTGTTTGTGGGGTGCACATGAGTGTGTGGGTGCATACCTGTGTATGCACACATCGAAGCTACAGGAGGATTTGGAGTAACTCCCTCTATCACTCTCTGGATCCCTCTGTCTCCACCCCAGTGCTGGATGAGTTCCAGGCACATCGAGCTATGCCAGATTGTGTATGTGGGGGTGGAGGATTCGAACTCAGATCTCTAGGCTTATACAGCAGGCACCCTTACCCGATGAGCCATCTCCCCAGCCCCAGGTTGAATGAGTTTTGATAAGTTATGTTCCCTGGTACCTGTAACTGCAAACAAGATAAGGAGTATGTCTTACCCACTCTAGAAAGTTCTTTCATGCCTCTCTCCCACTATCACACTCACAGGAAAGCAACAATAGCTCTGATTCACATCATACAACTTAGGTTTCTTCTAGGATTCCCTGTAAATGGAGGCATGAAGTACACATGCTTTGGTGTCTCACTTCTTTTGTGAAACGCCTTTCCCTCAGAAGCTGCCACTGGGATTCACCTCTGTGTGGCACGGGTCTCTCTGTCATCTATGAGCAATTGACAGTTCATTGCTGAGCAAACAGCAGTTTACCAGTTCTCAGCATGTCTGTCTTTCCCCAGTGCCGAACAACGGAGCACGGCAGACAGGGTGGTTTGTTGACTCACAGACTCATGACTAGAAACCCCCAAATCAAAGTGTTCGCTGAGCTGTGAGTCGCCGAAGCTTCTGGACAGATTCCTTTCTTGTCTCTTTGTGATTGCTATGGTTTCAGGCCATCCTTGGCATTTACTGGCATGGAGCCATATCCTTCAAAGTCAGCCTCTCCATGAAGTTAGCAGGCTCCTCTATTGTAAAGGCGCCAGCTGAGAGATCAGGCTATCTCTAATCTAGCTTGACCTCATCTTAACATGTCCTACATCTACAAAGGCCTGAACTTGCCAACCAAGGTCACACTAATTGGGATTAGCCAGTGTGTGTGTGTGTGTGTGTGCGCCACCCCGGTGTGTGTGTATGTGTGTGTGAGACATGTGTGTGTAGATATACATATATATGTATGATTTACATGTCTGTATGTACATATATGTGCATACCTGCCATAGCACTCCTGTGGATGGCAGCACAGAGGACATCTTGTGGCAGTCAGTTCTCTCCCTCTGCCATGTAGGTCCCAGACACAGAGCTGAAGTCCTCAGGCTTGGTGGCTGTGCCCACTGAGCCGTCTCACTGGCTCATGTCCTTCTGTCAGAATGTGAATCACCCACACATCCTTTCGACTATTTTTAATTGGGATGTTTACATTGTAGTTACTGGGTATGTGTCCTATGTCAGAGATATGGACATTTCCCCCCCAGTCATTAGCTCTCTTTCCTCTAATTAATTGTCTGTCAAAGAGCTGAAGTTTGCGTCTCGATGGAGTCTGGGTTATGAGTTCCTTTTCTCTCATACATGGTGTCTTCCATTTCTTAAGAAGCCAGTCAAGCCAGACGTTGTCAACAAATTCTCTATTTTCTTCTAGGTGCTTCCTAGTTTTAGCCTTTGTGATGGGCTTATGACCAAGCTCATGTTTATCTTTGCATACAGTAAGTCAAGGCATAGGGGCTCACAAGCCCACAAGCACACAAGCACACCACTGGGTTACCTGAAACCTTCGTTAAGTGTGAATCAGCCATACACATATGGACATCTTGTAGTGGTCTGATTTTTCTCTGTGTTGGTCCATCTGTTCATAGGTCCGCATACGTGAGTGGCAAGACCACTCTGCCCCTTCTTGCCTTTCTGTCCACCACCTCTCTCCTTCTTTCCTCCCTCCCTGAGGTTTTCTGGGTCTGGGGTCAGTGTAGGTTCATCTCTTAATCCTATATTTCTTTCTGTTGCTGTGATAAAACATTCTGATTAAAAACAGCTCGGGGGAGAAAGAGTTTGTTTGCCTTATACTTCTGTGTCACGGTGTGTCATTAAGGTTAATCAGGACAAGAACTGAAGCAGAGGCCATGGAGGGGTGCTGCTTACTGGCTTGCTCCCCATGGCTTGCTCAGCCTGCTTTCTTACAGAAGCCAGGACCACCAGCCCACAGATGGCCCCGCCCACAATGGGCGGGGTCTTCCCACATCAATCATCCATCAAGAAGTTGCCCTGCAGGCACACTCCTTAATGACAATGCACACACAACTGTAGCACATTGTCAAAACCAAGTGTGGGCATCACATGCATGCTGTCACTACAGGGCAGATATTTTCAGATGTCGGTGGTTAGTATATTTCTCCATGTAGTTGTTCCTAGAGATTGTTAAAAGAATCAAACCCAAACATTTTATTACTTAAAAGAGGACATGAGCTGTTAAAGAAAGCTTTGGAGAGAGAGAGAGAGAGAGAGAGAGAGAGAGAGAGAGAGAGAGAGAGAAAGAAACTGGGTCCGAATCTGGCTTCTCTGTTGGACTGAATGACTTGCTCACTTGCTTTTTTTTTTTTTTTAAGTGTAGAGTTACATTTATTTATGTATTTATTTACTTATTTATTTATTGTATTCTGGTATGGGGACATTTGCCACAGAATGCATGCGGCCCAGACGACAACTTGTAGGAGTTGGTACTCTCCTTCTCCCATGTGGGTCCTGGGGCTGGGCTTGAACTCCAGGTGTCAGGCTTGGTGGCAAGCCTCCTTTCCCCACAGAGCCAGGTGTCTGTCCTCATCAGCAGGGTTTTGGTTTGTTTGTTTATTATTCAGTTCTCTCTCTCTCTCTCTCTCTCTCTCTCTCTCTCTCTCTTGCCCCAAGAATGTCCTGGCTGAGTTATGGCTTCAGTCTCATTCCCCCTCTTGCTTGTGACTCTAGTAACGAATCCCTGGTCTCCGACAATCAACAGGAAAGGGTCAAGTTTCTTCTTGGCTAATAAATGACTCATCAAGCCAGTCAACAGCCACCCCTCAGAGGGAACAAAACCCACCCTCCTCTCTGCCGATGTCTCCCGTCCATTCTTGGCATGCTCCTGAGCGTCTGGCTGGTGATGTCTGTCATGTCCCTGCCTCACAGACCACCTGTCTATTTGACGTGGGCCACGGGAGCATCCAGTAGCCCGGAGTTGGTGCGGTGGGGGTAGTAAGACTGTTTGCTGCTCCGGATCTAGAGAGATGTGTGATACAAGCTTCCAGCAACACAGCTAGCCAGAGCCTTCTAGCGTTTCAAGATCAAATGAAGTGATGTTCAGGGTGTCACAATTCACAGCCAGTCCGGTTTCCACTCTTGCAGGGAAGATGGGTGATGTCGTAATGCCTCTAACATAATTCTCCTGGTTAGCTGCAGCTGCCAACTTGACACAGCCCAGAATTATCTGAGGGAGTCTCAGTTAGGGAACAGCCTCTATCAAGCAGCCTCTGGGCATATCTGTGGGGCATTTTCTTGATTTCTGCTTGATGTGGGAGCCCACTGTGGGTGGTGCCATCCCTAGGCAGCTGGTCCTGGGCTGTATAAGAAGGCTAGCTGACTATCAGCCCAGGATGAGCCAGTAAGTAGCTTTTGTCTGTGGTCACTGTTCAAGATCGTGCCTTGAGTTCCTGCCCTGACTTCTCTCAGGGACGGAACACGACCTGGAAATGTACCGTGAATGAACCCTGCCCTCCACAAGCTGTTTTTGGTTGTGAAGCTTATCACAGCAACAGAAAGCTAACCCAGGCAGGTTTGGCAGACTTGAAACTCTAGCCCCCCCCCCCACTGCATCATGCCATAAAACCTGGAATGAAATAGATAAGAAAGGAAATCGGAGTTCCTTACAGAGTCATATTTGTTTTTTTTCTACAAGTCTTGGTCCTACAGTGCAGGTACACTATAAGAAATGTTGTTTTTCACAAGTTCAAAGAACCTTATTGGGCTTCCATAACTCTTGTCTTGAGACAGGGCCTTGTGATGTAGCTCAGGGTAGCTCCTCCTGTCACAGCCCTCCCAAGAGAGAGTCTGCAGAGGGTGCTGATGTACCTGCCTCCCATGAAAGTTTTGTTTCTTTCTTTGGGTTGTCTTTCTTGTTTGAGTCAGAGTCTCTCTGTGCAGCTCTGGCTGGTCTGGAACTCACGATGTAGACCAGGCTGGCCTAGTACTCAGAGAGGACTTGTGGGTGCTGGGATTAAAGCTGTGATACCGTGTCTGGCTGCTGTTTCTCAATTGGCCTTTATTGTGGAACACTTTAAAATGTATAAAATGTTATAGCCCAGCACTGTCGTCTAGGAAGGAAGGCTTCTACCTTACTGTAACATTGTCAAAGCTAGGATATTGACATTTGAAACATATTAATACAGGCCCAGGTCTTATCAGGATTTAACTAACTTTTACCTTTTACATGCATTAACATTTTTATTATTCAGAAGGTGACATGCATGCATCATTAAGGAACGCTTTGGTGGGGAAAAGATCTGGGTTCGAATCCCAGGTTTGCCACTTACCTGGTGGCCTGTGAACAACTCACTTGACCTTTATGGGCCCCACTCTCTTCATCTGTAGAGATAATATTTGGCCCACAGGGCTACCGTGAGTCAGTCTTTGTTTCTTTGTTTCTTTTTGTTTCTTTGTTTCTTTCTTTCCTTCCTTCCTTCCTTCCTTCCTTCCTTCCTTCCTTCCTTCCTTCCTTCCTTCCTTCCTTTTTTCTTTCTTCCTTTCTTTCTTTATGTGTATGTAGTGTTGTATATAAACCTCATATGTATGTACACATGGACTCAAGAAGACAACCAAAGGCATTGCTCCTCAGGTGCCATCTACAGATTTTTTGAGGCAGGCTCTCTGAGCAGGCTGGGACTCGCCATGTAGGGCCAACAAGCCCCCAGGATCCTCCTGTCTCCACCCTCTCGGTGCTGAGATCACAGATGGCCACCCTTTGCCAGACTTTGTACGTGGATTCTCAGGGTTGAATTTAGGCCTTGAGCTTTTTCAACATTGAGCCATACCACTGCTCCCTTCCACGAGATCCCAGTAACACATGGAAGCATCCATTGCTTGAAAATGTGGGGATAGGTCTGCTGTAACGTCTACACTTGTTCAAATCCCAACAGAAGGAAGCTGATGACAAATGTCCTCTTCCCACTGAAGGACAGGCCAAGTGGATTGTCCCCTCTGTGTTGGTCACATGAACACCAGCCAGGCTTCCTGGTGCTGCTGGGGTTTGACCTGGTTCTTCTGTTGGGCTGCCTTCTATACACATGGCAAGCATGGCTTTCTTCTGCTGGCTGCGTGATCATCCTGTCCACCATTAGGGCTACCATCCTAGAGGTGGCCCATTCCTGGTCACTCCACAGATAGCCTTGGCCTCTTTGGTGGTAGAATTCTCGATAGACAGAGCTCCCACTATCCTTATATCCCATGTTTTTGCTTCTGGAGCTGTGGGAACACGAGACACCATTCCACACTCTGAGAGAGGAATGGCCTGGGATAGAGGGAGAAATCCCCAATTCCCCAGACTCCCCACTTCCGTGGTTCAGGCACTGTTTGTCTACCTGATCCTGCTGGTGGCAACATCTAGACCTTTGCTGTCCAATATAGTGGCTGGAAGCTTTGAGGTGCTCATTATTTACATTTAAACCAACTCAGATTAACCCTGAGTATGCCTTGGGTCACACAATGCACTGACTGAATTTCC
Organism: Uromys caudimaculatus; assembly: GCA_028551405.1. NCBI lineage: Eukaryota > Metazoa > Chordata > Mammalia > Rodentia > Muridae > Uromys > Uromys caudimaculatus. The sequence goes on from CM052721.1 coordinate 39,769,144, forward strand.
TACAGCGACTGCCACATTGAATGGCCCTGGCACACAGCACCCTCTCCATCCTAGCAGGAAGTTTTGGAGTGTTGCTGGTCCAGATGATGCACTTACCAACCCCTGTGCTTGTCTCTTCTGAGAACTCTCCCATCCCTGGTGGGTAGTGATGCTGTGGTATAGCCATATTCCAGTAGTTACCTACTTAGGAAACAGTGTCTGTTGCCCTAGATAGTAGGCACCTCCTCCGGGGATAGGTGCATGCTCACTTTGTGAATCTGGGGCCCTCAGAAGGTCAACGTGACTATATATAAATATCTGCTTTTTAGTATTTAAAAAGATTAATGTGGGGTCTAGGAAAGGGCTTTGTCAGTCAAGAAGGGAAGATTGCTGTGAAGATGTGCTGGGGAGGGATGGTGGCAAAGCATCCACAGTTTTCAAGACATTTTTACAAAGTCAACTGAGCCCCCGAGATGACAACAGCTATGGGACTGGGGACCTTTGTGGTGTTTGGAACATTTAAGCAATGGCCTCCTTGCATGGCTAGACTGCATGCAGCATTATTCCTGGTTGAGTGGGCGTGATCTATCCAAGGTACCACTCTTAGTCAATGCTTCTTACAGGCCACTTGCTGAAGGAGAATGAGGAAGGAGAGGGGTTAGGTCTCCATCTTCCTCTTCCTCCCCAGACAGTGTTTCATGCATCCCAGGCCTTGAACTATCTACGAAGAGTATGACCTTGAATTCCCCATTCTCTTTGCCTCTACCTCCGCATGCTGGGATTTTAGGCACCAATTTTATACAGTGCTGGGGACCCAATCCAGCAGTTCATATATGCTCGGCAAAGGTTCTACCACTAACTCAGGCTCCATCTAGTCAGGCCTTTCTAGAAGATTCCAAACAAGTTGCCCCCTTTCTCCACAGCAGAGTGACTAAGACAGTGGCTTTCAACCTTCCTAGTGCAGCAACCCCCAAGTTCTTCATATTAAGGTGACCCCCACCATAAAAGTATTTTCATTGCTACATCATAACTGTAATTTTGCTTCTGTTAATGAATTGTAGTGTACATATCTTTGGAGACAGGGATTTGCCAGAGGGGTGGTGACCCACTGGTTGAGAATCATTTAACCAAGGGGAGGAGAGGGTCAAGTTTCTTTCATATGGAAAGGGACACTAGCTACTGGAAAAGGCACCAGCTCCCAGCTTCTAACATATTGGCCTCAGGAAGCTCCAAGACATCTGGTCGACCTGGTTTGGGGTTCTCATTCTATAAGGCCAAGCGAGAACCTTTAAGAACTATCTTATTTCACCTCTGGCTGGTTTTGGTTAAACAATCAATGCATCTGTATGTGTGAGTCCCTGGAATCCCTAATGCCTCTTGGGGGCAGGCAGGGGAGTCCACTGGGCAAGGAAGATCTGCCTGCTGTACGAAGAAGATAGTGGGAGCTGACATTTGGGTTTGGAGAAATAGGTCATATTAGGGAATGCTGAGGAATGGGGTATACTGGTGTGACCCAAGTCCACCCTGAGTTGGGGGCACTTTACCTTATAGTGAGGATGCTGGAATTTTGGTTTCTTTAAAAATATTTTAAATATTTAAAGACTATGTTTTGGTTTTAATCCCAGGTGTGGGGACATGGGGCTGCTTTGCAGCAGCTGACTATGATTTGCCTCATGCTCTAGCAGAGGCGTGGTTTTGCCAGCTGCAGAGAGTTTCTGTGATTTGGAATTCTGGGAATGTTTCAGAGGGTATATAAATGCCAGAGGCCTGATAGGGGGTAGGCGGTTGTTGGGCGTTTAGGGGGGATTGGTTGCCATTTGTTAGTAGTCGTGCTCAAAGAAGAAACAAGGAAAAGGAAGTTAGATTCAGAGATTTCTGTCCCCTCTGTCCTTCTTTCTCTCCTATCTAGTGATAGGGCATGAAACCAGGGGACTAAAGGATTAGAAAAAGAAGAATCCACAAAGTAGCAAAGACCAGCTACAGTACCTCTCTGGTTGGCTACTGGCATAGCAGGGCGGACCTGTGATTGTCCCAGTTTATCAAGAGAAGTTATAAATGTGGACATTTTCCCAAGTATGAATTTTCTGTATATAAAAAAGATTTCCCACTAATCCCGATTATAACCTTGCGTGATCCAGACTCAGTTTTCCTACAGTCCTGATGTTAACCTGCCTGTTGTGAGTCTTGCAGAGCAAATATAGAACTTTCCAGTCCTTTCATGCTGTGTCTTGTTCCAAAAAGTCAGGAACTTCTGTTCCTGAAGTCTAGCAGAACAGAGTGATTACTGAGTCTGCCCTTGGGCAACCAGTTGGGAAATTTCAAGTCCCTTTTTGTAGGGAGATGGTGACCCTATAATTGTTACATCTGACAATACAATACCCAATTTCAAAAGTCCACAGTCTAGTTTGCTTTCTGATGCTGTGATAAAACACTCTGGCCCAAAACAACTTAAGGGAGGAAAAGGTTTATTTGACTAACACTTCCGGGACCCAGTCTATCATGGAGGGATGTTAGAGCAGGGACCCAAGCAGGAGCTTGAATCAGAACCTGTGGAGGATGCTGGTTGCTGGCTTGCTGGCTCACTCCCAGGCTTATGCTCAGAGGGCTTTTCTTACATGTTCCAGACTCACCTGCCTTGGGATGGTGCTGCACAGTGCCCTGGGTCTTCCCACATCAAAACTCCACTCCCGCTCCCACCCCACCCATTCCGACCCAACACACCCACAGGCCAGTCTGATCAGGGCAGTCCCTCAATGGAGGCTTTCCTCTCAGGAAGTCTCTTGTATCAAGTTGACAATTGATGCTAACTAGGAAAACACAGAAGGAGTGAAATACTGGAAGCCATGTTGATTGACAGGTCCAGGAACTAATTCTGAATCTTCCGACCTGGAGGGACTCACCTGAGCCTGAGCTTTGGGGAGCAGTCTTGATCCTATTCTTCACAGTGGCTGGTGGGGTTTGGTAGAAGTGACTCCCCGAGAAGGTGCCTTTCCCATAATCCTCTGCAGCGATGTTAGAAAAGACTGTATTTAATCCATAACCTAGTTAGTGAGCCTTTCATCAGTCCCTTTAAGCACCTCTCGACACCACACCATTAATCTGTGTGGAGTTAGTATTTTAATGAAAGTTGGAAAAGCAAATTCCTTTTCGAAAGCCCTTGTCGTTGACCCTTTTCTTGATGAAACCACAAGTTACTCCGGCTTCTCCCACAAAGTGCATCGGCTGGCTTTAATGACTGCGAGGTAATCTTGGATGGTGGCTTCAGGTCAGTTGTACCTGGGTGCTTAAATGAAGTCTGAGAAACTCAGTCTGTCTGGTCTCTTTTTTCTCCACTGCTTCTTGAGTGGTTCTAAGCTTCTGATCTTAGTGGAAAGTGAAACTGTTTTCCTGATGGTCCTGATCCCGACTAAGTTATCTTTAGCCCTGGGCACAACTTTGAAACCACCATCACTGTATTTAGGGGATGAAAGAGTTTGCGGGCCAGATGTTCATATGTCTGCCTGCTCCATGTGGTAGCATGTGGGTGGGTTTTAGGTAGACAAAGCTGACATATGTCATTAACAACTTCTTCTTCTTCTTCTTCTTCTTCTTCTTCTTCTTCTTCTTCTTCTTCTTCTTCTTCTTCTTCTTCTAATAATAATAATAATAATAATAATAATTATTATTATTATTATACTTTACATTCTGATGGCCGCTTCCCTCCCTCCTCTCCTCCCAATTCCTCCCTCTAACCTCCCCCCTTCTACATCTTAATAATAAATAAGACATCAACTTTTGATCAGCCTGCGTTGTGAAGGGGCTACCTTGAGGTTCAGTGGAAGTTGTCACAGTGACCCTGTTTGCTTTGGTACCACCTTCAGGGTCACTAGGAGTCTAGCAGGAGAGTGAGTCACACACCAGCACAGGTGATCCTATCTGCAAATGAACGTGCCTTGCTCCAACTCCATCTTTGAAAGGGACAGTTCGCTGCCAGTACTGACTTCAGAAGTTAGGCATGGGGGGTGGGGGCAGAGGCTGGGATGGCTGAAGGATGCTGGGTGGTACATCTGGGAGCCATCGAGGGAGGGGAAAACCCACACAGGGCCTGAGAGAGTAAGAACAGCAGATTTTAAGAGCTGTGCCATTAGCTTAGAAGGAAATTAGACCTGATTTGTTTCTTATTGCATCTCACTCCTGCTTGGTGATGGTCATCACATAGGTCCTTTCCCAGACTGAGCAATTTGATTTAGAACTAAGTCTTCTGCCCATTGTCATGAAACCCTCATAAATGGTTAACCCAGTTACGGTCCTGGATCACTTCAGATGTCCTACAAACAAAATTCTCCTCACCCACAGGGCCACACCTACTCCAACAGGGCCACACCTTCTAATAGTGCCACTCCCTGGGCTGAGCATATACAAACCATCACAGTGGGCTTTTCTTTTCCCTACTTGACAAAAGACAGAGAGTTAATGGCTTCCCCCTCCTCTGTCTTTCCTTTTAATAAAAGATTTAAAACAGAATAAACTACAATAAACCTTTACCCTGGTGTGGTGGGTCAGGCCTGTATAACTCTACCTCGGAAAGATCAGAAGGCCCAAAGCCAGAAATGTTAGCAAAGGATCTGCAAAGGTCGGTCCTCATCCCTAGTTCCAAGCCTCTTTCAGAAGGTCTATACCAGGCCCAGGACAGAAGTGAAAGAATTTTGGGGTGAGGTTATGCATCCGGATATTACTGTCAGTGCAGAGAGACCCTGTAGCAAAGTTGGAAAGATTTATTCGGATTGAAAGACAACTGAGAAGCTCAGGTCTATAGTGGAGATCAGGATAGAGAGATGTGTAATATTCAGATATATCTGTGCTTGCTGCCTGCATCAATGTGAGGTCCTTCTGAGGCACAAGAGTAGGGCAAAGGACAGAGTTCATTCAGGCCTAAATCTTACATGGTCCTTTATTGCCATGATGCCGCAGAGCAGGCATGAGAGCTATTCTTTGCTGTTACGCTGAAACCTGTGTGGTCCATGGTATCTTTCTCTTCTTTAGTTTTTATGGTGCTTGGTGTGTGTGTGTGTGTGTGTGTGTGTGTGTGTGTGTGAATCTCTTTCAAATGTGTCCCCAGCAATCTAGAGGGAATCTAGCAGGTTGAATGCATGTGAATGACGTCATTTACCTCTATGTTTCAACTTGACCCAAAGAGTCAATGAGTCTCAAGTATTCTGTGTGCGTTAGAAACCTCAAGGGTGAGATGAAATACGTTAACTCCGAAGAATGTAAATAGAATTTGGAGTAGTTTGGTTAGAAAGGACTAATTAGAAGGCATTATTTCTATTTGAATGTATAGTAATCAATGTATAGAATGTGTGTGTGAAAGAGAGAGAAAAAAGAGAGGGAGAGAGAGGGAGAGGGAGAGAGGGAGAGAGCGCTGTGATTGGTGTGGCTTCTCCCCAAGCCACTTGCCCGTCTGTTATCTTTTTTAGCTACGTCGGTGCCTTGTGAAGTTGGCAGGTCAGAAACACTCACATTAACTTGTTGCTCAGAGAAACAGAGGCCCCTTGAGGTTCGTTGACTGGATCAAGGTCAAAGAGTTAATTAGGAGGGAGCCAGGGGACCAGTTCCATGCAGCAGACAGGAGGCCACCACACTTGTTCCTCTGAGCCTCTCTCGGCTGCTCTAGAGAACTACACGGAAGCCAGTGGGGTTGGTTTTAATTCTTTATTTTAACTCACTGAGGCAGTCCCCAGATATGGTGACAACATGTAGTTAATTTAAAAGCTGCTGTGTCTGAGGGCTTGGAGTGGCGACTTAGTGATGACTTGGCAGTTAGCAGCACCTGCTGCCCTGGCAGAGGGCCTGGCTTTGGTTCCCAGCACCCTACTACTCACAACCACTTGCTACTCCGGCTTCAGGGGCTCTGAGATGCTCTTCTGGCTTCCATGGGCACTTGTGCATCTGTACATACACGTGCATAAACACACACACACATACACACACATACACACCTAAACACATACGTACACATACACACATAGACATACACACACACACATACACACATATACATATACACATATACACACATACATACATATGCATGTATACATATACATACTTATGCTCACACATATACACACATACACACATACACACGCATACACACATACACATACACATACACACATGCACATATACATACATACACATATACATACATACACATATACACACATACACATATACACACATACACACATATGCACACACATATACACATACATACACATATACATACATACACATATACACACATACACATATACACACATACACACATATGCACACACATATACACACATACACATATACACACATACACATATACACACATATACATACACATACACACATACAAATATACACACATACACATATACACACATACACACATACACACATAAACATACACATACACACATACAAATATACACACATACACACATACACACATACAAATATACACACATACACATATACACACATACACATATACACACATACACATATACACACATACACATATACACACATACACACATATGCACACACATATACACACATACACATATACACACATACACACATACACATATACACACATACACATATACACACATATACACATACACACATACACATACACACATGCACATATACACACATACACATATACACACAAACACATATACACACATACTCACACACATACACACATATACACATATGCATAAACACACACACAGAGCATGTCCTGTAAAACCTACAACTCATCGTGTATGAGCATTATTACACCGAAGAGGGTCACCAGCCACACCTGACTGCGGGACGCCATATTGGATGGCACAGTCTAAGCTGCTGATACCAGAGGCCACCCATCCATCGGAGCTAACTTTTCTGGTTTCAGTTCATCGATTCCCTTCGGTAACTATTTCTTAAGCGTCAGCTATGTGTCATGTGCTGAGGCTTTGGTGCAAATTAGAAAGATTGGATTTTTGCATGGAAAGTACACAAAAATTTACAGCGTCACAAGCAAGAGCAATTTCGGTGTCATGTGTGCTGCGGTGGGCCTCCTAGGGTGTTGGGATGAAGAACAGTAGAGAGGCTCAGGCTGTCCTGTGAGCTGAGGTTCAAACACAGGAATGGGAGAAGGTGCTCAGGGAGAGAGAATAGACGTGCAGATGCCCTGGGGCAGGGCAGCGCTCCTGTGACATCTGTATTGAAAGGGACTTGGTTGCCTTGATATCCTGAATACTAGATACACAGAAGGTTGGCAGTGAGTGTTTGATGCATGCATGGATTGGTTGACTGCTGAGCGTGTGGAAGGACAGACAGACAAACAGATGAAAGAGTAGAAGGAGAGATGGTGTCTTAGTTTACTTCCTATTGCTGTGGTGAGCACCAAAATGCCAAAGTAACTTGGAGAGGAAAGGGTTTATTTGTTAGAGTCCACCATGAAGGGAAGACAGGGCAGAAACTCAAGCAGGACGGGAGCCTGGAGGCAGAAGCTGAAGCAGAGGCCATGGAAGGGTGCTGATTACTGGCTTGCTCTGTCTGCTCTCTCCTCCTCCTCCTCCTCCTCCTCCTCCTCCTCCTCCTCCTCCTCCTCCTCCTCTTCCTCCTATGTAGGAGAGATTTGTCCACATGTACACCCACATGCCAGAAGAGGGCATCAAATCCCTTTATAGATGTTCATGAGCCACCATGTGGTTGCCCGGAATTGAACTCAGGACCTCTGGAAGACCAGTCAGTGCTCTTAACTGCTGAGCCATCTCAGCAGCCCCTCAGCCTGCTCTCTTACCTATCCCAGGATTACCAGCACCGTAGGCTGGGCCCTCCCACATTATCATTTATCAAGAAAACACCCCCACAGATGTGCCCACAGGCCAATCTGAGGGAGGCAATTCTTCAGTTGAGGTTCTGTCTTCCAAGTGACTCAAGCTGACAAAAACCAAACCAGCACACTTCCTTACACAACTGGGGGTGCCCTGAGAGTCCGCTGCCCCTGTCGGCTGTGACTTACCCATGGCATAGCACCATGCTGAGGTAAATTGACCCTGTCCTATGACCCACAGCTTTCTCTGGGCTCCATAGCCTGCCCCTGTGGGCCTTGTTCTGGGGTAGTGGGAAAGGGGGTGTCTCCTGTGTGTTTCTTTGCAGAGGTCTGGAGGTGGAGGGAGTGGTCCAAAGTACGGGGTCTGGTGCCAGCATGGGGCCAGCTTAGGGGTTTCATTACGGTTAATTACAGCCGCGCCTCACTGCGAGGGAGCACAGGTTCTTACTGCTCTCAGTGGAGAGAAACTTCCACCGTGCCCTTAATGAGAACTTTGTCTCTGGCTGGCATGAAATCTGAACGTGAGCATGCATTTAGATGAGGTTTTTAAATTCACCACAAGCAACCCAGAGAGGCAGCTTCCCAAATACCTGCCCCTCCCAGGTGAGTCCCACCAGGGTGCCAGGAAGAAAACCAAAACCCAAAGTAGAAGTTTCTAGAATGTTCAGGGAGATGATGAGACTTGGGAGGCTTTGTGAGAAACAGCATCTGGGCACGGTGGGTATCTGTTGGATAACTCTGATGGGTCTTGGGGATGAAGGGTGTTCTCAGCCTCTGCCAACCAGATGCTAAGCAGCAACCCCAGCCTTGGCCAGGACAACCAACAACACTTCTGAACAGTGCCCGTTTTCCCTGGGTCTCATAGCTGCAGATGCATTCAAAGCCCTATGTTTGGGCTGTGCTCTGCTTGCTGTGTGACCGTGGACAAGTGGCTAACCTTCTCAGAGGAGAAACTGTTTCAGAAGGGGTTGGGCAGGATGAGATGAGGCCCCAGTAAAAGCCCAGGTAGAGAGTTTTCCTTTACAGCATCCTACCCCTTGTCCCTTCTTCTGGGATGCGTGGGGTGTTTCCCTTTCTTTGCATGTCTCCAAGGGTCAAGGGGCATAGATGGAGAGATGGACGGACAGAGGGACAAAAGGATGGAGGGACAGACAGATGGGGGTTGGATGGCTAGAAGAATGCGTGGAAGGAGTGAGAGTGAGTTTTGGGGACCTGCCATTCTGGCCCCCAAGGTCTCAGGGCGTCTCTGTGCTCCTCCTTCCATTCTTGTGAAGATTCAGCACGGGGTGGGGCACACAGGCAAGATGAGTAGAACGAACCTTCCCTTCAAAGAATGGCCCGGCTTATAATCTGCAACCTTCATGCAACTCTTCCACCTGCTGCTCCAAAAAGACTAAGAGGTCAGTGAGAGTCCACTTCGATCCGCCCTTCCCCTGAGGGACTGAGCTCCGCTTTGGTAGGGGCAGCTGCTGGCTGGCTCCGACTCCCAGCCACCAAAGGACTTCCCCCTCACCCCTAACCCCACCCATACTTCCTCAGATGACTAAAGTGAGAAGTCACTAAAATGGGGATTTGGCTCTTCCCCATCTCCGACATCCCAAGTGGGCTGAACTGGTTGGTTTGTCCATCCCCGATTCAGAAGAGTCAAGGGTCAAATTGCTGGATTGCAGGTGGCCGGGAGATCAAATTCCCAAGACTGCGGAGGACGGTTCATGTAAAACACCACAACTAGAGACTGGAATTGTAAGATAAACCCCTTTCCCAAAGAGATGGCTCAATGGGTAAAGGGCATTTGCCATCAATCCTTATGACTTGAGCTTGGGTCCTGGGAGCCACGTGGTGGTAGAAAAGAACTGACGTCTGCAGATTATCTTCTCTCCTCCACGTGTGTCTTGTGGCATCCACACCTCCTCCTCTCCACCCCTACAAGTTACTATACATTTTTGAGACGTTTAAAAGAAATCAAGGAACAGCACCGGTATTGATCTCTGACTGCGTCTTGGGGCTTCTATCGCTGTGATGAAACACCAGGACTAAAAAGCAAGTTGGGGAGAAAAGGGTTTATTCAGCGTACACATCCATAGCCCATCACTGAAGCCAGGACAGGAACTCAAGCAGGGCAGGAACCTGGAGGCAGGAGCTGATGCACAGGCCATGGAGGGATGCTGCTTACTGGCTTGCTCCTCATGGCTTGCTCAGCCTGCTTTGTTATAGAACCAGGACCACCAGCCCAGGGATGGCCCCACCCACAATGGGCGGAGCCCTCCTCCATCAATCACTAACCGAGAAAATGCTCTCCAGGTTTGCCTACAGCCCCATCTTATAGAGGCATTTTCTTAATTGGGGTTCCCTTCTCTCAGACGTAATCTAGCTTTTGTCAAGTTGACATAGAATTAGCCGGCACAGACCTCTATGCACGTGTGCACACAGATGTGAGCACCTTCACTAATGTACATACACACACACACACGCACACATACACACACACACGCGTGCACACAAACACACACCCGCACCCTCCCCCAATGCAATGGTGCGGGCCATTCGTCCAGCTCTGTTTAGTATTTCCCCCTTGAGCTAAAAGCTTTATAATTTTGATAATTTTCCACCAGCTCTCAAAATCCCGAGGCATGCTCAATATTCAGAGTACACATGAAGAAAGTGAATTTCCTAATGGTCCAGATGCCCACTCTACCACCCAGCCAAGTTAGATCCGAGCTCAGCTATCCAAAACCTTAACATAAAGCTCTAAGGTCAAATCCCTCTGCCTCAGGGTCCGAGGCCACACAGCTCCCCATAACCCACGCAGGACAGCCTTCTGTCTGACTCTGCTCTAGGCTCCCCTCCACAGTGCACGAGAATGTTCCACCACTCTCATCCCCCAGTGCTCGGAAACTCTGCTTCCTCGTTGTTAAATAAAAGATGAGAGGCGGATAATAAAATCCAGATGCCCCCGAGACCTTCCATGTCACCTGCCAATTTTTCTGTTGGTCATTTTTCTTCCCCTTTTAAACAAAACAGAAATGAAGGTTTGATGGCTCAGAGCAAGAGGCCATATTCAAATGGCCTCATTACCTGTCACGCCAGGCTGTGTTTTCATCTCTTGTTCTTCTCCTTAGATTCTGCTTGGCAATTCAATATGTCAGCACCCTGGTCAATGTCAGTCCCCATTTGCCCCCTCCAGCACTGGCTGCAACCTTGTTCTACAGCCTTTCTTCTTCAGATGGGAACGGGGTGTGGAGACTCTCCAATCAAGGGCTCTTAGCATCCATGTCCCTTAGAGCTTGGTGTTTCTTAGTCCTGATCATTTAGCCCCTTTCCAGGGTACTAAACCACACCGAGCAGGTCTGCAGTCCCTTCCGATGTTCACACTTTGCGAAGTGGGTGGAGACCAGGGCTATTGTTCATTGCCTGGGGTAATGCGTATGTATTGAGGATACTCACCTTTGTTATTTGCCTAGATGCTTTGTTACGCTGTGACTCATATGCCTTAAGATGCACCCGCTTGACACAGTTGTGAGGGTGCACACGCATTACTTTAGCACTTGGGAGGCTGAGGCAGGATGATCGTGCATTTAAGGACAGTCTGGGCTACATAGTGAGACTTTGTTGAAGAGCCGAGTGCAAGGGACTGGACAGATGGCTTAGCAGTTCAGAGTGCTTCCTGCTCTTCCAGAGGACCTAGGCTTGGTTCCTAACACCAACATGGTGGCTCACAACTAATGCCCTCTTCCTGCCTCCTTGGGCTCCTGCACTCATGTGGTGCACATAAACTCATGCTGGCATGTGTACAGGCACATAAAAAACAAACAAATAAATAAATCTTTAAAGAAGATAGCCAAGGGCTGTGAAGATCTCGGTGGTCCCCAGCACAGATCTGGCATGCATTGTGATAGCATGCTGTTCTGTCCTCAGCATCACACACAGAGACACAGACACATGCACACACACACAGAGACACAGAGACACACAGACATATAGACACACACAGAGACACACGCACATGCACACACACACATCGCGCGCGCACGCTCACACACACACATACACACACACGCGCACACAGACACACGCGCGCGCGCGCACACACACACACACACACACACACACACACACACACACACACACACACACGAGCATAATTCAATGCATGCAGTTCACCTCCCTTGGGCTCTCACCCTAGGTGGCCACGGATCCACCTTTTGTTCTTCTGTCTTCACAAGACTGAGAGGGGGCCACCTTTAAATCTCCCTCCTAGCAGAATGGCTTTATTCTGACAGGAAATGACTCAAGGCTCTCCAGACCTGGCCTCTGAGCTAAACAGTCACTATCTCACAGAGCTCAGCTGTACTTGCTCGCAAAAGATCATTCTAGCTTGACTCACAGACCATTTAGACCCCCTCAGGGAGACCCTTACCTGAGTATCAAGTCTCTTCTACTACATGTTGTATGCAACTCTGCCCTGATTGCATATGGCCTCAGGGAAGGGCCAGTGGTAAGGCTAGGGGAGGGGTTCCATCTATGCAGAGAAGGAGAAGCTCTATCCTGAGAGCCTCCTGCTCTGTAAGGAAGCCCAATAAACTCAATGTTTTCCCCAGATTGAACTCTAGCGAAGTTGTACCTCAGTTTACTATTTGACCCTTAGGGGGAGGGGTAGATGTTGCTTATGTCTCCTCCTGGGAAGGCATTTTAGTGATGCAAGTTCTGAGAACCTTCCAGTGGTTGAAGAACAGACAGAAGACATGATGCTCAGGCAGGCAATTTCACCTTCTAGGTTCTCAGCTTTCCCACGTGTGGAGCGGGGTTGGCTGTCAATGTATTTGAAATACTCAGCTTCCGACTCTCTCCTGTGCTTTCTGTATACTGGTGGCCAGGACAGGAAAGAAATTGCTCTGCTGTGATAGACCCGCCCATTGAAACCAAGAGCCAATCCAAGTCTCTCCTCTGTCCGTTATGGACATTTGAATAAGACATGGCCCAGTAGGTGTGAACTTAACTTGTAGGGACTACCCCAGCTACAGCCTCCCCCAGCCCTGCCTCACACACAGTATTTGTCGTGTGGACAGATTCCCTTCATTTTATAATTGAAGTGACATTCCAAGAGGTCAGTTTGCTCAAGATCAGGCTCACAGCAGCTATGCCATCTATGGTTGGAACACAGATCTGAATCCAGGGCTCGCTGCCCCTTTCCCTGGCCACTTCTCCTCCCTCATTCTACTTTCTTTCCAGGTACAGCTTCATCTTCATCCTGAAAACTTCTGCCCAGGGTGAGCTTTTCCTGTTTGAATTTGTAGAGAAGGAAGGACACCCATTGGTGGCGGGGAGATGTCCCTTCTCTAATTCACCCAGGGTCAGTTGTCTGGCTGGGTTAGAGGACAGTTACCCCCTTCCATAATATGTTATAATCTAGACAGAGGAGAACATTCAGAAGGGTCCCAGGGCAGAGCCACCAACCCCTGATGGTCCCCAGGATATCTGTCTTCTTGCGAGTGTTCGTTGCCCTGTCCTGGTAGCTGGATCTGACCATCCTGGTTTTCTTTCTGATGCTATGAAAAAATACTGACAAGAAGCTACTTGGGGAGCAATGACTATATTTCAGCTTACAGCTTTATACGTCACCACTGAGGGAAGCTCAGGGCCGTAACTCAAGGCAAGAACCTGGAGGCAGGAGCTGAAGCAGAGGCCGTGGAGGGGTGCTGCTCATTGGCTTGTTTCCTGCTTCTGCTCAGGTACCTTTCTTATATAGCCTGGAACTACCTGCCCAGAGATGGCTCTTCACACAGTGAGACGGGCCTGCCTACATCAATTAGCAATCAAGAAATTTCCCTACGGACATGTTCACGGGCCAATCTGAAAAGAGTAATTCTTCATTTGAGGCCCCCTCTCTTCCCAAGTGACTCTGGGTTGTTTGAAGCTGACAGCTCAAGCCAGCTCTTGATAGTGCCCCATTTTAATGGGTTGGGAGGGAGGTGAGTTGGATCCTGGAAGGGAAGCTGGTTCTGTCAGCACAGTGCAGTCAGGAAGTCCTGACTTGACACTACCTGTCAGCTCTGGAAATTACTTTGATGTGGTTAATGGGGCCATGACCCAGGCTATATTGCCCGCCCTACCCCAGGGACCTTTGAATTTCTCCATTTTGGTTTTCAGTTGGATGAGTTTATTTGACGTCTTATTATAGATTCTAATTTTGAGTTGCCATAACTGACACTTCCTCCTTCCACCCTGACATAGTCACTGAACTATCTGGGTGTCTATTATGTGGTAGACACCACTGACTAGTTCTGGGCACAGAAGTGACGAAGGCAACAAATCCCACCCCTGTGGAGCAGTTCTGAGAGGGGAGACCAGAGACTTCCACACCTTTGCCATAGGTATCTGCTGAGGCCACCGGAAAGCAATGCTCGGTGTTGGGGAGGTGAGGTTGTAGGAGATCAGAGTTCACCCATGACATCAGTGAAGGCTTCCGGGGGTGGGGTGGGGCTAGAGAGAGGACTGAAGTCAAGGTGTAAACGGCAGGTGCAAAGATCCTGGAGAGGGCAGGGGAGCTGCCCTTGACCGGTAAAGAAGACCAAAGTGATAAGAGAGAAAGAGATCTTGGGTATTCCTTGCAGAATCTGCAGACTGTAGGAGTTTTGCATGGCTGCTGTAAAGAAATGGACTTACAATTGGTGTCTTCAAACAATAGAGTGTTCTTTTCCTCCTATTATTCTAGAGACTGAAAGTCTAAGCCAGGAACCTAAAGGCTGTAGGGAGGGCTATCCCTTGCCTTAGATAACGCTGGGACAGCTTATGGTGGCACTAGGCATTCCTTGGTTGGGTGACATCATTTTAATTCAGTCTATCTGCCTTGTCTTTGCATGGCTTCCCCCCTTACAGCCTCAGCTTCTGGTTACATCAAAGCTCTCCCATCCCTTCCTCATCTAAGGACACATTTCCTTTGGTTTAGGCTACAAATGGATACCTGAGAGTGTGTTCACCTTGGTGTTGGCTGTATTACACACGCATCATGTTTCCTTTCCTTTAACTAGGTATCGTCACGGTTGCAGTGGTTGTGGCTTTGGTCAGGGGTATGGAGTCTAATCCTTCCTCAAGCGTAGGGTAGCGCTTAGGGGGTCACTAGAGAGTTGTTAGCAAAAGCATGGGACGAACCCAGATGTGCTCGATGTTTTCATTACATCATCTATCTTTCTGTCTACCTACTAGGTGTGCACGTGTGAGTGCCACAGTGTACATGTGGAAGTCAGAGGACAACCAGTGGGAGTTGGTTCTCTCCATCACGTGTCAGGGATGGCAGCAAGCTCCTTTATAGGCTGAGCCATCTCCCTGCTCCCACACAGATGCTTTTAGATGGTTTCTCTTCTGTGGGGATTTAGAAGATGGTGCGTGTTCAGGTCCGCTAAGAGATGAGACACCAGAGCCCCGTGCAGACAGTGAGGAGTGCAGAGGCAGATGGAGTTAGAAAGGCCAAGGGAGTTCGTGTGTGTGTGCACATGGTGTGTATGTGTGTGTATGCGCACGCACATGGTATATATACTTGTGTGTGCATGTGTGCACATGGTGTGAGCTTGTGTCTGTGTGCCACACGTGTATGTGCATGCACATGGTATGTTTGTGTATTTGTGTGTGTGTGTGTGTGTGTACACATGGTGTGTGTGTGTACATGCATGCACTTGGGGTATGTGTGTGTAGGTGTACATAGTGTGTGCATGCAAATGTGTTGCACATACGTGGCACATGCATGGGAGCCAGAGATCAACCTTGGGTGTTATTCCTCAGGAACTGTCCACCTTGTTTTCTAAGGCAAGGCCTTTCACTGGCTTGGAACCCATCACACAGGCTAAGCAGGCTGACCAGCAAGCCCTGGGGATCCTCCTGTCCCCTCTCACACCCCACCCTAGGCTGGGGTTGCAAATGTGCCACCCTGCCTGGCTTTTCTTTGTGGGTTCTGGGGGATTGAACCCAGGTCTTCATGCTTGCAAGGCAGGCATTTTATCGACTGAGCCGTCTTCTCAGCCTGGGAACTCTCTTCTTTCCTTGTTAGCTAGAATGATACATTCAGCACAGTTCCCTCTGGTGGTTTCAAGGTTGAGCACTGTAGCAAGCCTAGTTTCGCAGGATGTTTCTGAAGTCAGAACGCAGGCTGGCACTCACTCAGCGGATGCTCCTCTTAACAGCTCAGCCTTCTTGTGTGTAAATATTTGCTTTAGTGCAGTTAATAGCATCCTCACCTAGCTAAGTACAGGCAGCGCCAGGCGGGCAATTCCAGCCCAGACCGGCTTGATCTGTCTCCGGCTCATTGAGAAGGAATCATTATTTTTCAGTAACGTTATTATTTTTTGCTATAACAACCAGGCTTGTTCCGAATGGGGAAAAATAAACAAGAGAGACGACTCGGAGCACACTTAGAGTTGTGTTTAATTTGCATTTAATTTGCATGTCATTAGGCAACTACTGGTACCATACACTGAGGCCTAGGTAGGTGAAGGGCAGATGTCTGCTGCCCATCACTGTCCCACGGGGTCCTTTAGAGGGGAGGGAGGCCAAGAATCAGGCTGTGGACTCTGGGTCTGGTGTCTCTGTGTGGCTTGTGTGTGGCTCCTTAGTCACACCCTGGTATTCTCTGGTCATATCCACACTAAAGCTTCGTGGCCTTGGGGAAAGCATCCTACCCCCAAGGTGAGAATGTCTGTACAAGTTCATCGGGCTGATGGGGGAATTAAATGAGGTGATATGTTGCTAAGACTAAGCAGGTGAGTGAGGGTGGCACCGGGATGCTCTCCACAGATGCCAGACTGTCGAGTGGTCCACAGGGATTCATGGATGCCTTGCATACAGGTGTTCATGTGCTGTTACCTGCTGGCAAAACCACAAACATCTCTTGTCTCATGAGGGTGGGATCCAAGTCTTCCGTCAGCCACTCTGCGGTGACCCTATTCCAGGGTGGGCCACATTCTGTAGTGATATTTATGACTTCAACCTATCCGGGGATGGCACAATAGATCCCTGGAGAACTTTCTATGCGCCTCTGAGTCTCAACGTAGAAAGACTCAAGCACTTCAGAGGGTCACTTTTTCAGAGCTCATAAGTGCAGATGCCAGAGGGATCTGACTCCCCGGGACTAGAGTTACAGGCGGCTGTGGGCTGCCTGATGTGGGTGCTGGGAGCCAAACCCAGGTCCTCAGCAAGAGCAGCAAGTGCCGGCCACTTCTCTGTTTAGCCCTGGCTGTCCTGGAACTTGCTCTGTAGACCAGGCTAACCTTGAACTCATAGAGATTCATTTGCCTCTGCCTCCTGAGTATTGAGATTAAAGGTGTGTGCCCCCACCGTCTGGTTCAGAGGTGGCTCAGTGGTTAATAGCACTGGCTGCTCTTACAGAGGACCCGGTTTGATTCCCAGTACCTCTGTGTCAGCAAGTGCTCTTAACCACAGAGCCATCTATTCAGTCCCAGGACTGGGGTTTCTTTATTTCATATTCTCATTCTCTCCCCCTTCTCTCTTTCTTTCTTTCATTCTTTCGACATGGCTTTCACTGCATAGTCCTGACTGTCCTAGACCTTGCCATGTAGAGCAGCCTGCCTATGCTTCCCAAGTTTTGGAATTAAAGAAATACAGCTTAAGGTTGGGGCTCTTTGAGGTGACATCCAGACTCCTGTTCATTATCTAGACCTGATGAGAGGATGTCCTAGGTGTTCTCAGATGTTTGAGGGTCTGTGTTAGTTGACACTGTGGTGAATCCTACAGTGGACTGGAGCTGACAGAGCCCTTATAGAAGCTGATTCGATCTGATCAATCCAGTCCTTTCTCTAGAGAACTTGAGTGGCCTGGGTACCCGCTGACTCGGTGGCTGACCCCGTACACCTTCCCAAACCTGGTCTTCTGTTCCTCACAGCTTCAGGGAAGCCCTCCACCCACATGGTAAGGACGGAGGCCAACTTCCTTTGCAGAAGACAGGTCCAAGGAGCGGGAAAGTGGTCCTTGGTTTGCTGCCTCTGAATCCCTGCTTTCCTTAGCTGCTGAGACTGTTCTAGTCACCTGAGGACATTCACCGCCACAGTTACTTAGAAAAATGTGTCCACTGTGCACCTGCTATGGAATGAACTCCACTCTCTTTGGGGTTCACTACCCACTGGTTTCTTTATGATCCGGGTAATATGTCTATTATGGCTGGAGCGAGACCTCCTTTAAACCCAGGCTGGACATGGCAGCCTCCTGGGGGCGGCAGGTGGCAGGTGGCTCCATTCCATCCTTCAGTGGCCTGAATTTTATGGCTCTTCTGCTCATGGTTTATAAACGTTGGCATTTGCTTTTGCGTCTTGGGGGAGCCTTGAACTTCTAATTAAATTGGCTCCAAGCAGGTGGAAAGCAGGCAGCTAGGGAGGGTATCGAACAGCTGTGGAGAAGGTGAAGAGCGGGGGCTGTTTCTCCTCAGCCTTCAGAGGGCTTCTCACTGTGCTGGTCGATGTTGGTCTTTGGTCTTCTTTTCCCAAAGAGCAGCTCCCCACGAGACTGTTTGCCCCAGCGGCATCCTCTTTGGCTGTCCTAAAGAAAAGTAGTCACTGTCCTGGTGTCTCTTCCTCTGGTCCACAAAGGCTTTATCTTCCATCTGTCCTCTCTACCATTCGCCAACACAGCATCAGGTTTTTTTAAACAAAAAATTGTGCTAAATTAGTCAAAATGTAAAATTTGCTGCATTCAAGTGCAAAGTTGACCATCAGTCTCTGGAACTTTCCTTTCTTGAGCGAAACTCTAGTAAATAAATAATCTTCCATCACTCCCTGGAAGCCATTCTTTTAGCGCTCTCTTTTAGCGTGGGGACAAGATGTCCTCCTTTTTACAAGATGGAGTTAGGAGAGTACCGTGAGACTTGGGGAACAGAGCGTTTAGTGCAGGGCCTGTCAGGAGCCAAGTGCTCAGAGGGAGCCTTGCAGTGTAGGAGGAGGTGTCTCCCCTCACAGAGGTCCTGTAACACCCGTGACCTTGGAATGGAAGCCACCACTGTGCCCGCCACCTGTGTGTTCCTCTCTAAATGAGGCCTGGAGACCTGGGGCTTCTTGGAAGCATCTCTGTATTAGTTATTCTTCTCATTGGTGTGAGCACGCAGCTGACAGAATTGGCTCATGGTTTGAGAGCACAGTCTGTCATGGTGGCAGGAACATGGCGGCTGGCTGCATGGTATTCACAACGACGAGGCAGAGGGCAACACAGGCTGGGCTCTGCTTGCTTTCTCCTTTTTGTTTGTCCCAGGATGCCAAGTGCCGAGTGGTGCCACCACAGTCAGGGTGGATATTCCCAATGGAGTCAAATCTCTTTGGAAACCTGCTCACAGCCACGCCCAGAGCGCGTCTCCTAGGTGACTCCAAAAGCTGTGGTCATGTTGGAAGTGAAGAATAACATTTCTCCTTCTGTTCTTCAGCTTACCAGGGCTGACAGGCCCTGGGCACGGCGTGTCTTCCATTGGCTCCACTGGCTCTCCTTGATTTCTTGCATGCTCCATCTTGGCTCCATCTTAGCTCCCAGACTAGAATCTTGGCTGCTGGAGAACAGGGTAGCTTTGATAGTAACAACATCCAGGCTTCCTGACTCCTGTAATCACCCTGCCTCTTATTTCTTTGAACTCTACATGTGTGTGTGTGTATGTGCATGTGTGTATATCTATGTGTGTATGTATATACATATATGTATGTGTATGCACACATGTGTGTCTGTGTATTTATGTATATATGCATTATGTATGTGTGTGTATATGTACATGTGTCTGTATTTATGTATATATATGTGTGTATGTGTGTATGTCTATATGTGTATGTGTGTGTTCATGTATGAATGTGTGTATATGTATACATGTATGTATGTGTGTATTTGTATATGTGTGTGTATGTGTATATGGGTGTGTATATGTATGCATGTGTGTGTATATGTGTTTATGTATGTGTGTATAGGTATGTGTGTATATATGTCTGCATGTGTGTCTGTGCATATTTATGTGTATATGTGTGTATGTGTGTGTTTATATATGTATCTGTGTATGTGGGTGTATGTATGTATGTATGTGTGTTTTAATATTAAGATGCATTTCACATAACATAAAATTAGCCATCATAAAGTGAACAGTCCAGTAGTTTCCGGTGCCATGAAACCACCTTCTCTAAATAGTCTTCGAATATTTTCACCACCCCAAATGCTGACCATCCGATAGCTACTTGCACCCCTTTTCTCCAGCCCTCTAGCTGTTTTCAATCTGCATCCGCCTCCGTGGACCTCAGTGTTCTGCCGTTTCGTTTACATGGAACCCTATTATCTGTGGATCTGGGGACTGGCCTCTTTAACTTCTGCGTTGTGGTGCTCCATATATTTCAAGGATGGGTAATATTCCACAATGGAGACATATCATAGTTGATCCACCTTTCAGCGTCTGTGGATAGTTCTGATGTGAGCATGCGTGAGTATGAATAAGTAACTCCTTTCCAGCTCTTTAACACATAGATCCAGGGGCAGGATTCCTGGGTTGTTAATAATTCTATAGTTAATGTTTGGAGGAACCACAAACCCTTCCACTGCAGGGTTTCTCTTCCTGTTCCCACCAGTCTGAGCGAGGGCCCTGTTTCTCCTCGCCGGTACTTATGCTCTAAGCACTGCCACCTGGCAGCCTTCGGAGCGCAGTGTCTGGGGCCTCAGCGTCTGGGGTGCAGTGTCTCAGTGGCTTGTTTCACCTTCCTAATGAGTCATAATGCCAGCCTCCTTCATTTGCACACTGTCTGCCTTTTGTGTGTCTATCTTCTTTGGAAAAACTTCTTGGGTCTTTTTTCCATTTTTCATTCTTCTCCCTATCTCCTTTCCCTCATCTCCTTCTGTCTTAGTCAGGGTTTCTATTCCTGCACAAACATCATGACCAAGAAGCAAGTTGGGGAGGAAAGGGTTTATTCAGCTTACACTTCCATGCTGCTGTTCATCACCAAAGGAAGTCAGGACTGGAACTCAAGCAGGTCATGGAGCAAGAACTGATGCAGAGGTCATGGAGGGATGCTGCTTACTGGCTTGCTTGCTTGTTTCTCCTGGCTTGCTCAGCCTGCTTTCTTATAGAGCCCAAGACTACCAGCCCACAGATGGTACCACCCACAAGGGGCCCTCCCCCCTTGATCACTAATTGAGAAAATATCTTAGCGCTGGATCTCATGGAGGCATTTCCTCACCTGAAGCTCCTTTCTCTGTGATAACTCCAGCTTGTGTCAAGTTGACACAAAACCAGCCAGTACATCTTCCTTCCCCCTTTCTCTTCCTCCCTCCCTCCCTCCCTGGGGCTGGACTCCAGGACCCTGGCAGGTGCTCTATCACTGAGCTCTGCACCCACCCCCTACTCTCTTTTGATCTGCATTTTCCATCTCTCTTCTCCAAACTCCAGCCACTTGGTCACGGTAGAATCAGAGCAAGACTGAGCCCATTGCCTCCTCCATGGGCCTCAGGCAAGTGGTCTCCATCCTCCCGGCTTCTGTTTACTATCTGTAAATGGGGTCAGGATCCTCTACTTCTTGCCGGGTTCCAAGGCGGAAGATAAAGTAAGGCAGTGTGGCCCGGGGCAGCCCTGTCCCACAGGACTTTCTATGATGTGGCCTTGTCCTTATCCCGGCGGTAGACGTCATGTGCAGCAGCCTGGTCTGTGCCTTCTGCTGTTTTATGTTTTAGCATCCCAGAGGGTTCTGAGATGGGTGCTGTCAGCAGAGCCCAAGGCAACCACACCAGTTGGGACTTTGCCAAGGCTTATGCACAACTGAAGGGACCTTTAGATCACCATGTGCTGGCGCCAGCAGCAGCCGGCATGGCCTTCGCTGGGCAGCCGTCTGTCCACCTGCCAGAGCTTACTGAGACACACTTCACGTGGCTTGGGAGTGACCCTGAAGGCTGCAGAACCAGGTGTATTTGCATACTTGGGAGGGCAGCTGGGTGCTTCGAGTGGGGCTGGGGAAGGACGGCTAGAACCATCTTTCGGGAGCCCCAGCAGGGCCAGTGTCTATGGCCCCATCTCTCCTGATAGCAGTAAGACTAGGTTGTGCTGGCTTCAAGGTCTTGAGAGACGAATTGGATTTGACACTGCTCCCTTAGCCCCTCCCCTTCTCACCCCCTTAGCCCCTCCCCTTCCCACCTCCTTAGCCCCTCCCCTTCCCACCTCCTTAGCCCCTCCCCTGCCCACCTGCCATGTGCCCTCTGTCCCAAGACGCCATGAAATGAAGTGTCCCAGCAGACAACAGCTTTCTGGATACTTTAAAGTTCACCAGTGTACTGGTTTCGTCTTTCTCTCCTAACCCCTAGCAGGGTCGTGATTCTTTGCAAAATCTCTTCTCAGAGCTGTCCACAGACAGCGGGTCCCACCCGAGGCCTCGTCCCTCACTCAGAGCAGGTGCGCAGAGTTTCATCCGAATCTGAGTCTGTTCCCGTGAGGTCGCAGATGCTCCCCAAGTTGCCTTTAGAGATGCAGTTTCCTTGGAGATGACAGCATCAGCCTGCGGACCTGGGGACCTGCCTGCCCATGGATCAGATTTTTATTCTTGGCGAGAACTGGGAAACAGGTCTCTAGACAGAGCCAAAGACATCAGCCACCATCAGGGCTTCTTATTTTGAAGCCAGCAGAGTGCCATGGAGCGAGACCTCTTTGATGTGATAATGTGAAAATGAGAATTGATTTTTTTTAAAAAAAGATCGCTGCCATTTAATTAACCTGTGTGCTGGCAGCGAGCAGTGGCAGACATTTAAATGAGTAGCACGCAGAGGACTCTCTTCGTGTGTGCATGTGTCAAGGGCTTAGGATAAGGGTTGGACTTGTAGCTCTCTAGTTAACAGGATGGGCTGTGTTTTCTTCGCGACCTTGATGAGCAAGGTCTCCAGGCCTTCTGTGCACTAGGGTCTTTTACAACGTGAATATAGCAATGATACCATTCCACCACGGCCCTAGTTCATGAGGCTAATGTTCTGGCACATGAGTCAGAACATCATGACCCATGAGTCATTCTGGCCAAGAGCTGGGTTTATATAGTTTTATTGAGATTCTGCTGGATTTATAGTTTTATTGAGATGCTGTTGGATTTAAAGTTTTATTGAGATGCTGCTGGATTTATAGTTTTATTGAGATGCTGCTGGATTTATAGTTTTATTGAGATGCTGCTAGATTTTTGGTTTTATTGAGATGCTGCCATCTATCCTTTCTTTGATTTCTTCCTTTCACATTTCCCCATTCCTTTCTCCACTCTCTTCCATCAATTTTTCCTCGCCTTTCCCTCATCTCGAGTGAAGGAAAGAAGGAGGATCCACCTCCCTTATCCCCACCCTCATCTTCCTTCCAACTTCTTTCCTCCTCATTTTTCCAAATTATGCATGTTATTACAGGCAGTAAGCCTTTTCATTGTAAAAGATACTCATTACATCTCCTTCATCATAAACCTTTATACTCTTCAAGTGCATCATAAAATATACAATGAATATTCAAGCAAAATAGACATGCATTCATTCACATTTATATTTAAATACTGTTTGTATATGAAAGCTCATACTGTATATATTGTTTGGCAAATTGCATTCTTTATAAGTCAGTGTGCTTTGGGATTTTAAACAACTGTTTGTTTGATCAGGAACCACTGAACCTTAGCTCATGGACTAAATCTGGTCCAAATCTCTTCAGTCTATAAAGTTTTATTGGGAACAGCTATAGTATCCTGGTTAACTGTAATTGTCAACTTGACAACTAGGGATATTTAGGTAGAGACTCTCAATTGAAGACTTTCCTGGGCCAGATTGGTCTGTGGACATGTCTGTAGTAGAGGGGTTGACTTGTTTGTTAATTGGTAGAGGAGGGTTCAGTTGGGCGGCACCATTCCCTAGGCAGTGGTACTGAACTATATAAGAAAAGCCTGTTTGCCGGACAGCAGGCAGCATACTCTGTTGTTCTTGCTCTGTGTCTCTGGGTTGAGTGAGTCCTTGTAGGTGATGCTTTGTGGGATAGCAAGCAGGCCTGCCTTCAGGATTCCTATCACTGAATTTCTCATCCTGACTTCTCTCAGTGATGGACTGTGAGCTGGAGTATAAGCCAGATGAACCCTTTCTTCTCCTAAGCTGCTTTTGGTGAGGGTGTTTGTTACACAACAGAGCTGAGCTAGCTAGACTATACGACACATGTCCATTGTTTACATATTACCTGTGATTGCTTTTGAACTGGACAGGTGATTTGAGTAGTTGCCATGGAGACCAGATAGTTCAGGAAGCCTGTGACATTTGCCATCTAGACCCTTACAGGAAATAGTCTGTTAAGTTCTGCTGCCAAACTCCCCTTTTTCTTCTTACTGAGCACATAGAATTTTTTAGCATAGCTGTATGATACTTAAGTAAGAGTTTTCATTACTACTCTATGCTGTAAAATGGGGACTTGCCAAATGGACTGGATCTGGGGTGACCTCGGTGCTGGGAAAGAAGCTGATCTTTGAGCCCTTGATATGATGACTGTGATGGTCGTAGCTGTGTGACTGTGCTCTTGGGACAATTGCAGAGTGGGGGCTTGGCTTCCATTTCTTCTTGCCTTCTGGAATGGTAAATCCAGTTCAGCCTTAGTGGTAAACTCTCAGGGTCTGAAATCTGGTTCCTGGAGAGTCTGAGCGGATGCTGTGCTCTGCATAGAACTTTGTTCTAGAACACTGGCTCGTTCTGCCGTGTCGGTGATGATGGCTTAGGTGAGCACCTCACTGTGGAGTGACCATAGAGAGAGTATCTCTGAGGCATGCGGGAGTCACCAGAGGGCTTGTTGGGATTTGAGTGTCTGAGACCCACCCCAGAGGTTTGAGAAGCAGCGTTTGCTGTGCAGAGTCTGACTTAGTGCAACTTTGAGCCTCTAATGTTTAGAATGAGGAACCACAGGGAAGGGAGCATGGCTCAGCCCCAGAGCACTGGCTTAGTGCTAGCAGGGCCTGGGGGCGTGGCTCAGCCCCAGAGCGCTGACTTAGTGCTAGCAAGGCGGGGGCGTGGCTTAGTGCAGAGCACTGGCTTGTTCTAAAACTAAGGTGGGGAGAAGAGGCTGGTTTGATTGAAAGGAAGAAGGAACAAAAAAGAGATGGGGGGGAAGTAGAGATAGGAGGGAAGAAATATCACACAGCAATAGATGGTGACTGTTAAGGTAGAACCCCTGGTCACCCCTGCACAAGCCAGGAAAACCCCATCTGCTCTTCTTCTCCCAACCCTGCCAGCTCAGAGAAAACTCCTCCCACACAGAAAATTCTGGGCTAACGTGTCATCGTTCCTCATGTCTGCATTTCTGGCGATGGCTCGAAGAGAACCCGCCAAGGGGCTCAGTTTTCAACCATGTTTGGATGAAACCGGCAAGAAGTCATCATTCCCCACCTAAACTCTATAAAACCCCCTTGTTTTAGCCCGGGTGCGCGACTTCACTGACCTCCACCTGTGAGACTGATGAACCTGCCGGATAGCTGCCTCTTCATAAAACTGCCTTTATCTACTTTTAATCTGGCCTTTATCAACATCATCGAGGGAGAAAAAAAAAACCCTATTAGTGTCAGCTCGGAGATAGATGGAGAGGCCAGAAGCTGGCTCCAGCTGACTAAGCAGAATATGAGACTGTTTGAACACTTGAGGGTCAGTTTTCAGGATGGTTCAGAGAGCGGCCACCCTCGCTCACGGAGGATCGTCACCAGGCTGTCTTAGGGGCTTCACGTAGCCAGAATGACCTAATAGGTTGTTAATGAGCCACCACCAGACCTAATTAACTTCAAACACGTATTTCTCCTCGCTAGTGAGTCACTGCTCAGGATCCATTTTCCCTAGTGAGATTTGAGTGGGTCTGATTGGCACTCGGTGACTCGGGGAGATCATTGTCCTTTAGCGGGCATCTCTAACTGACCTGTGTAGGAGAGAGACAGTTCCCAAGTGGGGAGGGATGGATGCCTGGCAGCCTTAGATCAGACATCTCCTATAGGGCAGCACACAGACCATAGGCTCAGATATTTAAGGCTCATGTCCTGCTGAGCAGGGAGACTCTGTAGATGAAGGGGACTCCTGTCCTAATTCATCCCAAATGATGAAGCATTCTCTCAAGCTTGCTGGCTGCATGCATTGAGTACATGTCAAAGCTCTCACTTTGGGGGAAAACACTGTTTCTCTGCAAAGATGAGTCTGTTCTAGAACTCACTCCATAAACCAAGCTGGCCTCGAACTCAAGAGATTTGCTTGTCTCTGCCTTCCGGTTACTGGGACTAAAGGTGTATACCACCTGGCTCAGCATCACTCTTAATAGGCCACAGTTCTTTAAACCCACAAGAAACAAAGAGCCAAAGGCCTCTTTGGAGTCCCTCCAGGCTAGCCTCGAGGGAACATGCTCACCCAGACCTTGCTGCAATCCTTCATGGAGACTCAGCTGCCCCACACAAGCAAGGGGCAGCCAGGGAGCCAGAGAGGTGACCCCACTATGTAAATAAGAAGTCTTGAGCTTAAAGCTGCATGAATCCTGGCAGGGTCAAGGTCACAGTGCTGAGCCTGGAGAAAGCGAGCTACCTCAGAGAGGGAATGAGCCAGGGAGTAAGGAATTCTTGAAAAAAATCTGTGCTGAACCCCACTGTGGGACAGTGGGCTATGCCAGGAAACTTGGTAAGGTAGAACAGGTCTGAGTCCCTAGCACCAGCCACCCACCTGAGACGGTAGGCAGCTCCCTGCTCCCTGCCAGGTTTCTAGCCTGGAATACATGACCACATTCCCCATGTTGGTCATGCAGTCCCAAACAGAGTTCTCTGTGCTAATGATGTACCTAGAGGCCCTGAGGGTTTAGCCAATAAGCTTCCCTTTCTGGACATTCCTCCTTACAAAAGGTATTCAATCTTCGGCCCGCCTGAGGAGATGGTATGCACCCCTTTCCCATGTGAACAGTCAATAAACGATGTGGATAAATGTGGACTTTCTCTTCTCCATGGGGTGCATGGAGAAGGCCTTCGCCTACAGAGCCGCTGCCGAAGTCTCCTGCAGAAGGCCTCTCTGCACTTTCAGACAATCGCTGCTCCCTTCTACAATGAGCTAAGCCAGAGTTCCCCATTTCCCCAGCCCTGGGTTTGTTGTTGTCTTTAGCCCGGCTCCCAAGGGTCCTGATCTTGTCTTTGGTCCATGAACTCCTGATCCTTCATTCCCTACTCTTCTGTGTGACACCCCAGTGGTGACTGAGTGCCTGAGAGTCAGGGAACCCCAACTTTGGTCTCCCACATCTTAGACTGTGTCTTCCCACCCCCTGAGTGGTGTCTTGGGGCTTCCCTAAAGCCCAGCACCTGACAGTGGTGGTGGGACAGGGAGACACAGTCAACCACTCCCAGCATTTCCCCTTCCTGGCCATGTGTCTCACACTCCAGTGGCAGAGTGGAATGCGGACCCACACCCCACAATTTATAGATGGGAAGTTGAGCCCAGTGGACCTAGTTGGCTGGCCCCAGGAGTCCAACCAGCATCCCTGCATGGGCTGAGTGCTCCCAACCTCTGGTGTCTGGAAGAAGCTGCTCACTGCGTTGTGGGCTAAGATGCAACCCACAGAACCACCAGAGAAAACCCACTGGTTAGACATGGTGGGCACACTCAGCCTATTTTGGACACATTTGCATGCGTGCATGTGCACATAAGGGCGGAGGCCCAAGGACAGCCTTGGGTGTCATTTCTCAGGAGTTGCATTGTTTTGAGATGGTGTCTCTCACGGGTCTGTGCTTGCCAGGTCAGCTAGATTGGCTGGCCAGTAAATCCCAGGGGTGCTCCTCTCTCTGCCTCTTTTTCCAGCACTGGCCACCATGCCTGACTGTTTATATTTAACATGGGCACTGGGGATTCAAACTCAGATCCTTATGCTTGCATGGTGAGCACTTCTTTCACTGAGCCATTTGCCCGGTTCTAACTTAAGTCTTCTTCCTGAGGAGAAAAGGGAGACGCTAGGAAAAGGTCTACAGGGAGTAAAATATCCACCCAACTCAAATAAGTGGTTCCAGTTGGCTGGGGTGGGGAAGGGCCCTTGCTAGCTCTCACCTCAGCAAGGTAGCATCAGTGTTGTGCTTGCTTAGAGAGTGGACCCTGGGTGCTGTCATAGGGCGGTATCTGAGCATCGTGAGTCCCCTCTTGCCAGGAGTTCCAAACAAATCCAACTCCATAGCATGGCTGTGATATATATTAGAACAAAGAGCTTCGGAGCTCGGCAGAAACATGTTCAAATCCTGCCTCCACCCCTTCTGTACTGTGTGACCTCACTCAAGTAGCATAGCCTCTCTGATATCTGTTTACTCACCTAGAGACAACAAGTCCCGTCTTGAAGATGAAGAAGACTTAATGCTTTCATATATATATAATTCTCGGGACAAAAGCAGGGGTGGAAGCCATGCTGTTTGCTTTTCCCAGTCTGACCCACCAAAGCATCTTCTCTCCAGTTTCTGGTGTTAGTAAGTTGATGCTCTGCTCTACTCTCTGACCCCAAGTGAGGCCAAGGAGGAGTGGGAAGAAGCCTGGTCATTTCTCCAGGGAGAGCATCATTTGTTGGGATGTCAGAAGCCTGGCCTTGTCTCACCGGCCCCAGGGAGACAGTGAGCAGAGACCTCTGAACCAATTTATCTTGGAAATTCTCTTTTTTTTTCTTCAGGCAGAGGGAGGAAGGAGGAACTTAGAAGAAAGCATCTAGCCAGATGCCCGGCGAAATCTGCCCCAAATCAGCCATCCTTTTTAATAACGAAGGTTGTCATGAGTCTCAGTTCAATCGGAAATGACAGGCTGTGTAAATATTTGATCTGTAACTGATTTATAGAATAGGGAACAACAAAAAATAAGATTAGTCACTAATCATGGGGCTGCAGGAAGATCAGGAAACCTGGATGCCAGGGCCCACTGCCTGGAAGGCCCAGGCCCTAACCTGGATCTGCCCGTACCCTGTGGGTAGTGGGAGAGAGGGAGGTGGAGGTGGGTGGGTGCTGGATAGGGGTATCCACCTTGGGGTATGGACTTGTGGATAATTCTGTAGGGGAAGGTTCAGGCAGCACTGTCTGTATCTGAGACCATCCTCTAGCCAGATACCCAGAGAAGAACCCAAGATGGGATTTTTCTTGAAGTGGACAGTTAGCCAACTCCCTGCTGAGACTGGGTGCCTTTGAGAAACAGAAGCAAGTGTGTGTGTGGTCATCTCTTATACCAGGGTGAGGTTGACAGGCTGAGGTGGAACCAGCGTCCAGGTCAACACGCCCAGTTCTTACAGAGTTGCTTTCTGAGTGCGCGAACTGTTGGGAAGGCCAATAACAGACATTATCATTCCTTCTGCAAAGGAATTGTGTCAGTAGCACACCGCCCAGCCTCGGCATTCTTGGGTGTGGTGGCCCACACTTCCTTGTTCTGAACTTCCTGAAGGTTCAACTCCACACACTGCCACTCAGAGCCAGCACCTCCTGTCAAAGCTCTTCTCTCAGGGTGGGTACTGGCTTTCACCTCCCTATAGCATCTAGGCATGTGCACACACACAGACAGACACACACACACACATACACACACACACACACCCCTATATATCCACATGCACAGCCCTCACGAACATTACCCACAGAAAACTCTTGTCATATCTAGGCATTATGCTAGCCCTGAGGTCCATAAAGAACTGCTCAGACATGACCCCAAGCAGGAAGGAGATCTCAGTGTCCACAAACTGATTGGAAAAGCAGTTGTGTGTATCCAAACCAGGAACCAAGCTGTAGAAAGCCACGGCTGCTAGTGATGGAGCTCAGCTGACCCAGGAGGAGGAGAGGAAGACCCTGGATGGGATCTGGGTATCAGGGAGACACACTGCCTAGCAAGCCGGGTGATGAGAAGTGAGATTCGGGCATGGCTTTGAGTGACCTTGCAGGAAGATGGGTGAGGACCCAGCAAACCCCAGTGTGGGGCTAAGGGGGGGCATTGTCTACTGGGGTACCTTGTCTACTTTTGGAAAGAACCTTCTTGGGGTGTGTCCCTGATAACCCAGGGGAATGAGGCCTCTTGCTGATGGCCTGCCAGGAACACAGTTGAATATGACAAGGTTATCCCTAAAGCTTCTAGGCAGGCAGTTTCCAGTCCTTGTAGAAGCCATTTGGGAACTTCCTCTTGGCCCCGCCCTCTTCCATCTTTCTTCTGTGCTTTCCCTCCGACTGACCGACCGAAAGCCACAAGTAATGGGGAAGAAACAGCAATTTAATTTACCCCTCCCTCACACCTGGGCTTTGACCTAGCACATAAGTTTCAAGTGTGGATGTTTATAATATATACATTATATATGTCATCCAAATATTATATATGTTTTCATTTCTAGGAACTTTTTTTTGAGACAGGGTCTCACCTAGCTCAGGCTGGCCTGCAACTCACTATGTTGCCAAAGATGATCTTGAACTCTCGATATTCTGCCTCCACCTCCAGAGTCCAGGAATTACAAACTTGCATTACCACATCTGGTTTGGGTGATGCTGGGGACTGAACCCAGGGCTTGGTATACACTAGACAAATGCTTTTACCCACTGAGCCACATCCCCGGGGATTCTCTAGGAATTGATAGAGAATCACGTTTCTTAGTGTGTCACGCAAATCTTCAACACCAGTTACTAGTGAACTTGGAGTATCTAACTGGGAAACAGAGCCACATCCCAAGTTTGATCTTGAACTTGGAATGTCTTGAAGAAAAAACATCAAGTCCTGGTGGACCATGTCTGCTGTCGAGGGCATTGCTTTCTTTCTTTAAATAAAATAGAGAGAAAGCGTTGCATATGCCACTTACAATATGCCTTATTATTTAAAAACAGTACTCCCGTTACTAAATTGAAACAGGAGATGAGTCTAAAAGTAACGAGGTGTCTGTCTCCGAAATCCGCACCCCCTCCAAGCCTGCCAACTGACTTCTCATGTGGAGCCTTCTAGAAAATGTAGATACAGATGTCCCTGCCTCGGCATGGCTCTGCTCATGATTTTCCTAGTTTACAATGGCGTGAAAGCCATTTGCCTTCAGCAGGAGCTGAGCTTGTGAGCTGGCTTCTCATCTCTCCGTGGGCTGGCAGGATTCAGTGCCATCTCTCTATGACGGGCAGCCACAGTGAGGCGTGGTTCCTGTCGCTCGTTCTTGCGTTTCTGGGCTGGGCTGGGTAGCTGAGCTTTGAGGCTTGGCCGGGTGGGCATATCCAGTGCATTTTTTTAGCCCATAATAGTTTCATTGGGCAGTGGGTTGATTGGCATGGACCCATACTCTAAGCAGAGAGACACTGTGCTCTTGTGTGTGTGTGTGTGTGTGTGTGTGTGTGTGTGTGTGTGTGTGTGTGCCTTACTTATCTGTGGGACACACCAGCTGAGGACGCAATCAGGGTTCTCTCTGTATCCCTCCCGATCAAATCAGCCAGCTTGCTCTGAAGAGCTGGGTCTCCATGGGCTACCCTCCGCTTCCACAGCCCCACCCTGGCCTAAGCCATTATTGTCTTGCCTGGGTGTCCCCCCAACAGTCTTTTCCCTAATAACACTTTTTTTTTTTTTTTTCTGGTGAGGAAGATGAAACTCAGGCGCTGGGCATGTCTGGCAAGTGCTCTGCCACTGAGCCACACCCCCAACCCCTTCCCGGGGGATTCTAGTGCTCTATAGCTGGGCCACACCCATCCACCCCAATTCCTCTTTAATAAAAAAACCAAAACCCAAAAACCTAAGATTGAAAGTGTTACGGATGCTTGAGTGCATTTGTGTGTGTGTATGTGTGTGTGTAGAGACAACTTTTGAGAGCTGGTTCTCTCCTTCCACCATGGGTTCCAGAGATCAAATCCAGGCCATCTGGCTTGCACAGGAAGCACCTTTCCCCACTGAGCCATCTCTCCCACCCCTTCCATTCTTGCCCCATCAGACTCCACTTCACACTTCAAGCAGAGAGATCCTTTAAAAACAGCTTCCCGGAGGCCATTGGAATAGAATTCAACCTGTCTTCCAGAGGCGGCAGAACAGATCTGCAGCGGTCTGGTCTGCTGCCCCGGTCCGTGTTCTGAGTTCTCTGCCCGGGCTGTGCTCCCTTGTCATGCCCTCCTGATAGCATCCCTGCCCCCCCCTGACCTCAGACCTCCCCAAGCCTCACTCCTGCCTGGCATTCAGGGCTCTACGGGATGCCACATCTGTCCTCTCCTGGCCTGTTTGCTGGGCTACCTGGGAATGAATACACATCTCTTCAGGGAACAGTGACACAGGGGCTGTACCGCACTCCCTTCTTCCACTCCATAATAAAAGTTGGTGGGCCCTGCACCCGGACTCCTTCCAGCCTGTAGCTCCTCTGTCTGATGGAACGGTGGTAATTTAATTGACCACTCCACTCTGAGGCACAGTGAAGATGCTTCCAGGCTCCTGCTAGGCAAAGTTAATTTTGTGACGGCAGGGAGATAGAAATCTGACAAGAGAAAGAGGAGAGGAGGGGGGAAGGGAGGGTGGGGGGAGCGAGAGAGGAGAGAGGAAGGAAGAGGGGTGCAGAAGAGGGGGGGAAGTGGAGCTGGTGATCTAGCAGTGAAGCATTGTGGGGGTTCACTCCTCCATTATGGGAGTTGGAGTTGCTGGGAGCATCCAAGTGTTTTACCTTCTACAACAAGTGGCTGATAGCCACATGTGACTCTTCAAACCGTCTGAATTGTATTAATTAGTGAGTGTTATTGTTGCTTGCGCATGTGAACACCCATGTGCCCCAGGGTGTGTGTGTGTGTGTGTGTGTGTGTGTGTGTGTGTAAGTCGGAGGGACAAATCATGGGCATCAGTCCTCTCCTTCTACCATGTGGGTCCCAGACCTTCAACTCAGGCCATGAAGCTTAGTGGCGGCAGGCGCCTTTGTCCGCTGAGCCATCTGGCTGACCCATCCACGGCTCTGCAGTTCTTTAAATGGTGCCTGATGTAACCAGTGAACAGGATTTTCCGTTTTATCTTAAAATTTGAGGTTAGTTGACGTTTTAGCAGCTTCGAGGAACAGCGTAGATTTAGGCAAATGAATAATAGCTCCATTCTCTGGAAGGTTCTTCTCAGCTCCTTGTGGCTGGGTGGTGGAGCGGGGGTTGCTGGGAAGAGCACACTAATGTGGCCCTTGTTGCTGTTATTACTACTAGGACTCTTCTGAGTTCCCCTGCCTCAGCATTTCTGTTCAGCCCCTGCATCCGTCCTCTATTTGAACATCCCACGTTCTCTCCATGGGGGTTGTCTGGGACTCTAGCTGCCTCAGACCACCCGGACTTTAAGCCCTGCGGCTCTACTTTTCTCCTGGAGGAACCAACCATACCTCCTATTAGACCTGCCAATGAAATCACAGGCTATTCTCTAGCCTGAGGCTCTGAGCAGTCAAGGTTATGGAAAACAGGGAACCTTGGGAATCACACCCAGAGAGTCCTAGGGTCTTAATGCTCAGTATTTGAGCATGTCTGAGCTCTGGGCATGAAGTCCCCTCAGTGGTACTGTATTGGGACCAATCACATCACTGTGTGGCCGGAGCTCTGGGTTAGGATTCTGGGGCATCCTATGACTCGATGAGTTCACCTATGCCATGGTCCTGCCCCTGAGGCTGAGGTGGCTAGACTTTCTTTCCGGTGTACTGCCTATCAAAAGTGGTCTTTCATCCAGGAGTGATGGCGCACGCCTTTAACCCCAGCACTTGGGAGGTAGAAGCAGGAGGATCTCTGTGAGTTCGAGGCCAGCCTGGGCTACAGATTCAGTTCCAGGACAGCCAGGGCTATTCAGAGAGACCCTGTCTCTAAAAACAACAAACAAACAAACAAACAAACAAACAAGCAAACGAAGTGGTATTTCAGAGGGCTTTTCTCCCAGCATGCTTCTAGACCTTGGAGATGGCAGTGGATGAGACAGGGATGGAAAGGCGATATGGGTCAACAGGTAAAGGTGCTTGTCACCAAGTGTGACCATCTCAGCTTGATCTCCAGGACCTACAGGAGAGAACAGATTCCTGCAAGCTGTCCTCTGGCTTGCCTGTGTGTGCTCTCACACACAGGGCTTTGTTAATATACATAGACACAGATAGACATACACAGACATAGACAGACAGACACACAGAGATATAGACACACAGACACACAAACAGAGACAGACAGACAGACAGACAGACACCATTTTCTCACTACAGAACTCAAGAGCAAATGCAGAAATGAATGAACAACTAGAGGTGATGTTTGAGGAGGGGGCTGAGGCAGGGGCATTCCAGTGTGGGGCACTCAATGACCATGAATGATAGCAGGTACCAAGGAGCCCCTGGAGATGGACACAGGACCGTAGACCTGGCAACTAACAGCTGGGCCTCTTCCTTGGTTCTGAGGGTCAGGCTCAGGGGCTCGGCAGGTTGCTTTCTCCTCTTAGTTTGCAGATGGCTGCTGCTCTGTGTCCCCACAGGGCCCTTTCTCTGTGCCTTTCTCGTATCTTTCTTCATAGAGGGACACTAACTCTACTGGGTTAGGGCCCCACCCCTATGACGTCATCTAACCTTATCTGATTAGGGTTTGGTTTTTTTCATTCCTCTCTCTCTCCCTCCTTCTCTCCCTCCCTCCCTCTTTCCCTCTTTCCCTCTTTCCTCCCTTCCTCCCTCCCTCTCCCTTTTTCTTCCCCCCTTAACAGGGTCTTCATGTAGTCCAAGCTGGCCCTGAACTCACTGTATAGCCAAAAATGCCAGATTTCCTCTTGCCTCTACTTCCGGAGTTCTGGGATTATGAGACATTCGGGTTCCAACTCCGGGCTTTGCTCGGGCAAGCCCAGCGCTCTACCCACTGAGCTACATTTCCAGCTCCTGTAAACAAGATCTTTCAAGACCCGGGATCCCATTACACTTCTGAGATTCTGAGCGGGGTTCTGAGATGCGGGGCGGGGTAAGGACCTCATCAGTTTTGGAGGGATAATTTGTTCCAAGCTTTGGGGGGAGACTTTGGGTGAAAGGGTCACACCCCAAGTATCTCACTTGAGGACAGTTCCCACCCTCTTCACACAGGGACAGTCATTCTTTGCCCTGTCACCATGGCCCGCAGACCTTTGTGTGTGTCTTGAGTCAGGGGTCCAGAGCAAAAGTCTTCTTCATGGATGTGTGCCTATCTTCACTCAGTTTTGAGTGCTGACCTGGCTCGCCACAAAGACTTTGCCCCCTAGCCAGAAGCAAAAGCTCACCCTGACAAAGGACAGAGGCAAGAGAAACCTCAGTAGGTCCCTGATGGACACAGCAGCCCACTGGAGTATTCCCATCCAGTTCATTGGCTCTTTAGAATAACCCTGGTAAAAGTTATTGGTACCAGCAAAGACTGGGGACTCAGAGAGGTCAAGCCACTTGATAAAGGTCACACAGCTAGTCACAGGGTAAATACACAGTACAGACAGTATTAGAATGGTTTCTCTAATTCGCTAAATTACTTCGAGGCCACATTGGCCGTTTCAACCTTTTAAAGGCCACACTCCGGGTGGCTTAGAACACTCACAAGGCTCAGTGGTTGCCATCTCTGCCCACTTCTGGGGCCCTTTGTGACCCCAAAGCAAACAGCAGAACATCACCTCTGCATGGTCTTGGCTCCACTCCCCCTCCTGTCCCCCAGTCCTGCCAGTTTGCTGCCCATCTCTGAGGACTTTGCCCATTCTGATTGTTTATATAAGCCGGAACGTGTGGTCCTTGGCATCTAGCTTTCTTCCTGAGGCGGGGCAGCTCCGAATTCCCCTCGCGTTAAGGCTGTGAGTCGGAACATCACAAGACTGAGGCACGTTTGATTGCCCAGACAGATTCCATTTGTCTTCCTTTGCCCAGTGATGTGCATTTGGGTTTTTTTTTTTTCTTCTTCTGCCCTTTGGTGGTTGTCATTTACTGTCAGTGTTCATGGACACTTCTTGTCTGAGACTTATTTCCAGTTCCTTTGGGCTCATATCTAGGTGGTAGAACTCCCATTCTACATGGCAAACCACGGGCAGTGTTTTCTGTAGCGGCCACGCCCTTCACGGTCCCAGCAGTGATGTCTATGGCTTCCCGGTCTCCTCATCCTCATCAGCTACTGCAGGCCTCTTGTGTCTGAGCCTGGCCATCCCAGGGAGACTGAGGTTGTCGCTTGTTATTATCTGTTTGCCCCCACTCTCCATGCATCTCCATGGTGCTTGGCGGGTCTTTATATATCTTCTGGAGGGAAAGCATCTCTTTCAGGCCCATTACTCAACTCCTAACCTGTTTCTCTCTTTTTAACTATTGTCTGAAAACATCCTTTTCTAAGCCATAACTTTCTAGTAGAAATGAAAACTTTTTGGCTGTGAAGCCTCAGGTCAGGCTGGCCCCAGAAACACCACCAGCACAGCCATCGCGGTTATCAGGAGCATTGGCTTGCTGTCTGCCGCAGAAGTGCTGGGTGCGCCTGGGGCAGAACGTCTGTGGGGTGAGGCCACTCCTTCTGGGGTCTCACCACTTTAACCAGAGTTAGCTGTGTGTGGTGAGGCCTTAGAAGATCATGGCCAGGCCGTTCTCTTTCTTCATGCATCACGTGGTCCAAATATCACGCCGTCACAGTCTGTCTCCTCTGGGCAGCCTCCTGGTGAGGGGGCAGGTGCCAAAGTTCAGGGATAACTTCACATCTGGTCCACCTGGCTGCCTGGGTAGGGATGTAACCCAGGATGTCTTCCCCACTGCTCTGTCAGTCTCTCTCTTCTTTCTCTCCCACACGACTGTATTCATTCCTTCTTTATATCATCTTTATATCCCGCAATCTTCTTCTTTCATCCCATTCCTCCACTTACCCATCCACCCATCTACTCATCTGTCCATCCACCCATCATCCATCCATCCATCCATCCATCCATCCATCCATCCGTCCACCCACCCACCCACCCACCCACCCATCCATCCATCCATCCATCCATCCATCCATCC
>CM052721.1:39806383-39844383 GCA_028551405.1 Uromys caudimaculatus
CCACCCACCCACCCACCCACCCAGCTGACCACCACCCACTCCTCTGTCTGTACCCACCCCTTCCCCTCCCTCTTTCCATTATTCCTTCCTCTCTTTTCTCCCCTCCCTTCTTTTCTCACCTTCCTCTCATCTTGTTCTCTCTCCCTCCCTCTCTCCCCCATCTTCTTATTCATCGCACCTCCCTTTTTTCTCCTTCTCCCCCTCCCCCTCTCCTTCCTTTCCTCCTTTCTTCCATCTGCCTGTCTGACAGTCCTCTGCACACATGCTGCTCTGGTGACTGTGGATTGGTGACCACGCCGCTTCTGGCATTTCCGGGCTGCTAGTTGGAGCAAGACAAGGACGCCAGGCCAGTCTGGCTTGGATTGGCGGGACCTCAGTGCCTCGCTCGGGCTCCTGTGCTTAGGGGTGAAGGGATGCTGGCAGCATTGTGCTCAGGGGTTTACCCATGTCCTCTTCCCTGGCCAAGGCTGGTAGATGGTGGAGAATGCTCTGGGCATTCCAGGTAAAGTCTACCCTGGCTTTGATGCTCAGCTTCTTTCTTGGCTTTCTGCATGGCTCTGTGGCCATTGGACGTTGACAGCATACAGCCATGCTTCTGACAGGAAACGGCACACGGGATTGTCTGGGCCAAGCATGCTACCTCGTGGACTCACGTGGCCTTCTGAGAAGGGGCCAGGGTTCTCTCTCCAGGTGGGAAACTGAAGCCCAAAGAGAATATTGTATTCCTGATGACTCAAGTCCCATCTTTCTGTCCCCAGTTAGCTGTGACCTGGCCTTGGTGCATACATCTTAAATCTCCACTACTGAACACTTGTGGGGAGTGTTAATACTGGTTCCTGTTTTGTTTTTCTAGCCCTGGGCAGGGGTGTTACTGGATGTAAGCCTCTGTAAGGGGGAGCAGGCCCCTGAAGGGACAATAAGTAGGACCGGCTGCTGCTGCAGGGGCATTATGAGGGGTGACTGGGCAGGCAGACACACTTGGCCTCCTGCCAAGAGACCATGGCTTTTTTTATGTGGCCTGGGGCCCTCCAGGATTGGCAGTTTGCAAGTAGGCTTTTCAGCAGCCACCAGAGGGCGCTCAGATCCGTGCTGGGCTAGTGGGAGCGTGGGGCAGTGGATGGGAAGCATTGAGAGACCAGCTCTTTAGGGAAGGGAGACACTTCTCAACCAGCGGAGGAGGTGTGTTTTGTGTCACGAGTGCCAAGCCGGGGGCTGAGAGATGCGGTCATGCCATCTGTATGGTTTCTGACCTCGGGGAGCCAGCAGTTAGGAGTGGGAGACAGAGAGTTGGAATGTAGTGTGATATCCCTGGGCTACAGCTTCATTCCGAACACTCACATAAGCAGCACCTACTGTGTGCCAGGCAGCTCACATGAGCAGCACCTACTGTGTGCCAGGCAGCTCACTGACTGTGCCAGGCAGCTCACATAAGCAGCACCTACTGTGTGCCAGGCAGCTCACATGAGCAGTACCTACTGTGTGCCAGGCAGCTCACTGAAGTAGCGCCTACTGTGTGCCAGGCAGCTCACATAAGCAGCACCTACTGTGTGCCAGGCAGCTCACTGAAGTAGCGCCTACTCTGTGCCAGGCACCAAGTCAGTTGCCAAGGATGGACAGATGAGAAATCCAGGGTCACTGCTAGCAAAAAGGAAACACACACAGTCCCTGGGGTGGCTGGCCTCAGAGTGGTGGCACTATAAGAGTCAGGGTGGCACAGACAGTCTGGACAAAGTTGCGCCGAGGCCTTGGGAGACGCTTCTGCTAGGTTCTCCCTCGTCTTATTTGCTCCAGTGTCCCCCTCACATAGAGAATGGTGGCGGGATGTCCTGCCTAAGGTGACTTCAGTGGTTAAATGAGGGGACCCCTAACGTCTTTGATTTTTGGCTCTGGGGGTACAGCTAGCGCTTAGTTCTGAGTAGTGGTGACAGCTCCTGCTGTCACCAATGCTGTTAATTTTCCCAGCCTCTTGATTGGTAAGGGGTGGGTTTTTAGACACCCGTGTTCTGTGAGACACCCACCCCCCATTTAGCTCCCATCAAAGCTCAGTCAGCATGGGGCCGAAACCCTCGGCCTTTAATACTTCTGCCTCATCTCTGTCCCAGTGTGAGGAATCTCACTGAAAATTGAATAACTTCACCTCCTAGTGATCTGTTTACAAGGAAGAGGGCCAGGAAAAGAGAGAATAAAAAAAAAAAAATCATCCTGAAGATCTGGTTTCCTCTTTTCTGTTGCTTATTCAGGACAGAGCTTTGCTCGGTCGTTTAGCCTGGCTTCTAGGTCAGCATCCTCCTGCCTCAGCCTCCTGAGTGCTGGGATTATTGGAGTACACCACCACATGAGCCAAACCCTGGATTTTATGTCAGCATTCAACCACCCATAATTGCTAAGGCCCTCACCTGACTTTTTTTTTTTTAACATTAAAAATACACATTTTGCCACTTGGTTCTTGATGTGGAGGTCCACAGACAAACTAGAAGTCTTCAGACCGTAGCTGAATGCCATGAGAAGATATTTGGCATTTGACTCTTTTTTCTTGTCTAAGAGGTAGCAGCAGTAACAGTGCCCACCTTCTGGGCAGTTTCTTTCTTGGCCTGATGAGCCTGCAGGACTGCCACAGCTTCATCCACCTTGGAACAAAGGGACTCCAGGGATTCCAGCATATGCAGGAGCAGAACCAAGTTGCAAATTCAATAGGTCATTTTTGTATCAAAAGGTCAATTATGAAGCACCTAGAATTTTTCAATTATAAGACTATTCTCTGGGTTCTGTTGTGGCCCAGATGATAACTTTTTTATCTATTGTGGGTTCTGTTTTTTTTCTCGTCCCAGAAATTGGTTTCGATGTACCCAAGACTTAAGTTTCTCAATAAAGGAAATAAAATCTCTATAAATCTGAAAAAAATACACATTTTATAGTTATCTTCTTTGCTTTCAATATTTTTTTCTGTGATAAAACACCAGGACCAAAAGCAACCTGGGAGGAAGGGGTTTACTTTAGCTTACAGCACAGTTTGGGGCAGGAACTCAGCAGGGCAGGAGCCTGGAGGCAGGAGCTGATGCAGAGGCCATGGAGGGGTGCTGCTGACTGGCTTGCTCCCCATGGCTTGCTCAGCCCGCTTTCTTATAGAACTCAGGATCACCTGCCCAGGGATGGCCCCGCCCACAATGGACTGGCCCCACCCACAGTGGGAGGCTGGGTTCTCCCTCATCAGTTATCAATCAAGAAAATGTACCACAGGCTTGCCCAGAGGCCAATCTTGAGGGGACATTTTCTCAGCTGAGGTCCCTCTTTCCAAATGACTGCAGCTGCTGTCAAGTTGACATAAAACCATCCGTCACGATGGCGCCTATACGATATTATTCGAAAGACGGTTAACGTTATTCTCAAGTCAGTGTCACTTGATCATTTGGTGGGAGGACTGCTTACTGGCAGGAACGTTCTGGAAGACTAAGAAAGGCCCAGTTATGCTCCGGCAGGTTTGGCCCCTGCTAGTCTAAGTTATGCTTGTGTTTGACGGTGCTCGGCTGTTGCCAGGTGGGCGCCATTTATACTGATTGTGTAGACGGCACAGACAGATCCATTTTCGCGTCTCCTCATTCTGCTTCCTTTGCAGAGCCAAGAAGAAGAGCAAACCCTTGAACCTCAAGATCCACAGTGGCGTGGGCAGCTGCGAGAACATCCCTGCCCAGCAGCGATCCCCGCTCCTCTCTGAGCGCTCCCTGCGGTCCTTCTTTGTGGGCCATGGGCCCTTCCTGCCCTCCACCCCGCCAGTCCACACTGAAGCCAATTTCTCTGCAAGTAAGTCCTTGCTAGCCCCCTGGTGGGGGGGTGTCGCCGGACCCTGGGTATACCCTCACTGTTCCGCCCCCTCCCTCCCCCAGGTGCATGGTGTTTGTGCTTTCTATCCTGCCTCTCACAGGTCAAGGGGCGTCCATTGCTTGCCACCTTCCTCCCACCTGCACAGCTCCTGGGTCTTTAGGTGGTTTTGAAGGGGTCATGATTGGCACTTGCAGATGTCTGGCTGTCATACACCCTCTGTCTCTGCTCTTTGGCTCACAGGTGTGAAGGAATGACAGCTGAAAGCCAAGTCGGGGACATGGGGTCCGGGATGACATCATGCATGTTTTATTGACTGAGGTTAACATATAGCATATAGTGTATAACTTTTGCATCTCTGTCGTGCATAGGGGTTCAAAAACGGTTAAGTGTGGCCTAGGATTTACAGTGGACTCTGGAGGAGAGGAGCACCTGGGTTTGAGTCTTAGCATTGAGTACTGCAAAGCTCAAACAAGCTAAGAATCTAGTCTAATTGGCTAAGAGGTTCTTAGTTGAGCCTCACTTTTCTTATCTGTAAAATGGGCCAATTATTCATTAATTGCCATATGCATAGTATGGGCAGTCTCTTTGTACAGGGCTTGTACACAGTAGGCACTTAATCATGGTGCCTGTTTCTCTAGCAGTCCTACCTCATGGTTAATTATGACTTTTGGCTCACGGTATCTATGTCACTTCCCTGCAGCCCTAAGAGGCTTGGAATTTACCTTGGCATCAAGCTGATGGTGGCCTCCTGCAGCCATCTGTCCTTGGGCCTCAGTGTCCACTGAGTGAATGCCACCGTGACTCCTTCTGAACGGGCTGACTGTGGCTCTGATCTATGGTTCTAGCCAGAGCCAAGACATCTGTCTATTTTCAGAAAACCACGAACTGGCACTTTTGGGTCCTGCCACCGTCCACCAAGTTCTCCTTTCCCCTGGTGACCACCAAAGAGGGAGACAGGCCTGTCTGCTCAGCTGGGTTGGGCGACAGCAAAAACTGTCAAGAGGCAGCTCAGAGATAAGCGAAGATGGTGTGCATGCCTATAATTTCAGCACTCAGGAGTCTAAGGCAGGAGGATTCAGAGTTGAAGACCAGCCTGGACTACATAGCTAGTTCTAGGCTAGGCAGGGCTATATAGCAAGTTCTAGGTTAGCCAGGTCTATATAGCAAGTTCTAAGCTAGCCCAGGCTTCATAGTAAGTTCTAGGCTAGCCTGGGCTACATAGCAAGTTCTAAGCTAGTCCAGGCTATATAGTAAGTTCTAGGCTAGCTTGGGTTATAGACCAAGACCTAAAAGGCAGCCCCTCAGATCATGGCTGCCCTTTGGATAATCCTGGTGTTTGTATTCAGAAGTTGTTGTCTTCTGGAAGAAACAAGACAACCCTGGTCTCTGGGAGAAGTCTCACGGTGTGTGTGGTCTGCCCTTGAGCTTCCCTTTCAATGCAGCCCCACATTAGCCTGCGTTCTGTATTTCCCAGGAATCTTCTCTTTCTATCTGGGTCTCAGTTTCCCCAACTATCCACTAAGAGACTCAAGACACATACCTGGCTCCTTTAGAACACACTGGGTTCGGAAAGAACTCAGTTGCCAGGAGCTGGTTTCTGCTTGCTTGTCATGGTCCTCAGTTTCCCCATCACCCACTGCTTCAGGGTTTTGTTCCTGTAGAACCATCCCAGTGAGTCCTCGGGGCCATGTCCCTGAGACCCGTGGGTTTCCACTAGTCAGTGTCTGTTCTGGTCCCAGTGCATAAGTCCCAGGAGGGTATCGTACCATCTTCACATCCCTGGTTATGACACCTGGGGATACCGGGCAGAGCTGGCTGGAGTGGCGAGGCCCTAGGACCCAGGGTGCCCAGCCTCACATGGCTACAGAAAGTCCTCTACTCAAGTGCTTACCTTATTCCTTTGATGTCAGGGTGGCCAGCAGGACAAAGGAGGAATGAGAGTTTCAGCTAGTGGAGTAAGGTTTGCCCACTGATTGTGTTCACGGGTTGGCTCAGATAGGACAAAATGCAAGACATCGTTCTCCCGTGCCTTGGCTTACCATGGGGTTATACTCTGAGAAATCCCCTGTGAGTTGAGCATACCAGGAGTTGAAAGGTATCAGATAGAGCAAATGTACTGAGTCCCACAGCTTAGCAGCCGGACTTGGACCCAGACCCGTCTCAGGGAATCTCGTCCAGGTGTCCCCAGCACGTCTTAATGTGTTAGGACACACCCATCAGCCTGAAGATGGCGAGCTCTTTGAACCCAAGCTTATTTTATGAAAAGTTAGCTTATGCTTTCTGTTGCATAGCTTCCCTGGGAATGAAAGCACAGTGGATGAGAGCTGTAGATGAGGCTATTTCTAATACCCTTAAAATTCTATTTCAGAGTGAGTGAGTGAGTTCCACCTACTGGGACATAGGGAAGGTAGGGTCAGGGCTGATACTCAGAGCTCTGCGTTTCAGTCAGGGGAATTCTGGGAGCTGTTTGTGTGTGTTAGGGGATTCTGAAACTGTGACATTGGTGGCAATACCAACAGCCATTGGCATTCACTGTGCAGTGACGACTGTCCAAAGGCCCTCCCCCCATTTCTAGAATGCTGAGACTTTTATCATCCCCTCTTCAGAGACAAAGAAATGAGGTTGAGAAATCGAGGACCTGGCCAAAGGTCACGAAATCAGGGAAGGAGCAAACCATTCTGCAAGGTCATCTCCCTTACCCTCCTGCTTCCATTTTCTTTCTGGTTTGGAGAACTACAAGGTGGTTTTGTGGAAGATGTTAGCTCACTGTACCCCCGTGTGTTCCCCCACCCCCACCCCTGGGCTCTGCTGTTAATATTCACGGCATCGATGGGCCCAGGTGGTGGCCATCCCTGATGGGGGCAGACAGCTGCAGAGTGGCTTGAAAAGCTGGCTCCTGGAAGCTTCTGTGACTCACTCATGCTGAGGGTCTTCTGTCGAAGGGAACGATCTAGCACTCCCAAAGAACTCTGGGGGTTTCCATGTTAGCTGCCTGTGGCCCTCCCAGCCCTTGAGGGCAACAGGGGCTATAACTCTGACTTCCCTACCATGGTCATCATGGAGGAAGCTGGAATCATTCTCCCTCAGTTGACATCTTGGGAGATGCTATACTCCATCTGGGATGTCCCTCCAGCCTCTATGGGCATTACTTCTCTATGCAGTTTCTATCCCTTGTCCTGGAAACAAGAGAGGAGTTGACCACCAGCCAAGAACTCGACCTTGTGCATACCTGGAGGCTGAGTCAGATCCTGGTGTGACAGGGGGCGGTGGTACCAGGTGGCAGTAAAGGTGATGGAGCTGAACGGGCCGGCCATGTTCCCACAAAGGCAACTGCTGGGGTTATAAAGATACCCGGGATGGGGCTGATTATATAATGGGGTTTAATGAGGCTTGAAGCCAAGGCTCATTACCCCTGGAAGAGAGGGAGGAGACTGAGCATCTCTGTAGAAGTTGGCAGCCTGAACCGCAGGCTTACAACCGGGTCGGATCCCTACTGTGGGGAGACCCTGACTCAGGGGAGGCAACTCCAGTAGGGACTATAAATCCCATAGGGCTGACCCAAAGGGATTTGCCCACTGGGAACGATTAAATGGTGGTGCTGATGTTGGTGCCTGGGTCCTGTCCCTGTGCTGGCCCGTCAGACCCAGGAGCTGTTTGGCATTTAAACCTAGCACAGAACTCCAGGATCGGAGGCTTCTATTGTGTGCATTCCCTGGCCCATTCCACAAGGCTCGGGAGTATCTGCTTTGTAGGCATGAAAAGTTATCCACTTCAGGATAAAATGATACACAGGTGTCCCTCACACACTGCTTGCTGAAGCTACCACTTGCTCTATCCTGTCTCCAGGGAGAGGAAACCACATAGATCTCTCTCTCTCTCTCTCTCTCTCTCTCTCTCTCTCTCTCTCTCTCTCTCTCTCTTTCTCTCTCTGTCCCTCAGTACTTCTTCTCCTTGACTCTGTCTGTATCATGCTCTCCATGGTCAGTTTAACCTCAGTGATGGCCAGGGCTTCTGTCTTCAAAGTGTGTCCTAGATGCCCCCAACGTCAAGAGTCACACATAAACATGTGGCAGAAACCTAAATGTTTGCTGGGTGCGGTGGCTCACACCCATCACCTCTG
Source organism: Uromys caudimaculatus (assembly GCA_028551405.1). Classification (NCBI taxonomy): domain Eukaryota; kingdom Metazoa; phylum Chordata; class Mammalia; order Rodentia; family Muridae; genus Uromys; species Uromys caudimaculatus. The sequence goes on from CM052721.1 coordinate 39,814,323, forward strand.
ACCTCGAGCAGAGGCAGGAGGATCCAGGATCTGAGACCAGTCTAACCTCCTAACCCAAACAAGCAAACCCATGTACAGTCTTTCTGTTGTCCCCTACCCAACACACACTGGATAAGGGGAAATCAGGAGAGGGGGCTCCAAGCCTGAGTTTTCACAAACCCTACCCCTCCCCGGCAGGTTCAGCAAATCAGAATGCCTGGGCACTTTACATTTTGAAATGACCTCCCTATATACTAGTGTCCGTGGGCTGAATCTGCAAATTCCACCGAGGGTAAAAGTATTTAAAGTCATCGACTGATCCTCCCTGAGCAGGCCCACTTTTTGCATGTTGTTTTTTTTTCTTAAATGACATGGTGTGGTGCTTCTCTTACACACTCGGATGCTCTACCTGGTGGTGTTGTAAGCAACCAGAGCTAACGGAACATCAATGGGAAGGTGTACACGGACCCTGGGCAAGCATTAGCAATGGGTGGCACCCACAGGATTTGCGTCCCTAGGATGCTCTGTGGATATCAAGGGAGAAGTTGAACTTCAGACATACAGAAAAGTTTCTGGGGAGATGCTGAGAGCTTCTGGGCCCCTGCAGCCCCTCCATTGCTATCATTTCCTTGTATTTGGTCCCCTCCTCCCTTACCCTTTCATTTTCCACACTGGTGGAGGCTAGGCAGTATGGTTTCTTACTCTTTCACATAACCATATAGAACTGCCCAGTGCAGTAACCTTGACTCTGCGTGGGTCTTTTTAGCCAGCTGCACCCCATTCTCAGCAATTGTCCCAACTGTGGTCTCCCTCACTGTTTCCTGCATGTGTAGGATCCAATCCAGAGTGACCTATGACATTGACTTAGGAGTCTCTCCCTATTCTTTGCTGTTTGTGACCCTGGCGTCTCTGCACAGGGGCACAGTGATGCTTCACAGTGTCCCTCAGTGGGGTCTGTGTGATGGACCCCTGTGCCGGGGGCCTCAGCTGTCTGCAGGGGAAAGGATACCTGAAGAGGTGGTGGTGGTGTGCCCTGCCTATGGCACTGTAGATCTCTGTAGCAATCCCCATGGGGCCAAGCTAGTCTGATGACCTGGGGTTCAGTCTCTATAACCCACAACTGGTGAGAGAACTGCCTACCACAGGGTATCCTCTAACTCCGACACAGCAGGGTGGTATATGCATGCCGACCCTTTGAACCCTCCTTCCAAATAAACAAAGACGTAATAGTAAAAAATTAAAACAAAAATCCCAGCCAGGGCCAGCAAGATGGCTCGGTGGGTAAAAAATCACTTGCCACACAAGTCTGATGACCCAAGTTCGATCCCTGGGACCCACACAAAAAGATGGATGTGGTGGTGCCCATCTACAATCCAAGCATGCCTTTAGTAAGATGGAAACTTAAGACATGAGACTTGCCTGGAAACTCATGGGCCAGCTGGCCCAGAGGACACTGCGGCAGAAGCAAAAGACCCTCCCCCTGGAAGGTGGAAAGAGAGGTGATGCCCTAAACTTGTCTCTTGACCATGTGCTCGTGGGTACCTGTGCTGGACCCTCCAACTGGCCCTTTAAAAACAAATAAACAAATATTCCAGCCACTGATGATAAAGGTATTTCCGCCCAGCGTGAGCAGGCACATCATAAATGCAGGCCTGCAAGCTGCATTTGAGCTGTGGGTGACCTTGGGGCTCTCACTGATTTTCTTTTTAAGTCTGTGTTCAAGTATCATCTGCATCAGAAATCGTCAAGCCCAGCTCCTCAATTTGCAGATGAGGAAACTGAAGCTGGAACGTAGAGCTAAGGCCAGGCAGTAGGAAGGATTGCCTAGGGTGATCAGGATGGGGCTGGAGCATGCTGTCCCTGATACCCATCTATGACTATTCTTCCAGGAAGGTTGACCAACATTCGAGTCTACCGTCACTAAAAATGTTTAGCAGTTAGATGGGGCCTCTGCTCAGCCAGTACGGTGTTTTGCTGTGTTCAAGGCTGCTGCTGTGGGTGTGCATGCATGCACTCATGCATGTGCATGAGAGAGAGAGAGAGACAGACAGACAGACAGAGACAGAGACAGAGATAGAGAGACACAGAGACAGAGAGACAGAGAGACACAGAGACACAGAGACAGAGAGACACAGAGACAGAGACAGAGCAACAGACACACACACAGAAGCAAGAGAGAGCAAGGCAGAGAGAGCAAGAGCGCACATCCCCTGCAAGGCCACTTCCTGGTTCTTATTAACTCTTTTCCTCTTACCTTATCTGCCCGCAAACTTTGCAATTCTTGCCCCCACACACAGTTTGGGCTCAGCATGAAACTGACATTCTCAGACCTTCTGTTATGATTGCTCCCACCAGGAACTGTAGCAACCAAAATTGGTTGGTAAGTGGTTGGTGTTTGGTGGCAAGGGTGTCATTTGTGTCTACTGGATGAGTCTGTCCTAGTTCTGGTTCAAGTGCAGACTTCCAGAGTGGGCAATCCTGCCCCTGCTATCACATTCTAGTGTCTGAATGTCACCACCTCGGTCCCAGTAATCTCCCAGGTTACTGGGGAGACTACTCAGACATGACTCCGTTTATAAGGATAAATTACACAGATCTAGGTCTCTGCGATGCACCTCAGACATTGACAAGCCTTCTGAGAGTGATGGACCAGACTCCAGGAGAGATTTGTGCTTGCCTGGTACATGATAGAACAGAACCAAGGCTGGAGGCTATGAGTCCTTAAAGCTCCACATTTTGTGGGCTTTCTGTACTTTGAGCTATCTGTCTGCCTGTCTGTCTGTGTCTGTCTCTGTTTCTGTCTGTCTCTGTTGTGCATGTGTGTACATTTGCAGAGGTGTGGATGCCATAGAGAGAAAAGACAACCTTGATGGTTGACCCTCCGGCATCCTGCGCCTTTTGTTTGGAGGCAGGGTCTTTCATTCACCTGGACCCTTACCACACAGGCCAGGCTAGCTGGAGGGTGAGCTCCCAAGGGTCTCACCAGAACTGGGATCATAGGTATGCATCACTGTGCCCGGGTTTTTTTTGTTCCATAGGTTCTTAGGGTCTGAACTCAGGTTATCTACCTGCCTCTGCCGCTCCCTCTTCAGTACTGGGGACAAAGGTGTGTGCCACCCAACTTATACCTAAGTTTGTTGTAGTTTTTAAGAAGGAGAAGAAGGGAATTTGGACATAGAAAAATCCAGGAAGCAGAACCACAGAGGTCCTAGCATCCAAGGCTCACCAAGGATTCCTGGACACTATCAGGATCCAGAAGGAATGCCAGACACTGTATCCATGGTCTCTGCAGGGGCACCCTCTCTTGATATCTAGAAGAACAGAATAATCCGGTGTCCAACCACCCCAGAAGACGAAGTTCTAGTGCTTCCAGCCCCCCAGTCTGTGGCACGGCCTGTGGCAGCCCCTGAAGGCTGTTAAAAGCTGCTGCTTTGACTGAGTACCAGGCTAAGGAGCCAGCATTCCAGGGCGCGTGCAGCTGGGGAGCCAGTGTGGCACCACTGGGGGAGTGACGTAGCTCTTCTCAGCTGTGAAATTGATCTGCAGTCATTAAGTTCCAAGGATCGCCTCCCACACGGCCCCCTAGTGACCATAAAGAGTTAAATGCAGCTTCTCAAAATGCCCCTTGGCTCTCTGGGCAGCAGTTTGCTGGGGAGGGGAGGGAGGGCTTCTGGCAGAGGAGGGGCCTGGAACCAGTTAGTCACAGCATTTGCTGCCTGGCCTTGGGCACACAGGCCTCTAGTGCTTGTCATGCCAAAGAAACAGACTTTGGATCAGGCCATTTTCTCAGTAAAAAGGGTCTCGGCGGGGCCATAGCTCAGTTGGTAGATCAACTACCTAGCATGCAGAAGGTCTTTGGCTCAACCCCCAGCACCTTATGAATGGATCTGGTGACGTGCACCTATAATCCCAGCAGTAGGGAAGGAGGTATAGGAATGTTGGAAGCTCAAGGCCAACCTCAGCTACTTAGAGAGTTGGAGGCTAACCTGGGCTACATGAGACTCTCTCAAAAAATGGGGTTCACTAGAACTCCTTTGGCTTTCTCTTGCTAACATATTTTCCAGATTAGTAATAAACTTAGTAAGTTCTTGATTTGAAAAGGCTGTCTGTCAGGTGGGCTAGGATGCTGTGTGATCATTAAATGCATTCAATCCCCCCCCACCCCCAGCATGCAGCAGGTTCTGCAGTCCCTTGTGGTGTGACATGATATGATACTGGATGGGTTAGGCAATCTCCCTTAGACTCCGAGGTTCCCATGGAATGAGGGTCTTTGTACTTCCAGGCCCATGAAGTTGGGACAACGGAGGACAGTGAGTATGGCCTTCCTTGGGGTCTCCTGTGGCTGAGGCCAGAGGCATTGGATCCCTGGGCCTGGAGTTATGGACAGCTGTAAAGAGGCCTTTTGAAAGCCAGCTCTCACCAGGGAAGTGGTGATGCACACCTTTAACCCCAGCACTTGGGAGGCAGAGGCAGGTGGATTTCTGAGTTCGAGGCCAGCCTGGTCTACAGAGTGAGTTCCAGGACAGCCAGGGCTACACAGAGAAACCCTGTCTCGAAAAGCCCCCCTCCCCCCAAAAAAAGAAAGTCAGCTCTCTCCTTCCACCATGCGGATTCGGGGAAAGACCTTGGGTCATCAGGTTTGTCTGCAGGTGCCTTTACCCACTGAGGGTTATCACTGGTGCGTATAGAAATATTGTAATAACATACCTACAACAATCTGGTGGGCAAACTCCATGGGCCAGTCACGCGTTGGGGTGAATAACGTTTTATTTGAAGCAGGTCTGAGACTTGAGAACGGTAGGTGAATGGGTCACCTACCTGTGCAAATGCAAGGCTGACTCCTGTCTTTTGAGACTTGGTTTTCTGTGAGTTTTCTTTGTTTAGACATTCCCTCCCACACCCCCTGCTCTACAAGATTCAGTGTTAGGAGGAGCTGGATGGAGGGTGTTAGAGAACTCTTGAGTATCCTTGTAATCTATCTATCTATCTATCTATCTATCTATCTATCTATCTATCTATCTATCTATCTATCTATCTATCTATGTATCTATGTATCTATATATCTATGTATGTATGTATGTATGTATGTATGTATGTATGTATGTATGTATCTATCTATCTATCTATCTATCTATCTATCTATCTATCTATCTATCTATCTATCTATCTATCTATCTATCTAATCTATCTCCCTCCTCTCTCTCTCCTTTACCTCCCTCTCCCTCTCTCCCTTTCTCTCACTCTCTCTCCCTCTCCCCCCTCTCTCTAATCGCACCACCGAGAAGACAGTTGATCCATGGGTTCTGTTTGTTGCAGTTTCAAATGATATTTAAGTTCTAGGTCGCTTGTCTTTTAGATTGCTCACAGTTTTAATCACTTCGAAACCATCTGTCTCCTCTCATTACACAGTGTTTCCTTCTTGCTGTGCTTTGTGGCAGTGGCCCCCAAGGCACATGCGTTAAAGGCTTCGCCCTCAAGGTGGCGCTGTTGGGAGTTAGTGGAACCTCTGGGAGGCGGAGCCTAGTGGAAAGTCTGTAGGCTATGGTGGGGGCTGGAGGTGGGGCTGCGTGGGGCTGGGTGGGGTGAGGAAGATGCTCCCTGATGGAACCACAGGCTCGTCTTTGATTTTCAGTTGTCTTAAGGCTGGTTTGTGGCACTTTCCTTGTTATAATAACACAAGGACTACTAATTGATAATCGATCCTTCACTAATAGATCCTTCATCCAGGAGCCCCTGGGCGGGGTGGGGCTGCTGTCTCCATTACTCTTCTCATTGCTGTGGCAAAATGCCTGAAAGGGAGGGCTTTACTTTGGCTCGCAGTTTGAAGGTACACACTCCTTTGTGGTGGAGAAGCCATGTCAGCAGAAGCACGGGGCAGCTGGCATATTGCACCCGCAGTCAGGAAGCAGAGAGGGAAAAAGGCTGCTTCTCAACTCACGTTCTCTTCGTCATCCACCTGGGTCCTCAGCCCACAGCACGGGCTATGAACATTTAGGGCAACTCTGCCTGCTTTAATGTCCTCAGTCTAGAAACTGAGTAAATATGACCAGTGATTTGAATTCCCTTCAAGTTGACAGTCAGAAGTGTAAGGAGGAGCCAGAAATGGGAAGAGCCAAGAGCCTAGAGCCTGAAGCAAGGTGGGGAGCATTGTGGGACTCATGGCAACGAAGAACATGGGGGACCCCAAGAAAGAAACCCTTTCTTCAGAGAATGAACAGGTTTGAAGTGTCACAGTGACGGCAGGAGTAGAGATACGGTCTCATCAGTCCAGTCACTGTTTCCAGTAGCTGAGAAACAAGGGCAGATTTTGGATAGTGGAATACACCCAGATGTTGCTGGGACTCTTGGAAGAGCTGAGCAGGAGCTGTCCTCCAACTGAGGACATAGGGATGTCCAGGAGGTTTTGTGACCTGCATCTTACAGGACTCAATATGAATTCAAGCCTGCTGAAGAATGCTCTTGATAGATAGCTGGCTCCTCTCTAATTGCAGACAAAGGCAAAGGTTACTGAACAGCTAAAAATACTTTTTTTTCTTAGTTCTGGCAGATATCTGACCCTCTCATGACTCGCTTTTCATAATCTTTCATACTGTATGTTACAGCGAGTTTTACTGTAACCATGACAACACACAGGAGAGGGGTTACTTGGGAGTGAAAGGGTTGTTCCCACTCATGGCTTCAGAGGTATCTGTTCGGCCAGCAGTCCCTGCTACTTCTGGGCAGTCCTGAGACAAAGCATCATGGGAGGTAGGAAGAACAGGCCAGTGAGCTCACCTCAAGTGTGTGAGCTACTGTCTTACCGCTGTAAAGAGCATCTGACAAGAGCAGCTAAGGCAGGAGAGGGTTATTTGGCTCATGGTTCGAGGGGACGGTCCATCATGGTGGAGAGCGTGGGGCGGGAGCCCGAGGCAGCTGCTCATGCCGTAGTCACCATTGGAAACCAGAGAGGAGTAGGTGGCAATGCTCAGCCCACTGTCTTCTCTTCCCCCCTTTTTATTAAATCTGATACCCCAGCACGTGGGATGCCGCGCCACGTACATTCAGGTACACTTCCCCTCTTCACTTAAGCCTCTTTGTAAACAGCTTCCCAGACCTGCCCAGAGGCATGTCTCCTAGGTGATTCCAAACCCATGTGCATGTGGGCAGTGAACGTGAAGACCACACCCCCGCAGCCAGCAATCAGACGGGGAGTGTGTCTGGGTCCTGCTGGCTTCCTCTTTTCTGTCTTTAGTTGAGCCCCGCCCCTCCCCCCACGCTGCAGGCTATTGCCACGGGTCTTTGTGGCTGATCTCTGCAAATGTCCTCCCAGACCCCCCCAGAAACATATTCTCACTCATCTCTCAATGAAAACAAGCCAGTGGCAGCATGAAGCAATGTGCTGTATCCATCCATCGGGCTCCACCCATGATTTATGACTAGTTTATTACTGCAGGCACATGAAGAAGCTCTTCCTACCCCTCAAAACAAATATTTTATGGATTTTTTACAGTAAATGATAATAACAGTTCAGATCTTGAATATTGCCTTTGGGTTAAAAATGGTTCTATTTCTTTTGCATATTATCTCATTTGATAGATAATGATAATAGTTTCCATCCTAATGAAGGCTGCCTGGTCCTTGTGGATGGGTGTATGGTAGTCATTGGGGCTTTGCTTGGGTCCCAGTTGTTAAAGAGCACTTAGCATGCTTGAGGAGGAATGGGTTGAAGATTATCTAACGTATTATCACAATGTTTAGCATACTGGAATAGAGACGGAGAGAAATAATTAGGCGTGGCCAATGTAGATGAAAGTCAAGTCCTTTGTTCCTGATGAAGAATAATTAGTAATAATCACACAAAGGACTCTTGAAGTCCATTTCTGGCCACAACAGAAGGGTCTTTGATATTTTTCAAATATAGAAATAGAGATCAGACAATCATTGAGGCTATATGGCTCTCTTAGTTAGAGTTTTACTGCTGTGAACAGACACCGTGACCAAGGCAACTCTTATAACAGCAACATTTAACTGGGGCTGGCTTACAGGTTGAGAGGTTCAGTCCACTATCATCAAGGCAGGAACATGGTGGCATCCAGACAGGCATGGTGCAGGAGGAGCTGAGAGTTCTACGTCTTCATCTGAAGTCTGCTAGGAGAAGACTGGCTCCCAGGCAGCTAGGATGAGGGTCTTATGGCCCACGCCCAGACATGCCTAGTCCAACAAGGCCACGCCCACTCCAACAAGGCCACGCCTACTTCAACAAGGCCACATCTTCTAATATGCCACTCCCTGGGCCAAGCATATACAAACCATCACAATGGTGTTGAAAATGGAATCTTAGGCTGGAGAAATGTCTTGGTCAATAAATGTGGAGTTGCCTCAAATGATACTATCTTATGGAACCACAGGACATTACTGAAACCAGGAAAATGATATTTGTATAACATTCTGAACTGGACCAGAGAAGGACCAACCTGTTTTCATGTGTCTTCATGCAGTTCCTTGTAGTCCATGTGGGGCGGTAGCTCTCCTTGTCCCCATTGTGCAGATGAGGAGACTGAGGACAGAGAAGTCTAGTGCCCACCCTAAGAGTATGCAGCTGATAAGTAGCAGAGTTCTGATACAAACCCGGAGTTGACTCCAGATCCGAGGCTCTTAGCTCCCTTCTACACAGCCCCAAAATTCAGACACAGAACTCCCTGGAAGCAGAGACTAGAACTTCCCACAGCAATGTGCTGATACTAGGGTGGCACTGCATAGTCCAGGTTTGTGTCTGTAGACTGAATACGTAATGAGGGCTGATGGGAGAGACTGGACTGGGCTGGGCTGGGTTGGGCTAGCCTTGCCTTTCTTTCCTTGCTGTCCAGAACTTTCTCTGAAGTCCAAATCCTGAAAATGAGCCTACCCCTCTAGCCTTTGCTCTTGACCATAGAGCTGGGGGAAAAAATGAATCCATCTTTCTAAGGAGTTCAGACAAGTGTAAACACCCACAGTGGCCAATCCTTTGTGTTGGGAACATTTCTCCAATTTCTTCATTTTTCCTCCCGTTGGTCTGCTATGATCTAAAAGCACAACCCATGAGCAAATAAGAGTAGATAGTCGGTCATTCTTAATGGTACCTGTAGGGGACAGGGTCTCTTGTAGCCCCGGCTAGCCTCAAATTCTATGGCCAAAGATGACCTTGAACTTTCAACTCTACTGCCTTCACATTCTAAGTGCTGGTGTTGCAGGTGTGCACCACACGCCTGGTTTCTGTGGTTCCGGGGCTCAAACCCAGGGCTTCACACATAAGCACGCTGCCCACTGAGCTGTATCCCAGCCCCCAAAACCATAATTTTGTTCGCTTGTGATCGATCAGGTCCTGTGCTCAGCACCCAGGGTTTAGGGTTTCCCAGGACTTGACTGGCTCTCGGGAAGCTCACAGAGGATGGGGATGGGGCGGGAAAAGCTTTTGGATATGGGCTCCAATCTCAGTGCCCTTTGCTTTGAGTCTCTTAACCTCTCCAGTCGTCAATTTTCTCATCTCTGGAGTGAGGATAAGAACACCCACAGTGCAGATCCACTGTGATAAATAAAAGGAGACAGACATAAAACGCCACAGACTGGATGATTCCACTCGTCTGAGATGGCTCAAAAAAGACGAAATAGGGAAAGATGGAGCGGAGAAGAGTCGCTCAGGGCTGAAAACAGTGACTCTCGTGGGGTGTCTTTCTGAGGTGATGGAATGATTTATGATTAATTACCCTGGGATGATGACCTCAATTTTGCCCATTTCCTTAAAGTCATGGAATTATATTGTACACTGGGAATGAATGGATTCTAGGATATGTCAAGTATACCTTGTCTTAGGGTTTTACTGCTGTGAACAGACACCATGATCAAGACAAGTCTTATAAAGGACAACATTTAATTGGGGCTGGTTTACAGGTTCAGAAGTGCAGTCCATTATCATCAAGGCGGGAACATGGCAGCATCCAGGCAGGCATGGTGCAGGAGGAGCTGAGAGTTCTGCATCTTCATCTGAAGGCGGCTAGCAGAATACTGACTTCCAGGCAGCTAGGATGAGGGTCTTAAGCCCACGCCCACAGTGACACACCTACTTCAAGGCCACACCCACTCCAACAAGGCCACACCCACTCCATCAAGGCCACACCTACTTTAACAGGGCCACACCCACTCCAATAAGGCCACACCCACTCTAACAAGGCCACACCCACTCCAACAGAGTTGCACCTCCTAATAGTGCCACTCCCTGGGCCAAGCATATACAAACCATCACATACCTCAATAAAACTTTTTTTTAAAGAAATAAAGTGATCCACTCCGAGGTTCAGGTGAGATGGTGAATAGTTATCACTGAAGACAGGCCTGCATGTCAGACATATGCATATTGAAAGGATTCTTTAAAAATGGAAGTTATGCCAGTGTGATGGCTCTATGAGTCGGAGTGCTCCCTGCCTAAACCTGATGCCTGAGTTCAATACCCAGATCTTAAGGTGGAAAGAGAGAACCATCTCTTCAAAGTAGCCCTCTGACCTCTCCACATCCACACAGTGGCATCCACCACTACCCCCAACAAAAAAGAAATAATTTAAAAGATGGAAGTCAGTCACGACTGGGGCACCCTTCCACCTAGAGCCCAGAGAGCAGCAAGGAAGAGGGGAGAGATCTTAAGGGCCTGAACTAGATAGAACGGCATCACGTGGGGTCCTTCTGAGTAAGACATGGCTGTCACACTCATGAGCTCACAGCAGCTGTGTCTGGCTGCATAAGACTTATGCAGGATCATGTGAAGGGCCAGCCCGACTCCATGTTAAGACCAAACAGAAGCCATCTTGTTAGAAGGCCAAGATAAAGTTCATCTTTAATTGCTGCAGAATTCCGGTTTGATGGGCTTTAACCTGCTCCTGGCCCTGGAATGCTCCACGCCCTGTTAAATGTCACCGTTTCCTGGATTCTGTCCTGCAAAGATGAAGTGAAGTTCTGCTGGACGAATCTTGAGACGTTCAGAGAAGATGACCAAATAATCTTGTCTGCTGTCTGCCCCTGGGATTTTGCCTGCTAAACCCGCACGTTACCAAATTTATCTCAAAATCCTGTCTGTACCTTTTTTTTTTCCTAAAAGAGGAGGCTTGAAAAAAAAATCACCCCCACTGCTCAAATCCCGCTTTGGAGAGTCAGTCTTACACATCTGAGAGCTGTTGGCAGCTTGTGAGAGCTATGAGCACTTGATGGAGGAAGAGGGAGAATGGGTTTCCTTCTGTGCTCCAATGAATGGTACCCTACACCCATGAGCATACAGGCAGCATAGTTTGGACTCAGTAAGTTATGAAGGAGGAGGAGAGGAGAAGGCTGGGGAGGAAGAAGAAGAGAAGAAGGAGATGAAGGTGGTGTTGGGACGAGGTTGTGATGACGAGGTTCAGGATGAATGGGTGGATACGATCTTACCCTGCATTCGTGGATGGGATCACTAAGTCATGCCTGTTGCTGGGAGAGCATATCCTAAGGCTCTGGCTTGACAGCTTACACACAGTTCTGTAGTCTTTCTCAGAAACTCATCGGAAGTTCCATGAAGGGAGGCCTTAGTCTTGGCTCCAAGATTTCCCTGGCATCCCACAGGAATGCGTGCTTTTAGCCATGGTGGGTTGTATTGCTGCCAAGAAGAACTTGGGAATTGGTACCAAAATAATGTCTTCAAACTTGTTCGAAGGCATTAGCAAGATACCAAGTTAGAGCTGGAGTAACTGTCGTTCTAGAAAGAACAGAGGTCCTAAGGTGAAATCAGAGTTCAATATTGCTTTCCCTCTGAGGTCTTTACTAATTCCAAAATGGCCCCCAGAAGTCTATGCTAATTCCAATATGGCAGCCAAGAGTCTAAGAAGCTGAGGAGAACTTCCTGTCCTGTCCCTTGTGTTGCTCGGGGAATAATGGATCTCAAGACTTACAAAGCAGAAGGAGGCCCTTGTAAATACTGATGTGTGCAGCAGGGACCCGAGGGATTACACTCTGCACATAATGCTTAACTAGAAATAAATGACTGCTTATAAAAAGAAAGCCTAGCATCAGATCTGCCCCAAGCCTGACTGGATTAATGTGACCAACCTCCCGGATGGCTGCCAGGAGAGAAAATTAAGTTCTCCCTAGAGAGAGGTGACATCACTAAGCAACTTCAATTGTCTCCTCTAATTTTAGTAATTCAATAAAAATTTACCAGACATATTAGGAGACAAAATCATATGACTGAAAACCAGGAAAGGAAAAGAAGAAACCCAAACACCACCCCCACCCCCTACCCATAAAACAGACCCTGAGGAGAGCCAGATATTTAATTTACCAAATACAGACTTTTTGACTTTACTATGATTTAATCCAGTTTGAATTCTTATGTCCTGGGATTTGCCAGAATTAGGAGCTATCTCCCAGAGGGTTCAATTTAGTTTTTGTTTTGTTTTTAATAACCCATGTTTTGAGATAAAATAGATGGCACCTACTTAAAATATGTTGTTTAGTAGGTAGGTCTATATGAATGCCACAGCAATGGGCATATAGCCCCCACCTCCAAAGTTCTCATTCTCGCTGCCTTGTGTCCCTTTACCCTTCTGAAACCATGAGCCATCTGGCTTCCTTCTAGAAGCACACAGAAACAGATAGATGAAGTCATTTTTTTCCTCTGGTATCTGGCTTCTGTCACTTGGTCCTGTTGAAACATGTGCCTTATTGGTGGGTTCTCATCTTAGTTGTTTTTATTTCATTGTGAGACATCAGATCGCTCTGAGCTATGCAAGAGACTTCACAAGAAGATGGAGACTTTGCGCAGAGATCAGGGACCCATGTGGTCTTTCTGACAATCACAAGAACTGAAGCGGGTGAAAAGACACAGCTTTGATTACATACTGGATAGGGATGAAAGGATCAATACACTGGAAGAGAGGTTGGATGAAAATACCCATGTTGAAGTAGAGAGTAGGTTATGGAAAATGCTATAGAGTTTCTGCCAGATGCTTGGGGGTGGTTTGGGGGAGGGTCAGACTTGAGATTCCAGGGGCCGAGAGAAATCACACAAATCAAAGTCTGAAGCTTGACTGACTGAGACTTTCTGAGAGTGGGCTTCAAGCTCTAGGTTCAAGGGTCTGCGTATGGATCTCAGGAATCTGTGTAAATGCCAGGTGGTTGTGGCGTTGAGTCTGCAATGCCAAGGCCTCAGGAGGCCTGGGCAGGTTGGCACACTCGACTAGGTGAACTGCTGAGCCGTGGGTTCATTCGAGAGGCCCAACACGGTTGTTAAGGTGGAGAGTTGATGAGGAGATACTTGATGCCAGCCTCTGCCCTCCACATGCATATAACACACGCACGTTCACCCATACACTCGTCGCACACATATGAGGAGATAAACAGAAAAGATGAACCTTGAACTTCAACATGAATACAAAGGGAACCACACAGAGACAGATGATTCTTAGGCTGGTAGTGCTGCTGGTCTACAAACAATTCCTCGATCAAGTATGGCCCCGGCCCATGCTCGGTGTTTGTATATTTGAATGAATGAATGAATGAAGAATGAATGAATGAATGACAAGCAAGGAGGGAGAAGAAAAAATGGCTGAATTGGAAGGCTGTGACACTGGCTGCTCCTTAGGGAGCTGGTAGGCTTGCCCCAGCAGTTAAGGGAGTAAAGGAAACCTGACAGGACATTGTATTTGATTGGACTGAGATACAATGTTTCCAAATATAATCCAACCTCCTGGTGCCAGGGACCTGGGCTGGCAACATTGTTGTTCTGACCTGGGACAGTGGCCCTCTCCAGCTAGTCTTTAATAGTGGGGTATCCTGGGAGTGGGGTCCTGTAATTTGGGAGGAGGTGGCCTTCTTTAGCCAGGGGCAGGAGCTAATAATAAGTGAGATTATATGCAGGTGAGATTGTTAGTTCTCTGATAATACTCCACACACATAGAAAAAGAAAAGGGGCCCCCAGCACCCCAAGTCCCAGGCCTTTGAAGTTAGGTAATTCTTAAGTATACAGATAAAGTAACCTAGATTGTTTCCCCACAGGAATGAAGGTTTTCTATGGAAAGTGAAGGCCGGAAATTTCCTCACCTCTTCTCAATTTTACTTTAGTGTGTGTGCACATGCATGTGTGAGAGAGAGGAGAGGGAGCAAGCCTATGTGGGCCAAAGCATAACCTTGGTATCTGTCTTCACCTCTCCTCTTGTTTGGGACAGGGCTCCTTGCTCACAGCCGCGTTAGCCAGATGGCCTGTGCACATCCAGGATTCTCTTGCCTCTACCCCAGTCCCTTCTGAGCTGAGGACTGAACCCCAGGGTCTTGTGCTTGCTAGGTTAAATCCCCAGCCCCAGCCTCGAGTGTCTCCACAGGAATGCTGGAGTTACAGATGCGTGTGCTCCTGTTTCTGACTCTGCATGGGTTCTGAGGATCTGCAGTTAGGTCCTCAGATCTGCACAGCAAATGTTTTCATCCATTAAACCATCTCGCTTACGCCTATTCTCGTCAAAGCTGACTTCCACGCATCCCCCTTTCCCCAAATTCATCCATTTCCTGAATCACCACTGAAAAAACATTTTAATTAACTGTACTGGGTACTACATGTTCCCTCTCTTTAAGTCCTGCCTGGGTTACCTGCTGGGCAACAAATTACAGCCACACATTGTTTGATAGCAGGGATATGTTCTGCGACCCGCGGTATTAAGCTACTGTGTTGTCGCTGGAACGCCATAGAGTGTATGTGCCCAAACTAAGGTGCTTGTGATGTCAGCGAGTGATGTCATTTCACAAGACTACTGTCATATATCCAGGGTTGACCTAAATGTCATTAACCAACATGAGTGTACCTCAAAGTTTAATGGCTTAAAACAGCAAGAAAGGACTGGGGCTGTAACTTAGGGTAGAACACTTGCCCAGCATGTGAGGAGCCATAGATTCAATCCCCAGCCCCAATAGAAACCAAAAATAAAAACGTGTGAATATTTGTTACCCAAAAAGGTCTGCAGGTTATGAATTTTAGGGTAGAGTAGCTGAGTTGTTTGGATCCTGGCCTCTCGTGGAGATGCCATCTGGATGTGAGTCGGGGGCTGTGTTCTTATCTGAAAGCTCGGTCAACATGGAAGGGTGCCTTTCTGAAATGTCCTCCCTCTGTCGCTCCGAGTCTCCCTGATGGGTGACTTGTGTCTCCTTGGGACACAAAAGCTCTAAGGACAGGAGAACAAGAGCCTGGCTCTCCTTAATGACTTAGCTTTCTCCAGCCAGTTCTGGCCCAAGGTGGATAGTGTCAGGAGCCTACTCAGCCGACTGAAGACAAGCCATGGATATAGGTGAACTTTGGGTGCAAGAAGCCCAGGAAGGCACATGACACTGAGGACCAAGGACTGTCCCTTCTCAGGCCCCTGGGTATTGGCAGGATTGAACCCCTGTATCCGAGCTGCCTCATATCCGAGGGAACAAAGCACTGGTTCTACTGTAGTGATTCTCAACCTTCCTGATTCTACCACTCTTTTTTTTTTTTTTTTTCCCCCGAGACAGGGTTTCTCTGTGTAGCCCTGGCTGTCCTGGAACTCACTCTGTAGACCAGGCTGGCTGCGAACTCAGAAATCCACCTGCCTCTGCCTCCCGAGTGCTGGGATTAAAGACGTGTGCCACCATTGCCTGGCTGATTCTGCCACTCTTTATTACAGTTCCTCGTGTTGCAGTGACCCCCAACCATAAAGTTATTTTCGTTGCTACTTTGTAACTGTAATTTTGCTACTTTTATGAACTGTGATGCAAATACCTGTGCTTTCCAGTAGTCTTAGGTGACCCTGTGAAAGGACTGTGTGACCCCCAAGGGGGTCACAACCCACAGGTTGAGAACCGCTGTTCTGAATGAAGGGATGTCAGTGTCTCTGTGTGTAAATAGAAAGCGGATACACCTTCTTGGCCCTTGTGCATGTCTGACTAGGGAAGAGTGGGCGCGGTCACCCACAGATGCTTGTCCTTGTAGCCATAGCGTGGGAGGACACCCCAGGGCTAAGAAGGCTGAGCATCCCCGCCCCAGCACAAAGAATGAAAGCCAGGTTTCTGGAAGGTAGAACATGCCAGGTATTTTCCTTAAGCAAAATGTGGTCTTAAACGTGTGCATTTTGTGATCACAAGTATCAAATTCAAATTCAAACCAGGTCTCGGCTCATCAAGGAAAGACGTCAAGAACAGTGCAGGGAGGTGGGGGAGGGTACGACACACTCTTTCTTCATTCACATATTAATGGAGAGATAATGCTTCGAGAATATTGAAGTAAATTTCAGAGCGTCACTGACATTTCCAGAATAAACATTAGTTAAACACTTTCGGCACGAGCGTCAGAACTATTTCATGGGTGCAAATTAAAAGGCGGCGCTGTGATGGTGATTCTGTTTGCTCTCCCTAAGTTTCTACTGTCGAATGCAGGGAAGTACGGAGGGAAAATATGAAGGGACCTTTCTCTGCATGCAGTTGTCAACAGCCCGGCCTTTTATCTTCTGGTAGGATGCTTTTCCAACCAGATCAATCACTTACTCTTAATGGCGATATTAAATTCACATTTTATTAGGTAATGAGCTAGAATTCTGTGCGGCCCACCCAGGGAGATAGCAGCAGAGGTCTGAACATCTTCCCTTGAACCCAGACCGGCACAGTCAATTCTTAATTATTCGCTGGTCGGCTTTCTCAGCTCTTGTCCTTAGAGTGAGTTTTCACAATTATCTTTTAAAATTACTAACATGAATGTATGAGCAGGCCTGGGGGCACTAGCCCAACATCCTTGTGACTCAGGAGGATTAGGAGTTCAAGCCTGGGCAGCTTTGGCAGACCAGGCTTAAGAATAAAACATAAACAGAGGGGACCGCTGTAAAGAGCATTTGCTGATCACCAGGGCCCCAAGTTCGGTTCCTGGCACCGAGGGTTGGTGGCTCACAGATGCTCGAAGACCCCCCTCCAAGGGATTGTACAGCCTCTCTCTTCTGCCCTCACTTCTGTGTGTGTGCACACTCACACATACACATATCACACACACACACACACACACACACACACACACACACCACACACCACACAATACACATGCCACTCATAGACTCACATACACACATACGCATACACCCCCCCCATACACCACACATACATATCACACACTCATACACCATGCACATGCTACACACAGACTGCCCTTAACCTACAATGGTTTGACTCAAGGTTCTTGCTTTAGGGTGCTACAGGGAATGGCAGTGTTTTCCTAGACCCGTGAGTGAGATGTGCTATGCTCTATTGAGAGGCTGGCCATCAGCAGCAAGCCGAAGCTCTCAGGGAATTACAATCACATGGGTTAATAACCAGCGCTCTGTGGTAGCTGTGTGCAGGAGGCTAAGTGTAATAAATGAGTTCTTGGTTCAAGACTGGCTTATCAGGACGGAACCCCATTGTAAGCTATGGAGTCTCTAGCTGTCTGAGCATGATACCAGTTGTCCCAGCTTGGGTTAGAAGATAGCCAGAGACAGGGATTAGGTGCTAGTTTAAGAGACGGGTTCCCAGGACAGTGAACATAAAGGAGAAGGGAGAGAGAAGGCAGCTGAAGAGAAGGCAGCGTGTCTCCAACTCTGTCCCTTCATCCCTGTGAGCCGCACAGACACAGCCCGTGCAATGGGATTCGTTAGGACAGGCAGTGCAGAAAGCCGTGCCTCAGGAATGGTACATTGAAGAGGGGAGAAGAGAGACTCTGTCCCGGTCTTTCTCACTTTCTGATTTCCAGAGATCAAGTCCACCACAGCAGGAGTGTTACTTGGTGGTTGTATCATCTAGTTTATTGGACAGCTGCTTATAGCAACCAGATCTGAAGCTCCACAGCTGAGGGTTTCTCTTAACTCCAGTGAGTGACTTCTGGGGAGCCGCACCTCTTAAAGGTGCAATACTAGATGCTGGCTGGGGTCTGGAGGTGTATGCACACTTAAATGCTTTCTAGGAATGTAATTCTGGTCTGGAGTCCCAGGTGCGGAGCACAGCGTTGTGTCTGCACCTTCACTGACTACACACCAGCAGTCCTGCCTGAGTTTTGCCAGCCCAGGGAGTGAAACTTCTTTGCCCTAAGCTGCCGTAATGTTTTAGAGAGGGAACACACAGTAGCACATGGATGCCAGCTGCTGGTATTTTTGCTGTGAGTTTCCTATTTACACCTCTAAGAGTTGGCTACAGTTTCTGCTCCATAGTAAGCCTCCAGTTTGCTCTCTCATGCTGTTCAGAGTATTTAAGCATCATCTTGAAAAAAAAAAAAAAAAAAGACAACACACACTGAAAAGATGCAATGTTCCTTCCATACCCAAACCTCTGCGTGTGTGTGTGTGTGTGTGTGTGTGTGTGTGTGTGTGTGTGTGTGTGTGCGCGCGCGTGTTTCAATAGCCTCTCTTATTCAAAATATGTATGTATGAAGGGGCAGAAACTGAATATGGAATGCTGTGTGTTTGTGTAAGTGTGTGTGTGTGTGTGTGTGTGTGTGTGTCCTGTCCCCAATGCAATCATTTTTAGGGGCTGTGTAGTGTCTCATCATAACACATCCTGTGTGTGAGTCACCCATCTCCCCATTGTATGCTGTTCTGGCTGCTTTCTTAATTCGGGGACATTCTAACTGGTTCTGTGATTGTGCGAGCTATAAGCACAGCTCCCGGGCTCCGGGAGCATCTGTGACTGTTCCCTTAGGTGGCACTTTTTGGAAGAATCATTTCTGTGTCACGGAGTGTGCATATTTAGAAGGGGATTGAATTATTTTCCCAAATTATGCTGTGAAAATCACACTGATTTATTCTCCCTGGAAGCTAAAAGTCTTGCTGCCCCGGAGGCTGAGTAATGTCATAGCAAGAACGCAAGGGGAGAAAATAAGGCCTAAGCCAACCATGGAAAGAGTTATCTAGCCACCAGGACCCAGCTCAGGGGATCTGGGCAACTCATGTCCCCCAGAGCCTTGGATTTCCCATTTGCACAAAAACCATATTAGATTAGCTCAGAATTTGGCAAGCTTTGTCCATAACAGGCTACATAACAAATATTTCTGGGTTCTGTGGGCCCAGGAGCAGTAGCTTTCAACTGGGAACAGATTTCTGCTCCCAGTAGCTAGGAGCATTTGAGGTGGCCACCGTTCAGGATAGGAGGCTGCAGCAAAACTGTGGCCAGAGCCTGGGCTGCTGTTCAGCGACCTCCAAGGAAGAGCATAGCCTCTGCCACACAGATGTCTCTAGCCCCGAGCATCAGCTGTGGTTCAGTGGAGAAGTCTTACCACGTGGTCCATCTCAGCCGCACTGCCTCTGTGCATGCCTGTTAGCCCAGGGATGCAGAGCCAGAAGGATTGTTAGCTCAGGGTCATGCTTGGCTACAGAGTTCGTTGTGAGCTAGCCTGGGCTACATGAGACCTTGTTCCCCCCAAACGAACCCACAACAGAGAATCAATTACAGTTTGCTGCATTACACATAGGTAACTCAATTAATATAGAGGAGGGTCAGAGCAGTGGGGTGCCAGGAAGAACTTGATTTGGGGGCTGGGGACCAGCTCTTGGTGGTGGGAGGTGAGCAGCAACTACTAGTCTAGCCTATGCAAAGCCCTGTGTTTGATTCCCAACACTACATCAGCAGGATATGGACATGCACGCCTGTGGTCCCAACACTTAGGTGGTGCAAACAGGAGGGTCATAAATTCAAGATCATCCTCAGCTACCTAGGGACTTTGAAGCTAGCCTGGGCTATTTGGTGAGTTTGAGGCCAGCCTGGGCTACTTGAGACCCTGTCTCTACAGCAGCAAAACAAACAATAAAAGTGGTGATGACTTGATTTGTGGAGCTGGAAACGTGTCATGTAATTTTCACACTGCAAACATAGTTTTCTTTTCTAATGTTTCATCCTGGTCATTTGCTTCTACTTCTGCAGCCCCAGGTAGCAGCTAGGAGTTTTAGCTCCATTGTACAGATCCACATACTGAGGCCCTGAAAGGCAGACACCCATTTCCGGTTATAAGCCAGAGAGCAGAGGTGAGCCCAAGAAGCTCACCCATTGCTACCCCAGCAGTCTGCACTGATTAGCTGCCAGCGTGGTTCCCGTGCATGGTTGAGCTGACCCCACAGAGGGTCAGTTCCTGTGGGCCAAGCTTCTGGGCTGAGGACTGGCAGGTGGTTGAACACCGAGGAGAAGCTGTCACTAACGTGTCAGTGGCCACGGAGACGGCCTTGCCAACTGTACATCCGGCCATGCCCTCCTCTCTCAGAAGGGCACCAGCAGCATCAGAAGCCCCATAGCCTCCTGTCGTATCTGTCTGTCAGGCTGGGAGCCACAGAAACCCTGGTCTAACCTCCTGTCAATGAAATGGCAGTGGGGGTCACCCACTGCCCATCAAACTACTTCTCCCTGCTCAGTCTCCTCCGCTGTGGACACTAGTCGGGGATTGGAGCTCTGGTCCAGACAGTGCCCAGCTTGGCCCGAGTCTCTCTTTGGAGGGTCTCCCATTGAGGAGAAAGCTGAGGCTCTGGGTCCCAGCCTAGGGTCAGGAGGGTATGCTGGCCCATAGGATCAAGGGTAGCCACACTTCCCTCTGCAGACTCCTCAGCTGGAGTCTGTTCTGACTGGCTTCCCAGCAAATGGCAGGCATCCTCCTGTTTCTGCCTTTTCAGTACTGGTTTACAGTTATGGACCACAGTGTCTGGCTAGTGTGGGTGCTGGGACTTCAAACTCAGGTTCTCATGCTTGCATGACTAGCACCTTATCGACTGGGCCATCTCCCCAGTTCCAATGTATCTTCAGTTGTATATAAAATATATGCATATGCAGAGAAACTATTTAATATTCCTTTATCTGAATCTGTATAAAAGTCAGGAAAACCAGTTAGATCAAGATCCCTGTTTCTCTTCTCTCCCTGTCTTCTTTGTTCCTCTTGTGTGTGGGCATCGGGACTTCACATTTCCTGTCTAGGTCAGGGCTTAGCCATCTATCCCTGCCAGTCAGATCCTGCCTAGGGAAGTATAGTTTGTCTGTGACTCCCAAACACAGAATTAGTGCATGTCCGAGTGTGTGCACCGAAGACCTTTGAAACAGGTCTTCAAGTATATGAAATGTCTTCAGCAGCGAAGGCAGGAATGACCTATTCATTCATCAATAGATGAAAGGATCAATGGTGTGTGTGTGTGTGTGTGTGTGTGTGTGTGTGTGTGTGTGTGTGTGTGTGTATCTGTGTGGCTTCCACATGTCCAATGGAATATTATTCAGCCACAAAAAAGAACAATGTACTTAAATGTATTACAACATAGATGAATCTCAAAAGCATGGCATTAAGTGCCTAAAGCGATGGCTCAGTGCTTACGAGTACCAGTTGCTCTTGCAGAGGACCGGGGTTTGATTTCTAGCACCCACGTGCCAGTTCACAAGCCTCTGTAACTCCAGTTCTTGGCATCTGATTCCCCCTTCTGGCTTCTGCAGGCACCGGGCATGTAAGCCGTGTACTGAGAGACACGCGGCAAAACATGTATACACATTTCAACAAACCGAAACTTTTGCTAACTGAAAGAAGCTAGACACAAGCGTCCACAAACCCGAGTGCAGACAGCGAATAGGACATCGCCAAGAGATGGTTGAGAGGACGGGAAGGATGTTGAATGGGGACCCGTTTCTATGAGAGTAACACAAGTGTGGGGCTGTGCAGATGCTGCATCTCCCTGGAGCTTCGGGGCAGGTTTTGTCCTCTCCTCTGGGTGCTATGGGGGCCACAGCAGCCCTGGACTAAGCGCTTCTGCTTGAAGCTGCTTGTTCCCACTCCTCCCTCCCGAGTCCTCACATCTGCTCCCCACTGCTCCGGCCTTGTGTCTTGGTCCTTTGTGCTCCTGAGGCCATTGGTTTGAGGCCACACACTGACCTTGTTGTAAAGACTCTGTTTAAAAATATGGTCACCTTTGGAGGTCCTAAGCATGGATTTTTTTGCAGGGTTCACTTTTCATCCCAGTATATTAGGTCCCAGTATGAACTTTGATTCTAGAAGAGGAAACATGGGAAGGATATAGTGGTATATGCCCTCAATTCTGGTTATTCCGGAAGCCAAGTTCAGAGCTATCCTGGGCTACGGAGTGAGTTGGAGGCTACCCTAGGCTACAAGTTTGAGGTCAGCCCGGGTAACTAAGCAAGATTATCTCAAACTACTTAAGAAAAAACTGAGGATAGTTAAGTGGTAGAGAACCTGTCTAGCCTATTCAGAGCCTTGGGGTTAATCTTTAGTACCACAGTCAGATACAAATTAATTTATCAATCAGTTAGATAAAGGCAGATGCACAAACTATCCATTCCTTAGCTAGTTCCTTTACAGGCTGAGTAGAAGGACACAGATTTGGGGGCTGCTATATGGCACAGTGGTTAAAAGTGCTTGCTGCCAAGCCTGAGGACCTGAGTTCGATCCCCAAGATACATTCTGGAAGGAGAGAACTGATATCTGCAAGTTAGCCTCTGAGACACACACACACACACACACACACACACACACACACACACACACACCCCAAATAAACAAATGTAATGTAAGCACACCTTTGCTCCGATGAGGAAGCAGGAGTTTAGGGAAAGCCACAGAACTTAAGCAAGAGCTCGCTCAAAGTTTATAAAGCTCTAAGTTACAGAACCAAGTACCTGGATCCAGAGTCTTTCTTCGTCTGACCTGAGGGTTTTCTGTTTAAACCCTTACACAGCAGATGAGTAAGTCAACAGTCTTAGAGGTGAGGAGATTCAGCCTGAGGCCTGTCTGCCAGTCACCTGGCTCCCTGCAGACACAGAAGTCCCCACCCTCTGTCCCCGCCCCTGAACGATTTTCTTTATAGGAAAGCTGTGAGAGAAGTCGCAGGTGCAGATACTGCCCCCCCTGGGGGTGGGGCTCGGAGTTGGGCTGAGCTGGCTTCCTTCATTCATTCAGTCCCGAACCCCCCCCCCCCCCCCCTTCAGCCTTCCAGAATCAAGGCGCTATTGACAAAGGGCTAAGACACAGGCGCGTTGCCTGCAAGGTAAGAGGCATAGATCAGTCTCGTGAATGCAGAGGGATGAATTCCCTCCACCTTCATATAAATGAGAGCCATCATGGGGAATGGAGCCATCATTAGGGTGCCCTCCTTCTGACAAGGACGCAGACAGGCAGGTAAGGGTGGAGGAGTGTGGCCCAGGGCGCATTCAGAGCCAAATCTGTTGAGGATGAGGCAGGTGTTTCTGAAAACCTCTCTGATTGCATCTGCACCCTTCTATCAGGCCCTGTTCGCACATCTCGGCCTCTCCCCAGCCCGTATGGCTTTTGAAAACCTGGGGAGATTATACCTTCTAGTTTGCTTTGCTGAGTCTGAGGAACCTGGATGCCTTTTCTCCTCTGTTAACTGCAATCAGATGGGTTTTGAGCACCAGCCCGGAAAGGCTTTGCCAGCCCACAGCCATCTTCCACGATGAGCTAAGGTTGTCTATTTGCACCCTCACTTACCGGGCTGAGTCGTGACATCTGGGAATGATGCTTTCTCTGAGAACTTGCGGGAGGTGGGGACCTTTGTGAAGACAATGAGCTACCTGGTCAAGCTACTGAGGCTGCTTGGCCATGCTGGGGAGGTTCCCATGAATAGCAAACTTGGCACTGTGGTACTCAGGGCTGCTCCAGGCAGGAATAAATATGGGTGGGTTTCTTGTGATATATCCTTAGTCCCCACAGTCTTCTAGCTACCTCCCTCCATTGGACCTGAGGCTAAGCCTCAGGTACCAGTCTGACAGCTCCAACATGGAGAAGGTCTGTAGCGTTTTCTACTCTTTCTGTTCAATGGTCCTCAGGTAGGACAGCCTGCAGCAGTCTTTGGAGGTGTTTTTTGTCTATCCTAGCTCAGAAGGTAAAGCTGCGACTGGGAGACCATGGATAGACATGTCAGCTTCTCAATGTTCTACAGTGCCCAGGATGGCTGAGTGGCCCCGCCCCAAATGTCACGAGTGCTTAAGCAAAGAAGCTGATGTGGGGTAATGAATCTCCGGGACCGGTCCCGAGGAGAGCTGCATGGAAGGCCTGCAGAACTTGTTAGATCATTGCATTCTTGGTTCTTACCACAGCCTATCGAAGAGGCCACTCTGGGGAGAGGGGTCCAGCAGGGGATGAAGTGTGACGGGTGAGGCTGGGTGCAGTGCAGGTGTGCATGGTGCACATAGAGAAGTCACGTGCTGCTCCTCGGGTGCCTCCCACCTTCTGTTTGAGACAGGGTCTCTCACTGGCCTGATACTTCATCAGCTTTGCCAGTGGAGGTCTACAGTGTCTTTGTTCCTATTCTTATGTGGTTTCTGGGGATACCCAGCTCGAGTGGGCCCTTATGTGTGCAAGCAACTGAGCCACAGTTGTTCTAAGGGGCCCGGTGGTGACTCAGACATATAACATATGAGAGTCATTAACCCAGAGCTAAGAGTGTAACATGACCTGGGGGTGCAGGCTTGTCTACTCAGCCCTCTAGGAGGTGGAGGCAGGGGAATCACAAGTTTAAGGCAAGCTTGGGCTACAGAGTGCATTCAGGTCTAGCCTGGGCAATTTAGTGATGTACTTTTAGCTAGACTTTAAAGACTGATGGGTAAACTGGACCATTTTCTTGTCAGGGCTCAACGGATTTTGTACAGAGTCCTCAGAGGGTGGTTTTCTGGTGGAAGTGGGCTAGGCAGAAGGAGGGTGGTCATGGGAGAGGTTTAAAGGATTCAGGCAGGGGTAGTGAGAGTTTAGCCTTGGGCAAATTCCCAGGTCTGGGTCCTGACTTCAGAACGTGTGAGCTTCGTGACTTAAAGCTCTGTCTCTCTGACCTGTCTTCTGACTCTGACTCTGGGATGACAGTAAAGATGAGAGGCAGCCATAGGACTGTTGTGGAAATGAAGTGACAGGACTGGTAAGACCCACCAGCACCTAGCCATTAAGAGTGGGTGCCTCAGGACAACCATTATGAGTTTTGGTTTTCCAGAGATTGGGTCTGGGGGGATATCTCACTATGTAGCCCAGGCTAGCCTTGAATATATATCAGTCATCTTCCTGCAGCCTCCTGAGGGCTGGGGTTTCAGTTATGAGTCACCACATCTGGCAAAGCAACTGCTTTAATATAGGAGGGGAAGATCTGCTCCTGTCTAGAGCAGCCGAGGGGCTCCGAGGATGTGGCTACCCCTGGCTTCTGTGCGTTCCCAGTGTGCCGGCTTCCTCCTGCATCTGGCAAACCTTTCCTGTGGATGCTCAGGTGTGCAACTGTTGGTGAGCTACTGGAAGGGGAAGACAGAAAGGGGGGAAAGGGGTGAGGAAAGAAAGAGAGGGGTAATAAAGATGCCAGGGCTTTTCATGAACTCTGATTGGCCACCTTGAGTTTTATGCTTCTGTCTGAACCAAGCACAAATACTGTGCCACTTACCACGCCTGGAGGATGCTCTACCCCACCCAGGATGGATAGGGGCTCAGTCTGCCTCAGCTCCAGTCAGCTTCCCAGTGGGGAATCGGGCTGCTCTTGCTAGGGAAGGTCTGTGACGACAAGCCATATCCAAACCCAAAGATCTCTGTGCCCCCGAGGAACATGCCTGGAAAGATCTGGTTGTGCTTCTTTATATGGTTGCCAGAGCCCCCTTTAGGTCTGTGTATTAGTTACTTTTATGATTGCTATGAACAAACTACCTGGCAGAAGCAACTTAAGGGAGGAGGGGTTTACTGGGGCTCATAGTTTCAGATGGTTCAACCTTTGGTCCCGTAGCCTCATGGACTTGGGTATCCTAGTGGTGGGAGTGTGGTGGCCAGCTGGTCAGAGAGTGACAGGAAGTCCCGTAGGTCCAACCTGCTAAGGTTTCCGTAGCCTTCCAAATAGTGCCACTCACTAGGAACCAATCATGCCAGCTGTGAGCCTGTGGGGGAGACTTCCTGTTCCACCCACCACAATCTGTCCATGTGTTGAATTGACTGTATCAAGTTCTAAAGGTGACGGTTTCCTTCCAGACACTCAGGCAGAGATTTCTAAACACCCATTCTGGCCATGTGGGGTTAGACAACTCTTTGTGGGGGGCCTGTTCATTTATAAGAGGTTGGTCAGTGTCCCCCATCTCCACCACCCTTCCCCTTGGAGTTGTGACAATCCCAAAATGTCTCTGTATATCGGTGACTGTCTCTGAGGATCACATTCAATAGTGAGAAAAGCCGTGGATAAGGTTTCTGTGTCCTCTCTCCTGTCACTGTTAGTGAGTTTAGTCTTGCGGGGCCAGCTCCCTTCTTTATCGCTGGGCTCTGGGGGAGGAGTGGGGCTGGGGCTGTTGATGTTTTCATGATGTTGAACACACCCTGTCGGAGCAGATCTCCAGTCCCAATGACCTCACTTGCAAGGGCCTGTCAGAGCCCCATCACCAACAGACATCCTGGCCACCTCTTAGTGATACTTAAGAAAGACATATTTTGGAATATGAACCCCCTGCCTTGACCTTGGAATGTGATCTGTCAGTAAGCTGTCTCTACAGCGTCCACAAAGTATAGGTGGCGTGGCACCTCTTTGGACAGTGCTCTGAGTCTCAGACCAAGGGAGACATCGTTTGTCCAAAGCTTAGACCTCATGGTGCCTGACTGGGGTTCTCTGGTGGCCAGGCTCATCTTCTCTGTCCCCTAGCCCCCACTAAGGCAGTAAATCCCATGGAATGAGCCTGTGTGGGGAATGTCTCAGCCGCCCTTTTGTCGCACGGACGATTAACTTCCACCAAACGCTAAGTAGAAGGTGGCTGCATAATTTAAAACGTCACATTTCCACTGGGGAGAATTTTCAGCTCAGACAACTCCAAATGGGTCTGATTTAAGTTCCATAAACTCAGTTCAAGGCAATAAATGTGTCAGTAATTGATGAAGGATCTTGCAGGATACTTGGGCCTCATCCATCACGCTAGGCAAGCCAGGGCTGTGGACACGCTCCGAGAACAGGATAGGAGGGGGATAAATGGTTGGAGACTCAGACAGCTCTGTCCTCTCCATAACTCAGAGATGCACCCTCCCCCCAGGCATGGCCTCCCTCCCCAAGAACCTCTTCCATGTCTTGTCACCTTCAGCCAGGGAGAGGGGCTGCTCAGGAAAGCTGGCACTCGATACCTCAGTGGCAGCTGTTCTTTTATTGTATACCTACTGTGTGCCGGTCCCTGGCTTCATAGTCCAGCCCATGGGGACACTATGAGGTAGATTCTTCCCCCGTGTTTTATAGAGAAAGAGGTCCAAAATGAGGAAGGCTTCAGATGACAGGGTCAGACAGCATGGCGCCAGCCTGGATATCCTGCTCCGTGCAGCAAGCCAACCCCGTTCTCCCTCTCCCTGCCACACCCTAACCGGACACTTCTGTTACCATTGTTCCTACGACTGGTTACAATTGAAACTGATGAAGATCCCAGACTGGCTGCTTTTATCTTGGGTACATCTGCAGTGGTGGCCGCTTGGGCCTCTGTCTGTCAACTCCTGTTCTGTCCTCATTTAAACCTGCGCCAGGCAGAGCAAGCTAGCTTCTTTCCATTTATTACCGTTGTTCTCCAGGTTGGGGACACTGTTCAAGGTGGCTTTGTGCTGTCTGCCCAGTGTCTCTCAGAGTCTTGAGGATGCCTCCTCACTCCTGCTTCTGTCCCAGGAGAATGCACTGGCAGGGACCCCTGAACGTTCAACCATGGAGGTGTGCCATCAGGGAGATCTGAATTCACGTCAGTGTCAGAATGTCATTGTCCTCCGGTCGTTCCCCGGATGTCATTTGTAGAATGAAATCAGGAGGCGGATCATTCATTCATGTCATGAGTACGTGTGAGGATGCTGTCCTAGGCCTGTCATGGCCATGAAGGATACAGGGCAGGGCCAGTGACACAGACTTGACAGTTGGAAGCCTTCACTAGGCAAACGAATGTAGAACACCCAGGCTGGCAGCCCACAAACTGGGCAGCACATGAGAACTGCTGGTATTAAGGTTTGAACCTGGAATGTCCACCACATGGTGACACTATGTAGGGATACTGTGGAACCATGAGGAATTGGGGCCTTGGGGGAAGTAGGTCCCTAGGGGTGGGCCTTTGAAGGTTATGGTCCCATCCCTGGTTCCAGCCACACACTCTAAGCTCTCCTGGTTTGTCACCACATCAACAGCCTCTACCACATTCCCCACCCCACCCCCCACCACCACAGATGGAGCCTGTATCAGTCAGGGTTGCTATTGCTCTGCTGAAACGCCAGTGGCAGAAGCAACTTGGGGAGGAAAGGGTTAATTCAGCTTACACTTCCACATCACTGTTTATCCCCAAAGGAAGTCAGGACTGGAACTCAAGCAGGACAGGAACCCAGAGGCAGGAGCTGATGCAGAGACCATAGAGGGATGCTGCTCACTGACTTGCTCCCCATGGCTTGCTCAGCCTGCTTTCTTATAGAACCCAGGACCACCAGCCCAGGGATGGCCCCACCCACAATGGGCTGGGCCCTCCCCCATCAATCACTAATTAAGAAAATACCCTACAGGTTTGCCTACAGCCCAACCTTATGGAGACATCTTCTCAATTGAGACACCTTTCTTTCAGATGACTATAGACATAAAACTAACCAGTGCGGAGTCCCTCTGTCCTGCTTTTCCAAGCTTCTGAATCCACAAGCCAAAATAAACTTTTCAGTGCTTCCCCCCTTTCAGATACTGTGTTCACAGAGACACAAAGGTAACCAAGGTACCCAGAGACTAGCACATTCAACTAGAGCCAGTCCGGGTTTTGTCAAATGGCCAGACAATGATTATCCCAGGCCTATGTGCTACACAGCCTGCCAGTTTGGTAGGCATGGACAAATGGTTCCAATAAAACTTTATTTATAAAAGTATGCTGTGGGATGGATTGGATCAAGAGTTTCTAATCTCTAAATGAAATTAGCCTAGGTTATCCTTGGGTGGCTCCAGTAGCTGACAAGTTGGGGAAATAATGTTTAAAACGTTTCAAGCCAGATGTGGAGGTATTTGTAATCTCAGCATTGCTGAGGCAGAGAAAGGTGGATATCTGGGGCTTGCTGGATTACAAGCCAACGACGGTCTCTGTCTCAAATTTAAAAAGTTGGATGGCATCTGAGGAACGACAGCTAAGGTTGTCCTCAGGCCTCTATGTGCATGTGTGCACGCTCACTTCGCACACCTGTACACACACCTGTGCCCCATAAACACACACCTCGGCTTCATGCTATAATGAGAATATACTCCGGGGGGTGTCAGCAAAGGCTAGAATAAAAACAAGTGATGGTCTTCATTTAGTTAGTTCCATCACCTGGCTGGGGAGGGGCTTCCTAGTTCATCCAGCCTCAGTGGGTCACTATAGTACCTACCCACAGTGATGCCTGTCTTTGGGACAATGACCTTTGATTGTCCCAAATTCTAAGGTTAACCAAACAGAAAAAGATCATTTGCCACCAGCTACTTGCTATGTAAGCAAGGCCCTGACCCCTGGGTCCTAGGCAAGCATTCTTCCTCCACCCCTCCCCCCCATGAATTCCCTGTGGACAATCGATTTCACAAGTGTTCTCCCCCACCAGAGTGAGGCAGGGCGGTTACTGTCAGGATGATTCTAGATGTCTCGATGTTAATATCTGAGGTCCGTTTCTGTTGTAACTGTGTCATCTCATTACACTGACTGAGTCTGACATCTTGCTGTGCCCCTTCTTTTCAAAGCATAGCAGTAAAAACTTGAGGGAAAGAGAGCAGATGAAAGGCAGGCTCCCAAATGTGCCAGTCTTCCAATGCCAGGGAAGGCAGAGCCCCCTCTGTCCCTCCCATCCTTGGGGCAACCCCCCATGCCCTCAGCCCCCCATAACCTTAGCCCCCCATGACTTCAGCCTCCCCATGCCCTCAGCCTCCCATGACCTCAGCCTCCCCATGACCTCAGCCTCCCATGACCTCAGCCTCCCATGACCTCAGCCCCCCATGACTTTAGTCCCCCATGCCCTCAGCCTCCCATGACCTCAGCCTCCCATGACCTCAGCCTCCCATGACCTCAGCCCCCCATGACTTTAGTCCCCCATGACCTCAGTCCCCCATGACCTCAGCCTCCCATGACCTCAGCCTCCCATGACCTCAGCCTC
>CM052721.1:39844883-39875540 GCA_028551405.1 Uromys caudimaculatus
TCAGCCTCCCCATGACCTCAGTCCCCCATGACCTCAGTCCCCCCTGACCTCAGCCCCCCATGACTTCAGCCCCCCATGACTTCAGCTCCTCACGATCTCACTTTCCCTTTCACTCCATCGAGCTGCTGGTCACCACCATCCCCAGTCTCCATCACTTCCGGCTACCCCCCCCATCCAGCTGCTTACATCTTAAATTTACTCATCCATCATTTCCACAGTGGAGCCATGGCAACTTCTCTGTTTACAAGTTTGATTTACAGTGAATTGTGGGAGAAATTACCTGTTGGAATTCAGAGGTCAGTGGTAACATTTTTTTTTTTTTTTTTTTTTTTTTTTTTTTGGTATTGGTTGTGGTTTGACTTTTCTGAGACAGGGTTTCTAACTGTCCTGGAACTCGCTCTGTAGAGCAGGCTGGCCTCGAATTCACAGAGATCCCCCTGCCTCTGCTTCCTGAGTACTTGAACTAAAGGCATACCTGGCTGGCAACAGTCATTTTTGAAGAAGTGTATCCGAATAAATATGGTCAGAACTTCCTACTAGATCCCAAAGGTGTCTGTCTCTGTTGCTTTACTTTATTTTATTTTTTAATTAAACTTTTAAATTTTGTTGACAATTTAATACACGAGTACTTTTTTTTCGAGACAGGGTTTCTCTGTGTAGCCCTGGCTGTCCTGGAACTCACTCTGTAGACCAGGCTGGCCTCGAACTCAGAAATCTGCCTGCCTCTGCCTCCCAAGTGCTGGGATTAAAGGCGTGCACCGCCACTGCCCGGCTACACAAGTACTTTTTAAGCAGCCTCCTACCCTGTCCAACTTTTCATGGATTCCCTCAAATTCATGGCCTTTTTTCTTTTTTAATTATTATTGGTGTGTGTGTGTGTGTGTGTGTGTGTGTGTGTGTGTGTGTGTGTGTGTGTGTGGTGTGTACACGCGAGTGTGTATATATGTGCCTGTGTGTGCGTGTGTGTGATATGTGTATGGTGTAGGTGTGTGTGTGTTCATGTGTGTATGTGTATTTGTGGGTGCGTGTGTGTATACAAGTCTCTGTGTGCATGTGCATGTATACAACCTAATGAGTTCACTTAGTGTTGCCTGTATGCACACATGTTTAGGGCTGACCACTTGGGGTTGGATAATCTGTCAGGAGAGCGCCTGCCTGGGAAAAAATAATGTTCTCTCTCTCTCTGTAGCCATTGATTTTCTGCAGTTCTTCCACTGGGGAAGGCTTAGAAGATTTCCCCCATCCACACTGGCATGTCAACTGGTATTGTCACCATGTAGATCTTGCTTGGGTGGCCATATTGTTAGGATCGTAGGGGTGCAGCTCCTCTGTCAGGAAGACACCATCTCCCAGCAGGGTCTGGTCTTCAGGCTCACACCGTCGTTCCATCCCCTCTTCCGTGATGCCTTCTGAGCTTTAGGTGCAGGGGTTACACGGTAAATGTTTCAGCTGGGGCTTGGATACCTCATGGTAAGTTGTCTCTGTATTTTGACCGGTTGTGGGATTTCTGTTGTCGTCTCTCTGCTGCTAAAGGAAGCATCTCCTAGGTGTGCAGTGAGAACTCTAAGTATCTGTGGGTGTGTGGAGAAGTGCTTCAACCTCAGTTGGCAATTATTTTGCCTTGGGAAGGTAGCATTGCTAGGTTGTTCTCTAGAGTCTAAGACCTTAGCCAGCACCTGAATAGAGGGGGCAGGTGACACAGAACTTGGATAGGGACCCTTGTGTGGTGTCTTCTTGACACACCCTCTTCACTTTCCTGCATCTCGCTCCCATATACTGCCCATCCCATCTTTTTGCTAGTGCCCCCCCCCCCGCCTGTCTTTGCAGGGTACTTTTCCACCTGGATACACTCCCAAGAGGCATCTCCTTCATCCTTTCTCCCCCGGTAACTACCACCCGCCTCCGATTCTGGCTCACATATCCTCAAGGTCTTTTCTCTGCTTTGATAAAGTAACAACTAGAAAAATCTCATTAATGAAGCCAGACAGCTGCAGTGGGAGTTAATTTTCTTGTTCCTCTGCTCCGTGAGTTGACATGATTTCGGCAGTGACCTGTCATTGTCTCAAGGAATATTCTACCAGCAGACTGCAGGAGGCAGGAAGAACACAAGCTGAGCTGGGCGTGGTGGTACATGCCCGTAATCCCAGCACTCAGCAGGTGGAAGCTGAGGATCAGGAGTTCAAGCCCATATTCAGCTGCATGAGGCTCTGTCTTGGAAAAAGAAAAAAAAAAGTAAAGAAGGAAGGAAGGAAAGAAAGTCAAGAAGAGAGAGAAAAGAAGTGGGGAGACACAGGCTAGAGTTAGCATCTGTGTATCATGTATATGTGTGTACATGTTCATGTGTGTGCAAGCACAGGCGTATTCATGTGGGGGCCAGAGGTTAGCCTCAGTCGTGCTCCACCTTATTTTTTGAGACCGGGTCTCTCTCTAAACTAGGAGCTTGCCCATTCAGCTAGGCAAGCTGGTCAGAAAGCCTCAGGGGGTCTCCCTGTCTCTGCCTCTCAACCCCAACACTACACATACAGAAACATGCCACCATATCTGGCCTTTTACATGGTTGCTGGGGATCCGAACTCAGGTCCTCATGCTTCTGAAGCAAGCACTTTACGGACTGAGCCATCTCTCAGCCCCTGAGGTTAGCATTTTGGCTAAGATTGTTGTGACTTTCCCTTGTCCAGCAGCTGCTAGGTTAAGTGAACAGAGGAGAGACACTAAGGACTTCTAGATAATTTGGGTTGATCATTTATCAAAAGGTTTCCACCAGCAAGCAGTAGAAGTGGGTCTTGAACCCAGGCCTAGTGAGTGATTCCAAGGCGAGGTGGGGTAGAAAGAAATCTAGTGGACTAAGGAAATGAATCTCTTAGTCATCAATGAACTTTTTCTATAATAGTCCTGTTGATCACTATTTTTGGCTTTGTGAGTTACATAGTCTCCCTCACCGCCTTTCAATTCTGTTGCATGGCAGCCGCAAATAACACGTCAGTGTCTGAGTGTGGCTGTGTGCTAATCAAAGTATATTTACAGAACTGGACAACAGGCCTCATTAGACTCAAGGGTCAAGTGTACTGACCTCTGCCCTAAATCACAGATAGCAGAGAGCTTGCCGTGGTCTAACTGGCCTCAGGCTGCTGGGATGACGCCTATGATGTTGCTGACCCACAGCAACAATGTATCAGGGGCTATGCCGAGTGAGCTCTGGTCATGACTTCCGCCATCCCTCTAACAGCCCCATAAGGACAATCTATGATTCCCTTGTTTGTAAGAGACCAAACAGAGAGTCAGGGAGGTAAGTGGGTCCGAGATCCCTCAGCTTGTATATGACAGAGCCGGTGTTGGTCACACATCTGCCTACTGGAAAATTCCACGTTCTTCCTCCCACATTGCACTGGGTGAATAACTCCTTGTTAGGACTCCTCATTCAGAAATACTGGATGGTTTTCTGTTTCCTCGGGAACCTTGTGTTCTAGGTCAGATTTCCACCCTGATCCCCACACTATAGCCATGGGCTTGACCTCAGTGCCTGCATTCATGTAATGTTGGGGTTGGAAGTGCAGTTGGATAGCCCCTCCTCAGCTGGTGGCGCTGTTTTGGAAGGCTGTACAATCTTTGGGAGGGTGGTCTGGCTGGAGGAAGTGGGTCTCGGGAGGTGGGGGTTGACGTTGATAGCTCAGGTCCACTCTCTGTCCCAACTCTCCCTCTTGGTGATGTGAGCAAGCCACCTCAGTGGCTGACTGACACCCCACATGATGGAGACCAGAGTCAACACTTCCTCCTTTATGCTGTTTCTTGTCAGAACTCCCCATCCCTAGACAGGTGGGTTCACTATTGTCTCTTATTTGGCCTCAGTGCCACAGGGAGTCCTCAGGAGCTCCCCCTCAAATCCTTGTCAGAAACTCCATGCTGTGTTAGGGCCACCTGAATGTCATCTGAGCATCACCGTCAACCCCTTCTACCAGAGCTTGCTCCATAGCGTGGTCCCAAAGTCCACCGTACCGGGGCACGTGGCTGGAACTAAGCACCCGATGCAAACAGCTTCAGGAAGGAAAGGTTTACTGTGGCTGATGGTTCGAGGCTACAGCCCATCGAGGTGGGGAAGACATGGGGGCAGGGGCGTGAGGTAGCTGATCACATGACATCCGCAATCAGGAAGTAGAGAGAGAGAGAGAGGTGATGCCCGGGGCTCAGCTTGCTTTCTCCTTTGTCCCCTTTTATTCAGTCTGGAATCAGAGCCCTCATATGGTGCTACCACATTCAGGGAGCTCTTCCTTCCTCAGTTAAATCCCTCTGGAAGCACCCACATGGCCACTCCCACAAGTGAGCTTCCCAAGTGATTCTAAACCCAGTCAAGCTGACAGTGAGTGTGTGTGTGTGTGTGTGTGTGTGTGTGTGTGTGTGTGTGTGTGTGTGTGTTTCTCTCTTTCTACCTTGTAGGGTTTAAACTCAAGCCTGGTGCTAAGCACCCTTCCTGCTGAGCTGGCTCCTGGTTTTCTTCGATTACAATTCATTTTGAGTCCTGGGGCTTGGTGTGCCTGCCGGGGCTTGTATGTAGCAGCTGGAGGGAAACTTGTCAGAGTCTGCTCTGTCCTTCCACCTTGTGGGTCCCAGGGATCCAGTTCAAGTGGTCAGACTTGGGATAACAAAGGCCTTCACCCACCAAGCCATCAGCCTGTCAATGAAGTGTGGTTATCATGTACACTTTCATCAACGCACAGGCCAGGGCCATGTGGCCCCCTATGGAGTTGTTAAGAGATTTCATGACGCTGTTTGAAACTTGGGAAGTGGGCTATATTTGTCTCAGGAGAAAGTTAGGTCTAAGACCGTGAATACACTGCACTCGGCCCCAAAGCTTCACGGAGCTGTCACCTTTGGAGACAGCACATAATTAAAATGCTTTTAGATCTGATATATATTATATTCGAATTGGATATTAAAGCCAGTAGAGTTCTCACCCACTGTGTGAGCAGTATGAGCAGCTTTAGTCAAGGCTTGCTGGGCACCCTAGATAAATTAGTGGGACTTGGGCTGGTAGCCTCGAATCAAAAGTTTAATGGACTAAGTTTTATTAGTTGCAGATATCTTTGGGCTCAGAGAATTTTCTAGTCAATGTGAATGCAGCTAAAGTTGTCACTCATCCCCGAAATGACAGCTTAAGGACAGTTTGGAACTCCTGTGTCATTTATGAGTTTTCTATCCCGGCTCTCTGGCTGCCGACTGTCCTAGCTCAGACCCCACCATCCCCACCTAAAATGCAACCGTGGGATTAAACGGAATCCTGAATCTAAATCACACAACCTAGGTCCTTCATACAGTAGGCGCTCAATACATGCTGGCTGTTCGCATTAACATTGTGAGCTCGGGTCTTTATCTCCATGGAAATGGTGATGTATCAGGAATGCCTCCTCATCTCCGCAGGGGCTTTAGAGGCCTCCACACTCTGCTCCCCATCTGTGTCGACTCTAGAGGAAGCCATGGTGCTTAAAATGATTGTCACATCTGCCTCAGAAGGGGACACAATGGTGGATGGAGAGTGTGGCTTAAGATTTATAGGAACTGGCTTCAGAACTCCGCTCAGCACTAGCTGCAGGACTCTGGGCAAGTTGGCTGTGCTTTGTAAGCTAGGAACACAGTTTCCCAGGGATGCGCTTATCCCAGGGTGGGGGTGCTACTTAAAGAGACCGTGAGTCCATAGGAGCAGCACTGAAGGGCATAGCATAGCCTGTTTCTTTCTGCTTCCTGGTTGACCACAAGGCAGAGCAGCTCTCCCCGCCACATGCTCTACCATGCCGGACTAAGACCTTGGACACTGGAGGTGGGATAAAATCTTACCTGCCGGGTACTCTATCACAGCAGTGTGGAAGGGGCAGAGACAGGCTGAGGGAGGCCCGTCATCATCTGGGACGTGCACAGTGGTTAAGGTTCTGTGTCAGCTCCAAGTCCTGCAGGCAGAGCTTTGCGGCTTTCCACTGGAGTAGCTGTGGTGGTCCTCAGGAACTGTTTCTGGCCCAGGGACTCACAGCAGCCACATGGTAGATCTGCCTCAAATTGCCATCTGTAAAATGGAGATGGTGTTAGCATCTTTTTCCATTTGTGTTGAAGCTGATGTGGGGCACCAGCGCTGATCCCACGTTGGCCTTCGTGAGGCTGGGCCTCTCAGTTTAACCCAGGGCTCACCGGTATGGCTGTTCTCTGGCCAGCTCTAGGGCTCTCCTGTTCTCACCTCACTAAGCTGGAATTAAAGGCAGGATCTACTCACCTTGGCCACCAGGGAGCTCATAAATTTCTAAAAACAGCCCGCAACTATTCTAGTGCTCGAGCTCAAGTTCCCATCACCTTAAACCCCCCAAGTCTGGGCTGTTCTATTTCCCAGAAGGCTCTTGCCTGTTCGGTCATTCGCTATTTCCCCCAGGAGACTCTTAAGCGTAGAAAACTTACCTACACTTTCC
The DNA here is from genome assembly GCA_028551405.1 of Uromys caudimaculatus. Lineage (NCBI taxonomy): Eukaryota > Metazoa > Chordata > Mammalia > Rodentia > Muridae > Uromys > Uromys caudimaculatus. The sequence continues at coordinate 39,851,327 of CM052721.1, forward strand.
ATTATATCCAGATTCTTGAAGCCACATTTGGCACAAGAAGGGAGCTGTGTGGGCTTTGTACCATTGCTGTAACAGATTACCACAAACCCAGGAGCTTAAAAACCATATCTGATTGGTTAACCCCATAGCTCAGAAGGTCGGAAGTCTGCCATGAGTCTCATGGGGTCAAAACCAAGATACATATAACCTGACCCAGAGGGAAGGATACATTTTCTCTCCCTTCCCAGTTTCTGAAGACAGGACTTAAAATGGGTTGGAATTCGTTGAGTCTTCTGTTCATCCCAGATAGAGGAAGGAGGCATGGACGGGTGAAGCCTCAATGTTCCCACCAGTAAAATGGGATGTTGTTTGTTGAGCCTTAGCTATGTGACTCAGTTTGCCCTTGGGCAAATGGGATGATTTCTTGGTATCTTGCTAATGAAAGAAAGGGAGAGACTTTGACGGAAAGGTCGACAGCGTCTGTACACGGTCACATGTGGCTCCAGCGGGACAGTGCGTGTGGCGTATGGGCTCGGGGAGGGGACATGAGGACCTTGGATTACAGTGGTGCTGGGCACTTAGTGACCTTCACCCAGGGTATCTGGTTATTTTCTTTCCCTAAGCCCCTCTTCCTTCCCCTCCTCTCCTCTTATCCCTGTCCCCTTCCCTTCTAGTTTCTTTGTTACTAGGGAAGCCCCCAGGGCCCCCCACTCACCAAGCAAGCCCCATCACTGACTCTCATTCCCAACCCCCCTCTCCCCTTTCACTTACTGAGACAGGGTCTGCCTAAGTCACTAAGGCTGGCCTTGGGCTCACTCCTTAGCCCAGGCTGGTCTTGGGCTCACTCCTTAGCCTAGGCTGACTCTGGGCTCACTCCATAGCCCAGGCTGGCCTTGGGCTCACTCCATAGCCCAGGCTGGTCTTGGGCTCATTCCTTAGCCCAGGCTAGCTCTGAGCTTACCCCATAGCCCAGACTGGCCTTGAGCTTGTGAACCTTTGACCTCACCTTCCCCAGTCGCTAGGTTACAGGCCTGTGCCAGCACACCTAGCTTATGATTTTTCCCATTTCCAATTTTCTTCTTACTTCTTTTCCTTTTCACTCTCCTTTCCCTCTGCTTTCTCCCCTTCCAGTTTTGCCTGGTAAATCTCATACCTCTCACAGTTTTATTCCCCTCATGACTGACTTCAGACTCTCCAGATCAGAGATTGACATTTTGTAAGAAACTTACCTATCACGTGGGCCAGACACAGTGGTGCTTGCCTGTAATCCCAGCCCTTGGGAGGTAGAAGCAGATGAATTATGAATTCAAGGCCAGCCTGGGCTACATAGCAAGACTGAAGCCAGCCTGGGCTACCTGAGACTCTCTTAAAAACTTAACCAAACCAAAACCAAACCAAACCAAACCAAAAATGTATATAATTCAGATACTTTACTAAGGTCAGCTCCTTCTGTGAGATCTTCTGTTTGACTCTCCGACTTCCAAGGGGATCTCAAAGGCTAGGGTTCCTGCTTGGTGCCCCCTGTTCTGTTTGGAGGTGTTTCTTAAAAGAGTTTCCATACCCTGACCTAGGAATGAGGACAGTTTTCCTCCCAGCTTCCCCTTCCCATGTGCTGGTGAGGGAAATATCGAGCATCTATTATCCTTCCCCTGAGAATGAAGACCGCAGCACTGAGCAAGACTCTGTCTTGTTATCAGAAAATTAGGGTGGGAAAGCGGCTTCCACCAGCTCTGAAGACATCTTAATAGACGCTTTGGTTGTTACGCAGAAGATTCTAGATGGGTTTAATTGCTGTAAATGTCATTTGCCTTTCCTGTTATGATAAGGCCTCTGTTCCCTGGAACCATTTTTTTTCTTTCTTCCCTTTCCCCTTCCAGCACTTTCCCTTTGCTCTGAGGCTCTCGTGGCAAGTTTAATGAAACCCAAACAAAGGAAGCAAGAGAGAGGTTCTTGGAATCCGAGTCTCACGCCCACAGACAAGCCAAGGCCTGGGAGTGAAGGTTCCAGACTAATGAGGCTTCGCTGCTTAATGCAGTTGACAGGATGGACCTCCTCCAGCCCCCCTCTCACCCCGCAAGCCCAGCCTGCAAACTGAAAGCCAGTCCAGGAGCTTAATTTCGTCTGCCCTGAGCAAAGGGGCCGGATGGGGACTAAGTACCACACAGAGCTAATGGGAGATGGCTCATAGCCTGAGATGACGCCGTCCTGTGCCCGCCGGAACTGGGACTGTCATCTGAGCAGGCAGTTACAGAAACGTCCAGTCAAGAGTCTGAACCTTGGTGCAGATGATACTCTGAATGCTTTGCTTGTGTGTGTGTGGAGGTATTTGTCACCTATGTATTATGGGATGTTAAACAGCACCTCGGGTTTAATCCCACTGCTACCAGTAACAGACTCCCATACAGGGTGACACCTCCAGAATGCCTTCAGAAATCTCCAAATAGCTTAAAGGGAGAGAAAGCTCCTCTGTTAAGGACATTGAGAGTACTCCTTGGAGTGTGTGAGTGTGTGTGTGTGTGTGTGTGTGTGTCTGTGACTGTGCCTATGTCTGCATGCATATGTGTGTGTATGTGTGTCTGTTTGTGCCTGTGCCTATGTCTGTCTGCCTGTGAGTGTGTGTGTGTGTGTGTGTGCATGTGTGTTTGTGTGTGTACTTGTGCCTATGTCTGGGCATGAGTATGTGTGTGTTCATGTGTGTGTCTGTGTGTGTCTGTGTTCCTATGCCTATGTCTGTCTGTATGTGTATATGTGTGTGTGTGTGTGTGTGTGTGTGTGTGTGTGTGTGTCTGCATGTCTCTGTGTGTCTGTGCCTGTGCCTCTGTCTGTGGATGCGTATGTGTGTGTGTGTCTGTGCACACACATGTGTGTGTGTCTGTGTCTGTCCCTGTGCCTGAGTTTGTCTGTATGTGCGTATGTGTCTGTCTATGAGTGTGTGTCTGCATGTCTCTGTTTGTCTGTGCCTGTGTTTGTGTCTGTGGATGCATATGTATGTGTGTCTGTGTGTCTGTGTGCATGCATTGTGTTTGTCTCTGTGTGTGTGTGTGTGCCTGTACCTATGTCTCTGTGTGTCTGTGTCTGTGCCTGTGCCTGTTTTTGTGTGTGCACATGTGTGTGTGTCTGTGCCTGGGCATGCATATGTGTGTATGTGTCTGCATGTGTGTGTGTACACTGGTCTTGCACCTCCCTGGTGCAGCAATGGTAGATACGTGTTTGTTACAGTTCCAAGCTGGCATGGGAGCTGAGGATCTGAACTCAGAGCCTCATGCTTTCACAGCAGGCACTTTATCCACAGAGCCGTGCTCCCAATCCCTTGAGGGAGGATTTCTGAACGTTTACATTTTCTTCTCCTGGTACCTGCTGTGTATGTGACCTTGAGCAGAGCGGTACACCTCCTTGACTCCTTTGCCTTCTTATGCACAATGGGAATAACTATGACACTGGGTGCGAGGAGGCATAGCTTCTGGCTATTAAGTACACAGAGGATTTCTTGGCACATACTAAGTGTTCAATAAACGCTTTCTGTTACAATAACAGAGTATGTTCATTAAACATGTGCTAAGAACATACTTAGCTCCAAGCACTTTGCTCTGAGGTAAATGTAAAGATGAAGCTTTAGTTCTTGCTTTTGTAGAGGAAATATATATATATATATATATATGTATATATATATATGTATGTATGTATATATAAGACTTGTAGGGTCTACCTCCTTTCTTATTCTAAGCAGGCATTACTAATCATTCTCAAGACTTATAAGGACTACCTCCTTCCTCACTCAGGGCAGACATTATTAATCAGCCTCAAGACTTGTAAGGTCTACCTCCTTCCTCACTCAGGGCAGACATTACTAATCAATCTAACTGCTTTTTCTCAACTCAGCTCTGGTCAAGCCTTGCTAATGGGCTGTGAGTGGACTCTCATTCAGCACTTCCCATTGTATAAATGGCTCAGAAGAGGCTGACCTTTTCCTGTCCAGCCTTTCAGCATTAATGGGTAGTATCTTTCCTCCCAGGTCTGATGTCATTCTGAAAAAGAGATTGACATGGAGAAATATTTTTAAAGAACATTCGTTTTTCTTTTTTATCTCCCCCAGGAACAGAACTGAGTAGTAAAATGGGTGTTGAACTTTAGTTAATCATCGTGCAGGCTGTGGGTCTTATGAATCGATCAAACTCCTTCTTTCTTCAGTTGTCTTTATCATTTGGGGCTTAAAAAAAACCAGCTCTCGCTAAAAAGGGTCCCAGCTTTTCAAGGGCAGCAGAGAGGTCTCTGGAAACAGCTTTCAGATGTCTGGGACCATCACTAGATAGAAGAGAGAGTAGGCTGGGGTTAAATGCTCCCCAATGTGTTCTGACACGCCAGCTCTCCCAATGAGAAGAACAGTCTGTAACAATAGCTGTGAGAAATGAGAACTGCACCTGCAGCCCTGAAGGCTGCAGAAGGCTCTATCCATCTGGCTGAGAAGTGGGTGCTGGTGTGGGGTTGGCCACTTGCCTCTCTCCCTGCCTGTCTAGGGCTGTTTTATGTCTGCTGTCTACCAAGGACTTCCAGGAGGCTGGTGAGGGCGCGGGCAATGGGGGTGGGGCGGGGATGGGACTCAGCATTTCAGAAGACCTGGAACTTGGTCATTGTATTGTAATCAAGGCCTTCAAAGAAACAACATTTAATTAATTAATGATTAACTATTAATCAATCATTTAGTCAATAATGTTTAATTAATTAATCAGGTGTGTGTGTGTGTGTGTGTGTGTGTGTGTGTGTGTGCGTGTGCGCGCGCGCGCACATGTGAGGCCAACTTGCAAGAGTCAGTTCTCTCCTTCCACTTTGTGGGACCCGGCCATCAACTCAGGTGTTCAGGTTTGTTGGCAAAGCCCTCATCTCACACACAGCTTCCGGCTTCCTTTCTTCTTTGCTTTCATTACAATGTAGCGCAGAATGACCTTGAGCTCATGATCCTCCTACCTCAGCCTGAGCAGTAGACTGACCGGTTTGCTTCCACAGGCCCTACCTCAGCTGACATATTTGAAGGCATCTGCTGCCTGCCCTGCCTGGGGAGCCTCCTGGGACTCGAGCCCATGACCCAAACTGTGACTCCACCGGCCATGGCTCTGCAGGCTGAAGCAACTGGGAACCTTTCTGTGGCCAGTGGTTAGGGCTCCTTTTTATTCCCAGGGCTCAGGCAGAGATGGCTGACCCTTTGACCTTCCTGTCTGTTCTTGTCCCCACAGACACACTCTCTGTACCTCGATGGTCACCACAGATCCCGCGCAGAGACCTTGGCAATTCCATCAAGCACAGGTAGGTAGGAGGCCGATGGTGATGAAGGGGGCTGATTCCTATGGGCGTGAGTAACGTGTCCGTACCCAGCTCCCACACCGTCCTGTCTGTTGCTGGACCGAAGTATCTGGATCACAGCCTTGCTTTTGTCAAATCCACAGCAGGCAGCTAAAAACAGGCTTGATAGTCAGGCTGAGCCAAGTTCTAATCCCTCCTGGTAAAGCTATGCAGCCTCGAGAAATCACTTAACCTCTCTGGGCTCCATTTTTGTTCAAGTGATGTTTTTATTATCAAAAGGCACATACCATCCGATGAGAGAAATAAAGCAAGACCCTGGGATGCTACAGTCAAGACCGTCAAAGAGATAACATTAAACAAGCCTGGCAGGCTACAGAGAGTGTGACATCAAACCACAGTTAGAGAAGAAACGTTATTTTTTCTGTAAGAATTAAGCCAAATCTCATAAGTTCATGCAGCCTGCTTATAAATAAAGTGATGCTATGCACCTCGCTGATATTAATAAGTGCTTCAGGCTCCACAGTGGAACTTTCTACTCAACAAAACTCAAGGTGGCCAGCTAAACTCAGTGCTAGAGGTTAGCCCAGAACAGCAGGCCAACAGGCAAGTGGGAGGCCTTCCCTCGGATCCCCCCCCACTCCCCCACCCCGCCTGGAATTTGAGCTTTCTACATGTTGCTCCAGCAGAGGGGAAGTCAGGCCAGGATGTTGAAGCTCACTGCTGAGAGGAAACTGAGGCCTTGGTGAACAAGGGAAGGGACAGGGAAAGCTAATTAATTATGCTCACCCTGTGAGATCTGAGATACCGCTGGTGAGTTTCTGTCCCCAGGCAGCCAGCTAGACTTCTGTTCGCTCCTTCATGGAGCCTTCTTCCAACACACAGAAGGCTAGTGTCAGTGTCGCAGGACAGAATGCTGGTGTCAATGCCCTGGGATGTAGGTCGGTGCCCCTGGGGAGCTGGCCAGTCAGCAGAGGGTCTGCCAACAAATCATGACAGTCCTCAGAGGTCTGTCAGAGGCCTAAGGTGAGAAACACCAGGTACCAACACAAACACACAACCTTAGCCTGGGGCAAGGCTGGACCGGAGCACTCTGTATTGTTGGCTCATCAACAGCTCTTACAGGAAAGTGTCAGAACTCAGGACAAGGAGACCTTGGTATGGCTGTGAGAAATAGTGACCGGGTGGAGCAATGGTTAGGGGCTGAGCTGTGGAGGGAAGGGGAGGCAAGATGAGGGCCTTGTAAAATGTTTTCTGGCTCCACCTTGCGCTGGCCACAATCCCTCCTTCAGCTCACTCCTGGGTTGTCCATGGCTGTGGTTCATTTCCACCTCTGTTTTAACCACATCTCTGCCTCAGCCACCCTCACATTGGTTGAGCTTGCTGCTCAGCCACACCCCTGGCTGGAGACGCACTCACCTCAGCTTTACCTGGGTGGCGCCCACCACTAGACTTTCTCACCATGCACCGGAACCTGGTGCTGCCCAGCTTTGGACCCTGGTGTATAGGGGAGTCAGGCAGGCTGGCCACCTTGGGCCCCAGAGCTGGCTTCCTGCTGAGGTGAGGGTCTCCTAGTGGCCATCAGCTCTTCAGCGTCACCCCGAATTTCTACCCCCTGGCTAGATGCCAGGAAGGAGAGTCTCCCGGCCTGGTAAAGAAATGATATTAGCATTCCATTCCCTGTGTCACTGGGTGTAATGGTACACGCTAGCAGTCCCAGCATACAGGGGGGCAAAGCCCAGGGTCAAGAGTTCAAGGATAGCCTAGACTTCATAATAAAACCCTGTCTCATAAAAAACACCACTAGCAGCAATAGATCTCACTCTCTGTCACTAGAATTATCACAGCAGGAGCCAGACAGTAGAAAACACCCACCCAGGGGGCAGGACAAGGCTGGAGAGGAGAGAAAACAGCCAGGCAGGCCCCTCGCACTTACCCCCCTTTCTGTGCCGCTACCCAGTGAGCAGGTCTTTTGCCATCCCCTCCCCTGAGCCACCCCAGTGTGAAGAATAGACCCACTAAGCCCTGCTAAGACCCAAAGGGGCTTAGTCAAGCCCAAGTCCAAAGCTGGGGAGGGAGCCCAGGCCAGCCCACATCTATCGCTACTGTGAACATTCCTGTTTGCTTAGCTGTGGCAGCTCCAGGCTGCTGATGGCTCGCTGTGTTTGGAGGTCTGACCCAGATCCCACAAGAGGGGCAGCAGAGGGAGGCAGGTCCCCCCTCAAAGTTCCCAGTGTCTGGGTTATGTAACTGCGTCCAAGTTCCCCTTTGACACTCGGAGGAGGCGGTGAGGATTAGCCACAACTACTGCAGGCGGTGGTGCAAATTGAAAATTAAAATTAACTGTGACCTGGGAACCTTCGATGCTTTTTTGCTGGGTCCAGCCCCCACCTCTGCCTCCTATCTCAAGGCACCACAGTGCCCGGAGGGGTGATCTGTGAGTTCATCTAATGACTTCCAAACCAAATTGGTGACCAACTGTGATGTGTGGGGATTTCCACACTGTTTGCAGCAGGTGACAGTGACTGGGGGAAGATGGGCTGATGATCAGAAAAGGCTTTTGTTTGTCGGGGGTGGGAATGGGAGTGGGGAGCGATCTGCTGCTACTAGATTTGGAGGGTCCGTTGCTCTCTTATAGAACTGAACATGCCATGAGTAGACCAACCGCGGTGTGTTTGTTGAGTGAATCACCGATCATACTGAACACTCAAGGTAATCACTGTCACAGCCCAGTTCTTCGAGCATTACCCATGTCCTACATGGGTACAACACCTTTAACATGTCGTCATGATTCCCCCACTTTACAGGCAAGGAAACTGAGGCTTCATGGTTTAAGCAACTTGATTAAACGTAATTGCCACATGTCTTGGAACAAACAAGGCTGGAATGTAGGTTTTATAGGCTTCCCATTCTAGGGGTGCATCCTGCCGGACATGTGGCTACTGTCTCACCTCGGACCTTTCCCGTTTTTCCCCACAGGTTTTCCACCAAGTACTGGATGTCTCAGACGTGCACGGTCTGCGGGAAAGGGATGCTTTTTGGCCTCAAGTGTAAAAACTGCAAGTGAGTTGTTTTCCTTTAAGGGGCGTTTTTAAGATGCCAGCCAGTGCGGGGATGGAGGTGGGTGCTGTCCAGCATGTATGCGCTCTTGACTTGGGAGAGGCTTTTTTTGCTTTGTATTTCAAAAAGATCCCAGGCGGAGCTGTATGCTTGGGTAGGGTATCAGGCAGAACAGTTCTGAGGAAAACCGGAGCTGAGAGGAGGTGTGTGTGGGTGTGGGTGTGGGGGAGTGTCTAGTACCATGTGTGGGGCCGGTAGGGGCTCCCATGCACACGCAAGACCTCTATTATGGTTTTGGATATGAAGTGTTTCCCACCGTCCCATGTGATTGGATGCTTGGTTCCCAGCTGATGTTTTGAGAATCTGATGATCCTTTTGAACATGGGGTCTAGCTGCAGACACTGGGCTATAGAAATAGGAGTGAATTGTCTTAGGCTGGCTCCCTTCCTACCCAGAACTCTCTGTTTCTCCACCGCTGCTATGGCAGGAATTCATGCTCCCACCACGAGACTTTCCCACCATGGTGGACTATGTCCCCTGAGTTCTAGTTGTCCCAGGATTTCTGTCACGCAGAAGTAACTAACACAGTCGTCAGCGAAACTTTTCTTCTAGTTGCTCTGTAGTAAATATTTTAAACCCCATGGGCCTCTGGGGCCTCGGTGTGTCCCTTACAGCCGCTCCAAACTGACTCCCATGTCTTAAAAGCAGCCACAGACAATTCAGATACACTGATGAGGACGGTAGGCAACATGCCTCCAGCCCTGGGGTTTGCAGATGACCTTGGATAGTTTGCATAGCTCTTTCTCTATTTTTTGTTGTGTGCCGTCTCTGAAGGTGTGCTATGATTTCCCCCCATTTTAGTATCTGTGGATGGTGTGTCTCAGCTCGGAAAGGTCACAGCTGAGAGGGGGGAGGGAGGACTTAACTCCTGCTTCCTTCTTTCCATGGCTTCATGTAGGATGATAATTCTGGATGGGAGGTTGGACCACCCCGGCCTTCACCCTTACTTCTTCCTTACGCCCATTCTCTGTCATGTCTGACAGAATGTTAGCAAGGAGGCAAGGGAAAACATGGACACCAGCCATGGGTTCTGGAGACAGATTGAACCAGGTTCAAACCCAGTACCTGCCACTTAGTAGTTATGTGGCCATGGGCAAGTTACCTCACATTTCTGTCCCTCATGTGTCCCTCTACATATATATGTACACATGTCGTGTATCCCTCTGCATATATATGTACACATGTCGTGTGTCCCTCTGCATGTATGTGTACACATGTCATGTGCCCCTCTGCATGCATGTATACACATTTCATGTGTCCCTCTGCATATATTTGTACACGTCACGTGTCCCTCTGCATACATGTGCACACATGCCATGTGTCCCTTTGCATACATGTGCACACTTGTCATGTGTCCCTCTGCATACATGTGCACACATGCCATGTGTCCCTTTGCATACATGTGCACACATGTCATGTGTCCCTCTACATAAATGTGCACACATGTCATGTGTCCCTCTACATGCATGTATACACATGTCATGTGTCCCTCTGCATGTATGTGTACACATGTCATGTGTCCCTCATCATGTATGCATACACATGTCATGTGTCCCTCTGCATGCATGTATACACATGTCATGTGCCCCTCTGCTTATATTTGAACACATGTATTCACTAGTTCCTCAGGTTCAACAATCACAAAACTGACAATTTAACTGATAGGAGACACTCAGTAAGAGTCAGTCTCTCTCTCTCTCTCTCTCTCTCTCTCTCTCTCTCTCTCTCTCTTTCTCTCTCTCTTCAGGTATCTTGCACAATGCCTGTCTGGTGGCTTCACCTGAGTAAGTCAGCCAGGATGAGCTCCCTGCTAGCCTGGGCTGTGGAGAGGATTAATTATTTCCAGCCCCTGGAGATCCTTTAGCTCCATGGTCTTAGGGCGGTTGGGACAGTAATTACTATACATTAGCATTCTGAGCAGATGTCCTCTGTGGTCCCAGGCTCTCAGGTGGCCCCTTAGCGTTCTGACTCTGGGATGCACAGGGGCAGGGGTAGGTGCTTGGGGTCTGGCTCAGAGGCTGCCTGGTCTCCTCAGTACACCTGCTGCCTTATCTTGACTGTATCAATTCACGCTGTGTCCTGTGGAGGAAATGGCTTTCACATCCTCACACCTGCTGTGTGGAGGCTTTGAAGTCAAGTAATTAGGTGACAGGGACTCAGCCAGGAGTCAGCGAGGCTGAACACTTCTCAAGCCTTTTCAATTTTCAGCACTAGAGGTGGGACCCAGAGGCAGCTTTTCCTCCCTACCTTCTGTTCTAGGAGTAATGAGCAAAGCCCAAGACCCTGCCAAGGGTCTAGAGAGGGGCTGGGAACAGGAGAGAGGGCTAACCACACAGAGCTGAGGTGTTGGAAGCCACTAATACTAAGGTTGGGTTCCTTTGCTTGAATTCCTGAGAGGCCTGTAATCTTGGCCTTTTTCTTGTCTGAAGAGTATACGTGATATTGGCGCCCACCACTGGACTACTGGAGGGAGTCATTGAAATGTTCTCACTTCACACTGTTGTCTAGGAACATCCCACACACACACTCTGCCTGTGGAAAATAGCTCCTGGCACATGGAGGGGCGAGTCAGAATTCAGATCAACTCTGGTTGGATGGTACCCATGACTTTACCAATGGGCTTAACCATTCAACAGTAACAACAGCTGCTGCAGCTGCTATGGTGTCATGGCACGCTTTGCCCAAACCATATACCTTTGTCAGCTACAACAGATACGAGATCCAGTCCATGCTCTACCTGTGCATGTACACTGAGGCTGTCAGTTGAAACTCATCCTATGGAGAAAGTCTCCCAGGGAGCATCAGTTAAGGTGAGAGGGTGGGCATTTACTTGCATGTGTTTTTCAAGGATTGAAGAAACGGAAACATATTGAATGAGGGACAGAAACAGGCACTATGCAGACTCAGCAGAGAAGTGTGTCTGAGTGGAAGGAAGGACAGGGAGGAAGAACAGTGGTGAGTGACCTTTCAGGAGGTGGCCCCGAGAAAGAGGCTGGAGGTCACTTCTTACAGAAATGGGCAAGAGCATTTCACCAGTCACCTGCTAACCTTACCAACTGGATACTTAGTATCACAGGTTAAGAAACCTTCATCTATACTGCTTGGGACCCAAAGTGGTTTTAGGTTTGAGAGGTGTTCTGACTTTGGAATGTCTGCATAATGCAAACGTTTGCATATCTGAGGTGTCTGGGAGATGAGGGCCAAGTCTAAACCCAAAACCTGGACTTCATTTGCATAGTGTTTTTGGTGAGCTCGTGTTTTAACTCTGAGGTCAGATGTGGGTAGTGCTCTACCTGTGGTCTTGTGGGTGCTCAGAAAGTTTCAAGTCAGAAGACATTCTGGATTTCAGATTTAGGGATTAAGGGTATTAAACATTAATATAATATATTAAAGGGGTTTCCAGGCCCTGGAAGCAATGGCTGGTGATAAAATGGATAAAGTCCCTGGATTGGTGGGACATGCCTCTGACGCCTGATGCCACCTCATGCTTGTCATGTGGTCAGTTCTGTGCCTCTGTTTTCTGTTCTCTAAAATGGCCTCGTGACGTATACCTCAGTAGATGTTTACTGTAGATTGTCAACTTGAGAGGATCTAGACCCTCCGGGAAGCATACCTCTGGGAGTGTCTGAAGTTTCCAGATTAGATGAGTTGAGATGGAAAGACCCACCCTAACTGTTGGATGCCTCATCCCACGGCCTGGGGTCCTGGATGGAATCACAAGAGAAAGGGAGCACCGGTGTTCATCTCTCGCCCATCCCTGACTATGGGGGCTGTGTGGTAGCCACCTCATTCTCCTGCCTCCGTGCCTTCCCCAGCACGACGGACCGCACCCTCGAAAAGTGAGCCGAAGTTAATCCTTCTTCCCCCAAGTTTGCTTTTGCTGGTCTTTTGTCACAGCAGTAAGAGAAGTCACTACTAAAACTGTTCAAAAGAAAATGATGATGTAACTGGCCTGCTAGAACGCACGCTCTTCCCTTACCTGGCCCGTTATGAGCTCCAATTAGTGAAAACTAACACCGTTGCTGCCTTTACAAATTAATGTTGGGATAGCCCTCCACCCAGGAAGCCAGATATGTCTCCTTCATGCCTAGCCCCTCTCCCCCTCCACAGCTCTCCTCTTAAGTGCCCACTTCCTCCGGAATTATCATCAGCTGTCTTGTTGGGAGTCTGAATAGAGAGATTAATGAGCTAATAGGAAATTAAGGCTCAGAAAGCAATTTCCAGTTATCTAAATTGAGGCGTTTCATCTAATCGGTTCAGGAGTGTGGAAGGGAGCTGCGTGCAGAGAGACCGGATGTCAGCACTATTCTGCATTGTCTCATCAGCACGGACTCAGATGCCAGTGGGTTTCCCGGCTTTTGGGTGTCTGTGTGGACCCCTCTCAGAGTTCCTTTCATGGGGGTCTGAAGCTTTGAGGTCTTATTTATTGGAAACCTTTCTAGCTTCTCTCCTCTCTCTCTCTCTCTCTCTCTCTCTCTCTCTCTCTCTCTCTCTCTCTCTCTCTTTCTCTTTCTCTCTCTCTGTTGCAGTGTAGCTCAGGCCAGCCTACAACTCAGCTAGATAGCCCAGGCTGGCCTCAAACTTATGCTCATCCTCCTGCCTCAGGCTCCCCATTGCTAGAATTACAGATGTTTGCCACCAAATCTGGCTTCATCCAATTTCTTGTAGGCAAACAGCAATTTACACAAGAGTGTGTTGAGTGGCTTTCATGGTAGAAAAAGAAAATTGAAGCTAAGATGCAGTTTTCTTTCTGTCCGGGCTACTACTGTCGTGATGAAGATAGGGCTGGAATTAGATGTCTCAGCGGTGAAGAGATCTTGACGCTCTTTCAGAGGACCCGGGTTCAAGGTTCAGCATCCCCATTAGGCTGCTCACAACTGCCTATAACTCCAGATCTGATGCCCTCTTGTGGCCTCTGAGTGACCTACACTCATGTATGCATGCGTGCATGCACGCATGCACGCATGCACGCATGCACGCATGCACGCACACACATATGCACACACACATATACACATGCGCGTAAAAGTAATTTTTATAAAGAAGGAGACATAATCCCAAGCCATCAATAGAGACATAACATTTAAACTAACCCTGTTTGTTTTAGCTGCCTCGACCTCTCTTTCATACCAGGCTTTGTCATTTGCACCAGGGCACCTGGCCTTCAGGGGTGTGGTGATTCTGTGTGGCACCCCCCCCATACACACACACACACTCCTAGGAGTGACAACAGAAAAAGTCTGAACACACTGCCAGATGGAGAGGCACCTTCGCCACTGGTTTAGAGAAATGGGTTTGCAGAATAAATGGACCGCTCCCAACCAAAGGGATTGCTGCCCACGCTATCCAGCTTCAGCATGTCAGCGGTCACTCACTTACCCAGCACTACCCCAGATGCATCACCAGACCTCCCCGCTCTGGTGATAATATTCCCACCTTAAGGTTTTGCGTGACTTATGGGAGTTTCCAAGCCCACAATTACAGAATGATTATAGCCGCTAGTGCCCTACTTAGCCTGGGACTTTCCCCACTCTAGCCAAAGTCCCAAATGCTTGAACAAACTCCTTGGTCAGCCCCGAGTTAGACACCTTGCCACAGAGGCAGGTCGGTGCTGGCCAAAGCATTGATGTGTTCCCATGAAGGCAATGGCCAGCCTCCATAGGTGTGAACCCCCTGATCAGTTCTCTAGTAAGTGGGGCAGTAGCCTCACGAGACGCTGCCTTGGCTAAAGCACGTGTTCTGCCTTTCCTGGGCTCTTTGGATGCCCACTCTGTCCAAGTCCCTTGCCTGCCTGGTAGAGCAGGCTGACTCTGCTTTTTTTCCACATTAGTGGTTACTCATTTGCACTTAGATGGAGCTCCTGGCCCTTTTCCAGTTCGGCTGCATTATAGGATCTGCTTACTGCATTTTCAATCACCGTGTGCCCTGTACCTGTGTCTCCTTACCTGTGTGTGCTCTGGTGCAGACATACAATATCTTTCTTGCAAAGTGCTTGGTTCACAAAATGGCTGTAGCCACAGGTGAGAGGGAGTGAAGTGTGAAGGTAGCCAGGCTGGCGCGGGAGCTCACCGCTCCACCCTTACCAAGCCGGGGACCCATGGGTGCAGCTGCTGCAGCTGCCATGGAGTTCCTGGAGGCCTGGGAGGCTGTCCACCAGGCAGGATGTTGGCAGGATGTAATTACGAGCATGCGTTCTGGAGATCACCCGCTTGAAGCCTGAACTCGCTTTTCCATGAATAGAAACACTTCACTTCTTGAAAAAAAAAAAAAAAAAAAACCATCCTGGGAATTAACTATCTCTTATGTGCAATCGTTTTTATTATTGTAGGAAAAAATTTTGAATCCTATTATAGTTGTAAGAAAGAGATTCACGTAAGTGAGAATTGGGTGGGGTCATGGTAATAATGATGGTGATGATGATGGTTATGGCGATGATGATGATGGTGGTGAGGAAGATGATGGTGATGGTGATGATGATGGTTATGGTGATGATGATGATGGTGGTGGTTATGGTGAGGAGGAGGATGGTGGTGCTGATGATATTAGGCACTGAAGTTTCATCTCATCCCAGACATTTTGGTAAATACTTTAGAAGTGTGCTCCCATTTCATGCACATTACAAACCTGGGAGGTGGGCAGAGACGACTATCACCCCATGTTACAGATGAGGAAACAGAGGCCTCAGAAGTCTCTCATGGTGGACATATCTGCCATTCAAACACAGATGCCCTTAATTCAACTCTTTGGACACTTAAGCATTCTGTGGGGGCCAACGGGCGGCCACGGCGCAGCTGCTGTCTCCTGTTCTGCTTCCCTCGAAGTATGCAGGAAGAGTGTGAGACTCTGGGCTCAGCTGGAACCCTGGACCAAAGCTTTCCCTCCATCTCTCTGGGGTGCCATGCTCTCTCTTCCAGCCATCTTTCCTGGAAGTGGAAGATGACCCATGGGCCTTTGGGTTGTGATGCCGGGATGCCAGGGTGTGTCTGGGGTCACTGTCTCTTCAGTCTGGGAACAAGCAGGCTTGACAGTTTCAAGATCGATCGACAGTTAAGTTCTGAGAGACCAAGTTGTTGAAGCACAGAGAATACGGGGGAGGGAGGGGAGGGGAGGGGAGGGGGAGGGGAGGTAGGCAGGCCCTCCAAAGCCACACAGGGAGCCTGAACTGTATTCTGCAGTAAGGAGAACCCTTGGAGGGTTGGAGGCCCATGACGCGCTGAGAATGGTATCTGGGAAGCCTCAAGTCAGAGAATCTGCTGATGTCAAGCGGGAGTCGATCCAAGCAGTGTCTGACTCGGTCTAGCTGAACTCTACCCCAGGAGCAGCCAGGAAGAAATGTTTCCTTCTCCCCCCCCCCCCATCTCTTTCAAGAAGCCCACTTAGAAAGGTGATTTAATAGTCAAAGAAGGAAAAGATGAACAATTTGGTTTAACCTGACATGGGCGGACAGGCAGGAAAACTTCTTCCATGTCTGGGCTCTTCCGCTTTGCTCTGAGGCTCAGATGGGAAGCACCAGGGCTAACACACGGAGAAATGGCTGATGAGACTGGATTAGCCAGACACTGAGATGACAGTCCTGGAAAGGGTGGTGGGAGGGGCCCCAACTGAGCTCCGCCCCATGTGCCCCAGTTAGGGCATTGTCTGCCCAGCTGGAACTGGACATCTTTTCTCAGTCAGACCACCCGTCCCTGTCTTTGGAAGAGCAGCTAGCGTGTCAGTCAATCGATCAGATGACCACTTGCTACAAAGTGGGTTCCAGAGGCCCCCAGGAGTGTGTGTTGGGATCGAGGGCTTGTCTCAGCATCTGGAGTAAGCAGAGAATGATTGCCTGAGAGGATTTCTAGGTGGGAGCTGGAGTTTCTACTTCTTCATGGTGCTCACTTCCAACAGGAAATGGGGTCAGGAGCGCATTCTGACCAAACTTGGGTTCTAATCCCGACCCCGTTGCTTCCTGGTTGTGCTGATGTGGTCAAGTCAGTGATCCAGTTTGAACCTTGGTGTCTTCTGCAGTAAGGTGAGGAGAGTTACACCTTCTGCCTCGCAAGGTCTCAGAGCTAAGGGTGGGAGTAAGGCGCCAAGGTCGGATACTTGACACAGAGTAGGTCTTCAAGAAAGCTGTAACCACTCTCCTATTTACTATGGGAGCAACCATAATGATTGGTCCTTTGCTTGGGAGACTTTTTCAGACTAGAAAGATGGGCTGGCTAGCGTACCCAACATGAACACGGGATCAAGAGCAACATGGGTTTTCCTTGGCCAGGGGATGACCCCGGGCTCTCCCTATGCATGATGGGAATAGACCCCAGGTGTCCAAAGCTCCAACCTGTTCCATGCAGCTGAAAATGGCTGCCTTCTCTCTCTGCCCAACTCACTGGATCACCTTACCGGCATGACCAAGCTTCCTCTTATGACCTGCTTGCCATGGGATCTGGGTTTGTCCCTGATTGTAGAAATGGGGACCCGAACAAGTCATGATATTTAATGGGGTTGTCTTGATCTTGTGTTTTTTCAACCCTTAATACTTGATGAATTTAGTCTTGGGGTGGGGCTATCGTTTTTACAAGAAGGAAGAAGGCTCTCCTTCTAACTAACTTGGCAGAGGCTGTGAAGAGGGTGGACCTCAGACTCAGATGCAGGACAGGAGGTGCCTTGTGTTTTTAAATGATAAGTCAGAGAGATCTCTAGACACCAGGGAAAGGTCCTAGGTGCAGAGAAGTCACCCAGGGGCTGAGGAGATGGCTCAGACAGTAAAATGTTCCCCATAAAACAGGAGTACTTAGACTGATCCCCAAAACCCATGCAAAAAAGCCAGGTGTGGTGGTCGAGGTGTGGTAATCCAGATGTGGTGGTCCAGGTGTGGTGGTCTGGGTGTGGTAATCCAGATGTGGTGATCCAGATATGGTGGTCCATGTGTGGTGGTCCAGATATGGTAATCCAGGTATGGTGGTTCATGTGTGGTGGTTCAGATATGGTAATCCAGATGTGGTGGTACAGGTGTAGTCCAGATGTGGTCCAGGTGTGGTGATCCAGATATGGTGGTCCATGTGTGGTGGTTCAGATGTGGTGGTCGAGGTGTGGTAATCCAGATGTGGTGGTCCAGGTGTGGTGGTCTGGGTGTGGTAATCCAGATGTGGTGATCCAGATGTGGTGGTCCAGATGTGGTGATCCAGATATGGTGGTCCATGTGTGGTGGTTCAGATGTGGTGGTCAAGGTGTGGTAATCCAGGTGTGGTAATCCAGATGTGGTGATCCAGATGTGGTGGTCCAGATGTGGTGGTCCAGATGTGGTGGTCCATGTGTGGTGGTTCAGATATGGTGACCCAGATGTGGTTCAGGTGTGGTGGTCCCCCAGTTCTGGAGAGATGGAGACTGGCTTTGCTGGCCAGGCAGCCTAGATCACAGTAAGCTCCATGTCACCCTGTCTCATAGAACAAGTTGAATGGCTCCTGAAGAATGGTATCCAAGGTTGATCTCTAAACTCCAACTACACATCCATGAATGAGATCATGTACCATGTCCCACCCCACCTACATATACATGTGAACGCACACACACATGTACTCACATACACACATATGTGAACACACACATGGACAGAGTGAGAAAGAGAGACACACAGAGATTTGGGCTTCATAGTCAGGCTGACCTGAGCAGGCATCAGCTCCCTGCATTTCATAACTATGCGATCAAAGGGACATGAATGGGCACAATGCCTGAGCAGGGTCACACAGACCCCAGGAAGGACACTCATCTCTGCAAACATACTGTGGGTCTGCATAAGGCGCCACTCTGCCCTGTGCGAGCTGCGCATCTCAGAGACGAATCGCGTCGAACTTCCTCTGAAGGCCACCAACTTTCTCGTAATCCCAAGGCTTAATAGGATAAACTTCAGTTCTGAGGGAAAGTTATTTGTGTGGAACACATTTCTCCAAGGGATCTGCTGGCTAGCTGAGACATTATCTTCATCAGAGGACCAAATCGGAGTCAGCCCGGTCATGTAACTACCTGGGCGGCCAAGGCAGGCAAATGGCTATTTCTAAGCTTGTCTGGGCTGCACACTGAGTTTCAAGCCAGCCCTGGCAATTTAGTGAGACCTTGTGTTTAAAACTATTGAGGAGAAGTAAGCAGGGGGCTGGGAGCCTCACTCAGTGATGGAGTGCTTGTCTGGCGTGCACAAGGTCTTAGATTCAGTCCCCAAGACGAAGGAGATGACGTGAATATGTCTTCAGCATTCCTCTCCACTGTGGTCCTCGTTCCTTCTCCTTTTTTTTTTTTGGTTTTTCGAGACAGGGTTTCTCTGTGTAGCCCTGGCTGTCCTGGAACTCACTCTGTAGACCAGGCTGGCCTCGAACTCAGAAATCCACCTGCCCCTGCCTCCCAAGTGCTGGGATTAAAGGCGTGCGCCACCACTGCCCGGCTCCTTCTCCTTCTTAGTGACGGGCCCTCTAGAACCTCAGATGCTGGGCAGATATTACAGAGATGGTGGAAGAGAAGAAAGGGAGGCTGAATAGCCAGGCAGCTGTGGGTGGTATATTGATAATTTGGGAGTTATTTATTTATTTATTTATTTTTACCAAAAATTTGAAGAAAAAACTAACTCGGTTTCTATTTCTGATAAATTGTGTCCCTCTTATACCCAGGGTCTCCTTCATAACCCCTTCACCCTAACAGGGGTGTGGACAGAGGTGTGGTCTCCAAGGACCTTGCCCCTTTGTGAGAAAATCTGGTCTTTTCTCTCTGTCTGATCATGGCCCAGGGTGGACCTTTGAGGCTGACAGGAGCCTCCAGACCAGCGCAGAGCTGCCTGAGAAGCAGGTCCCAGAGCAGAGACAGGTGGAACTCCCTGGGAGAAGGGCAGGCCAGGTTCAAACACTTCAGTTGGTCAGTCTTGGCAATTTCTGGGGAAGTTGCTGGGTCCAGCCAGGTCCCCCATTTCTCCTGTATCCTCCTATTCACTCTGAGTTAGGGTTTTAGAATCTGCTTGTCTCCTACAGGGAGCAGGAACATTTTAAAAACCCAGCTCTAGGACCCAATAAAAAGATACTTGTTGTTTCGTTTTTTTTTTTTGGATTTGTTTTTATACTTTTTTGAGATAGGGTCATGTTAGGAAATCTGAGTTGGCCTGGGGTCCACAATCCTCCTACGCCAGCTTTCCAAATACTGAGAGTACAGGTGAACACTGCCAGGCTCAGCCGGACTCAGGACCAGTTAGGCATCAACATTTAGTTCAGTGCTTGCATGCAATCTATTTACCCTGAGCAATCCTGCTGATGCAGATATGGAGAGAGCCATTTCAAAGTCAGGAAGACTGAGGCCCAAGAAGATAGCAGAAAGGTGGGGTCCTTGCTTGCATACAGAAAGTATATTACCAGCTTCCTACCATGAACTAATGGCCATGCTGGGCACTGGGGCAGTGTTGGGGAGGGCAGAAGAGGAAGAAAGAGAAGTCCCTTTCTTACAGGCCTTATTGTCTGGGGAGGGATGTACGTCAAGGCATCCAAACCTAACTGTGTGACTTCAGTGTGACCACCTTGCCCCTCGTGCTGCTGTTCAAAAATTGCCTCTTAGAAGTCTTAGCAACTACATGTGGAGCTTGTTTTGTGGGCTCTGCGATGGAAAAAGACCTCATTCCTTTCAGAGGCTCCAGTTGATATGAACTAAACCACCTACATATGGGTCCTGAGCACCTACTATGTGCCATGCTATGTACCTACTATGTACCACATCACCGTGACATGACATGCTTCGTCATGCCACTAAATGCGGGGTAACCCAGGCATGGCTCTCTGCTCAGATGACTAGAAGCCAGGCAGGAAGATGGACAGGCGGATGGACAGACAGGTTAGTTGTGTATCTTGTAATCGGGTATGACTGGGGAAGGCAGGGTGTGGTTTTCTGGTCGGAGGGGAGTCAGGGAAGGTTCCTTGGAGGAAGCTGTGGTGGAGCTGATCTGGGAAGGTGAACGGGAGCTAGCATCACTGTGTCAGGAGGATCCAGGCAGGAGCAACAGGGATACTCAGGGTGCCTAGAGAGATAATGAGCTGTGCTGGAAGGAGCAGATGCTTGGTGAGGGGGGGGGTGAGGGGGACAGAGCTTTAGCCACAGCTCTGGGCTCAAGGGGCAGAGGGATGCCAGGAAGAAAGAGAGTCAGCAAATTCCTTGAGAGCAAGGATGGACGAAGGCAGGGCGTCTAGACGGAGAGAATGCTGGGTAAGCCGCAGATGCGTCGTTAGATGGAGCCATGGTGGACTTGTAGACGGAGGGGATGCTGGATGAGCCCAGATGCATCAGTAGAAGAAGCCATGGTTCCCCCTTTGTCTCTCATCTGCTTCCCACCCTGTGTCTACTTCCTGTAAGTGTTCTAGGGATTCTTACAAAGTTACCAAACCAAACCCCTCGCCATTTCTCGTGGGCTAATTGCCCTGAAAGCCCCAGCCTGAGCCTTCCAGTCTTAGTCCAGCTCCCTGGGACCTCTCATTTGAGCCAGTGTTCCTGGAGACTTCTTGGGAGGCTCTCGGCACAGGAGACTGACCATTCTATCCCTGGCTACTCAACAACCAGCAGGAACCAGCTTGCCAGCCTGAGGTTACCTAAAGAAAGAGTCCACATAAATGACTGGGGGTGGGGGGAGGCACTGGTATGTGACTCAGATTCCTAGACCCAGGGACAGCATGATGATACCTTAAGGTTCTTCTCTCCATAGGAGAATGAGGGAGGGAAAGGGTAGACTCTCGACCCTTTAGAGGTGTGCATGTTCTCCCCACGCCTGCCCCCAGACCTGGAAAGAGCAGAATCTCACAACTCAGAGAAAGGCTACCTGGCACTATCCGTGTCCAGAGATGATATGTGAGGGAAGACTGGCCGGTGGGCCCTAGAGGCAATGCGTTAGGGCTGAGCCCAGGTTCTCACATTCTGCTCTGTATGGGAAGCAGAGAGGCAGGCAGGAGTTCTGTGGTCCTACTACGTGGCCAGCCCTTGTCCTTGTAAACTGGCTAGTCAAGTGTCTGGTCTTGAGTCACAGAGATCTGTGTTTTGACCACCGATCTACCGCCTGTGATATTCTGTGCCGGGCATTTACTCCTGGGGCCTGTTTCCTTGTCTGTAACATGGGGATCGTGATAGAGGACTCTCCAAATAATATCCAAAAGACAGGATGAGCCAGGAACCCTGACGTGAGCATTACTTATTGTATGTGTACACGCATCAGGAGGTCACAGCCCGAGGCACCTAGATGTTATTAGCATGAAGCCATGAAAAGTGGACATGTATTTACATAGTTGTAGTGCAGTCTAGGGAGAACTGACTTTGATTACTGGGGATCTTCATGAGGGACGGACAGAGCTCGAAGCAGGAAGACCAGGATGGCTGGAAGCCATTCAAAGGGACGCATGTCTGGCAGGTTCACAAACCATGACCCTCAAAGCAACAAGAGCTGACCCTCAGGGGCCGTGATGGCTTCCTTTAATCCAACTTGATTGGATTCGGAATCAGACACACCTTTGGGTGTGTCTCTGTGGAACGTTCCAGAAAGATTTAAGGTTGGGGAGTTGCTTTGGATGGCACTGATGACGATGAATACAGGTATTCTCCTAAGCACCTCTTGGTGGATGACAGTAACATGGATATTGTTGATAATGCCGTAGCTTTATCTCAGGCCACCCAGGGTGGAAGTGGGAGAGCTGCACTTGGCAGCCTCTCTCTGGAGTCATCGTCTGGTGGCCAAGGGTCATGTTTGCGGTGGCCGCCTCCAAGTATCTCACATACTGCTGTGCACAGGGCCTGGAGTTTTTCAGACCATTGGGACATCTCATTGGTTTCTGCCTCTTCCTCCACTCATCCACCCACCCATCCATCCATTCACCCATCCATCCACCCACCCATCCATCCATCCATCCATCCATCCATCCATCCACCCACCCACCCATCCACCCATCCATCCATCCACCCATCCATCCATCCATCCACCTATCCATCCATCCACTCATCCACCCATCCATCCATTGGTCCATGCATCAGTCCTTCCATCCACCAATCATCCATCCATTTACCAGTTCATCCTTCCATCTGTCCACCCATCCAGATCTATATCCATCCACTCATCCATTCTTCCATCCATCCACTCCACTCACCCACCCACTTACCTGTCTGTCCACCAAACCATCCATCTATATTTTCTTTTCTCTGTCTTTCAGGTTAAAGTGCCACAATAAATGCACCAAAGAAGCCCCACCCTGTCACCTCCTGATCATCCACCGAGGAGGTAAGTATTTAACACTTGGTATCCTGAGATGGGCTCTGGAGCTCAGGCAACCAAGGCAGCCTCCCCATCCAGCACGATTCCGGATACTTCCCAATCCCTAGCTTCTTGCCCGCTTGATTTCTTTCTTCCTAAAGCCTCTTCCTCGCTGTCGCTGTCGTGTTCCTTACCCATTCTGACTTCTGTCATCACCACCTCTTGCTTTTCCGAGAGTCCTTATAATCTTTTAGTGCCTGCTGCCCCCCTCTTTGTCTCTGGTCCTAATTTTCACCCCCTTCTTACCTTTCCTCTCCCATTGCTTTTCCTCCACACCCAAAAAAGAACTCAGAACCTTTCCGTGGTGAGATCCAGGCTCACTCTGTTGATCTTGCAGAAGTGGCCTTGGGGAGGAGTCTGGCTCGGGGCAGAGTTGTTTCAGACCATCTGTGTGTCCTTTGCTCTGGGGTCCTGAGAGTGTCTGGGTTAGCCTGACCAAGCCGGCAGCCTTTCTCAGTGCACAACCAGACCCTTTTAGCTGGGAGGAAAAATAATGTGCTCTCTGTCCCAGACGTGGTGGGAGACAACAGTTCTTTGTAAAGTCTCATAGCCCTGCTTGCAAAATAATTCCCTAATTTCTCATCCTATGGATTCATTATTCCTAGACTTCTGGGGCGATCTCTTAAGTCTGTGCTGTCAGATAAGAAGCTCTTGGCCACAGCTGATTATTTAGCTTGAGATTTTTGAGAAGGAGCTAAAAACACAAGTTCTGTGCCTGAGTCTCAGCAGCCACACCTTGGGGCTCAGGAGCCTTGTGTAACTGCTGCTGGCCTGAGACAGGCCAATTTCATCCCTGCAGAGACCTCTCCTGATGATACAGCCCCCTCTTGTGAGATCAGAACTCTGCTCTTAAGATGATGCTGGCCAGTGTCAATGGCCAGATGTCCCAGCCAGAAGAGCCCAGGCTGCGAGCTTCCTGATGCCCTCTCTCCTTCTCTGGGGACAGATGATCAATAAGCATCAATGCTGTGACTCTTTACAACCTCTCGTTTATGGTCCTATCCTGTACCTGGCTTCTCTATTCTCCTTGCCGTTTAGGCTATCTCAGACAAAATCACATGATGTGGACCTTCCAGCCACCCCTGGAAGGAAGTGAAAGTCAGACATTGTCTTTTGTTTGGGAATTTCTCTCAAGGCTCCTTCTCTCTCCCCTCACCCTGTCATCTTGTGGCAGCCATCTCTGTATGTCTAGTCTCCTTTCAGAATGCTTGCTTGCTGTTTTGTTCTCTCCCTCCCTCCTTCCCTCCCTCCCTCCCTCCTTCCCTCCCTCCCTCCCTTTCTCCTTCTCTCCTTCTCTCCCTCTCTCCATCTTTCCCTCCCTCCTTCTTTCCTTCCCTCCCCCCTCTCTCCCTCCCTCTCTCCCTCCCTCCTTCCCTCCCTCTCTTTCTCCCTCCATCCTTCCCTCCCTCCCTTTCTCCCTCCCTCCCTCTCTCCCTCCCTCCCTCCTTCTTTCCTTCCCTCCCCCTCTCTCTCCCTCCCTCTCTCCTTCCCTCCCCCTCTCTCTCCCTCCCTCTCTCCTTCCCTCCCTCTCTT
>CM052721.1:39875640-39918989 GCA_028551405.1 Uromys caudimaculatus
ACCCCACCCCCCAACCAGCTTTGAGATCTTTCTTCCCCTCCCCCCATTGAAGCCAGTTTGTGTCGCCCAGCTAGTCTTGGCATTGGAGCCTGCCCTGGTGTGAGGCCAACCTACACCGGGCCACATCACTACAGAAATGAAACTTCTCCCTGGGGTTTCAAGGGAAGCCTGTTCTTCCCTTTCTGGCCTGATCATATTCTGTCTTTTCAATGCTTATTCAAGGTTTGATCTTGGCTCCCCTGCTTGGAGATCATCCTCTCCTGGTAAAACTCTTCCTACAGAATAATCCTACATCAGCTCCTTTCCCAGAGCAATGAACTCCTCGTTACTCTGTCCAACAAAGGTGTGGCCCATGCATGTGTGTGTGGCCCTGCCCCAGAGATGCTGGATCAGCACCTGCCTTTTTGAATCGGACCTGGTGTGTGTGTGTGTGTGTGTGGGGGGGGGTCCTATGCACATTACAAGCCAGAAGGATTGTTCATGAACAAGAGTTGTATCAACTCACACCCTGATGAGGGTCAAGCAAGCATCCCGAGTGAGAGAAGCTGTTAGGTAAATGGGGCCTGGCACACTGGAAAGTCCAGGCAGGTACTGGTCAGAGAGGGTGAGCAACTACAGCATCCTGACAGGCAGACTTATGTCACCTATGTTTGTGACATTTTTTTTTTTAAATATATTTCATGTGAGGCCACATTTTTTTTTTATTTATTTATTATATGTAAGTACACTGTAGCTGTTTTCAGACACACCAGAAGAGTGCATTGGGTCTCATTACAGATGGTTGTGAGCCACCATGTGGTTGCTGGGATTTGAACTCAGGACCTTTAGAAGAGCAGTCAGTGCTCTTCACCACTGAGCCATCTCTCCAGCTCCCATGTTTGTGACATTTCAAGTAGAAGCCTGTGTGGTTTTAGGTGCCTTAGACTTTCTGCCGAGTATTAGCGACTTCCTGGCCAGCTGTCAGCCACTGCCTGCACCTCTAGGTTGGATGGAGCCTCAGACCCGCCAGAGAGCAAGCTTAAGACACAAGCTTAAACAAGGCTGGATCTTCCTTCTCCATCCGCCCATCTCCCCTGGCTTTACTCATCTCAGACATGGCCTGGGGGTGTCCATGCAGGTTAAGAATGAATCTAAGAGAAGCTTCAGGCAAGAAGTGTGTTTTCCCCTGCTTCCCCTGAAGCAGGCTCAGAGCTGTCAGAGCAGTTGGGTTTTAATGTTTTCCCACCTTGGGTTTCTAGGAAGAGAGAAGGATAGGAGGATGTTTGGCTCTCTCCTCTCCTGCCTCTTCCCACCCCACAACCTTAGCACACCTAGCACGGCTATTTTGAAACCTGAATTCACACAGCTCCTGAGCCCCCATCCGAGGTCAGCATCCCTGGGGAATTTGCCTCCCACCGGATCCTGCCCTGTCGTGGGTACTTTGAAGGTTAACTCCCCCAGGAAGTTGAGACCCAGGTTGTAGAAAGGTGAGCCTCTCCTGGAGGAGTCTGGTATTAGAAGACCTCCTTCCTCCCACCCGCCTTCAAAGGCCAAGCTCCCTGGGCCCCAGGAGGGCTGGTGTCTAGCAAGTAAATCAGAGAGAACTTTCCTGAAGAAGTCCACTGGCTTCTTGCATCCTCCCCCCCCCCCCCCACCTTCCCGTTGGTGGGAAGTTGAAAATAGAGTCTGTTTCCATGGCAATGGCAGCTCAGGCTAAGCAGAGAAATTAAATCCCTGGGTCAGAGCAAAGCTTTAATTCCACACACACACACACACACACACACACACACACACACACCCGCCCAACAAAATACAACTAACAAGGAGAGGTGCTAGGCAGGCAAATCTGAACTTGAGAGTGCTTGCTACTGTTGCACACTGTGTTCCTCATGAGTGACAGAAATAAGGAGAAGCAGGCACTTGAGGATGGAGTCTTCCTGCCCCACAGGAAGCAGCTCTTTAGCATCTCCTGCCTGTTGTGCCCAGCTCTGGTTCTGGGTGTGATACCCAGGGGGATGGCTGGAAGAGCTGAGCCATTATTGTCGGGACCCATGGTTATCTGGGACAAATACGGTCCAGTGTGTGGCAGTTTTCTTAGTCCTGATAAACTCCATACATAACAAACGACATCCTAGCACACAGTTAGAAGCATGGGGACAAGTGTCCATCATGACCTGTGCGCTAATTATAGGCCTTCAGGAGTCAGGGACCTCTTACATTGCAAGCGAAGGTCAAGGCTGTTGCGAAAGGTGTCAAGTCGTGTGCAGTAACATCGTGTGGGAGAATAAGGAAACAAAAGACAGTAGCTTCCCGTTTCTGTTGTCCAAAAGCTCGTGTGAGGGGATAGGTAATTAAAACAAGAAATGTCTGGGAAAAAATGTAGATGCTGGGGTGGTGGCCCAGTTGGTAAATTAGTCCCTGCCATTCCGCCACACACACTGAAAACAGGGGCTTAGCGCCCCAGGAGTCATGCGGAAATGCCCTGTAACCCCAGCGCTGGGGGTGGGAGTCTAGGTGGGCGGATCCCTGAAGCTCATTGGCTAGCTAGCATAGCCCAGCCAATGAGCTCCAGGTTAAGTGGCAGAGCCCATCTCAAAAAATTAAGGGAGGGCTGGAGAGATGGCTAGACGGTTAGGAGCACTGACTGCTCTTCCAGAGGTCTGAGTTCAATTCCCAGCAACCACACGGTGGCTCACAACCATCTGTAATGGGATCTGTTGCCCTCTTCTGGTGTGTCTGAAGACAGCAACAGTGTACATATATATATACAATAAATAAATCTTTAAAAAAATTAAGGGAGAGTGAGTTCAAGGAAAGACCTAGGATGACCCCCAGGCTGACATATGCACACCCACACCCATGTGACACATCTAGAGTGACAAGTACCTATGTTAGTATGCCTTGCATGAACCTACAAACACACACACACACACGCACGCACGCACGCACGCGCGCACGCTATGTATATAGTACAAAGAATATAAAAACCACAGAGCACACCCCGAACGCTTGTCATTGTGACTCACAGCTATCATTTCTAGTGTCACTGGTAGGTTTCAAAGTGGGATCTGAGCTGGGCTGTCCTGACACGATCAAAGCCAATGTGATACTTAGACTCTCTCTGCTGTTTTTACCCTACGGACCCAGCAAGGTTAGTGCGAACGGAGTCGGTCCCCTGTGACATCAACAACCCTGTCCGGAAGCCTGCCCGATATTCAGATCTCCACATCAGCCAGACGCTCCCCAAAACCAACAAAATCAACAAGGTAAGGTGTGGCTTTTACAGGGTGAGGGGTGTGGGGCAGACAGTGGTGGCTGGGCCAAATGCTGAGTGGGAAGGGGGGGAGGCTCGAGATGGGGCATGGTACTCACATTCCTGGGCTCCCCTGGTTCTGGGTGGCTTATATGCAGTAAAGCTTGCAAGGGAAACCGTCCTGTGATCGGTTGAAGAGATACTTGGGGCCGAATGCATCTGGTTTAGAAGCAGGCCTGTGGAAATGAGACAGGATGAATGGGGGGGGGGCACAGAAGGGAGTTTCCGTGGTACTCCAGATCCTGGCATCCTGGGATGCCTCCCCATCTGCCAGAGCAGCTGTGTACACGGTGGTCGGCTTTCCAAACATCTGTTGAACTAAGGGGTGGTGATCTTCTCAGCTTCTGGTGGGGAATTAGATGGATGGGTATCACTGGGGGACCTTAGCAACAGCTGGGTCAGTGTCTTCCCTCTGGCGGATGGCCAGCAGGCGGCTCTCTGCATATCTTTCTTTCTGGCATCATCTGTCTATGTTGCCTTTGGCATGTCGATGGTCTGTGCTGAAATTGGTCCAGGAACAATTTCACCCCATGCTAGAAGCCAATCTTGCATATGTCAGGAGGTGATTTCTTGGGCCCACAAAGCCTCTGTTGTTGGTGGATAAATCGTGGTGTGAACTTAGAGATGGGGAAGTCACAGATCTGGAAGCAGATACCAGCTGAGCATCTTGGCGACAGTTGACCTTCCCCTTGGTGAAGTGTGGCCTTGCTTCCCTGCCTTGACTGATGAGAGGAAGATCCCTTCACCATCCTCTCTCTCCTCCCAGGAGCCAGAGCAGGTCTCAATGGGTGTTACTCAAAGGCTGTCATTCTGCCTAAAACCCACCTCCTGGTTTTCTGCTGGTTTTTGGAAGAAACTCTAATTTATGTGTTTATTTTCCTACTTTCTTGTACATGTGTGTACATGGCTTTGCATATTTGTGGGTGATCGTGTGTGGGGGCATGTATACATGTGTGCATGTGTACATGTGTACATGTGTGATGGATGTATATGTGGAGGTCAGAGGTTGATGTCCAGAGCATCCTTGTGGGCTCGTGGACCTTATTGGAGAAGGGCCTCTTAATTAAATCCAGAGCTTGACCCTAGGGCCACTTCTGCTTTCGACACAGCTATTGGACATTGTTTTTATTGTTAGTTCTTGGAGCAGTCACCTCTGGCTCCTTGTCACATCATTGAAAGAATCTGTGTTCTGGGGTCAGGGCAAACTGGCCACCAGCCTTGATGGCTGTGGAACTATAGGCAAGTGACTTGCTCTCTCTGGGCTGAAGTTCGAAGTTTTCCTCTCTATAAAATGGGTACGTTCCAGCTGTCTACTGCTATACAACAAACCACCCCCAAATCAGCAGTGTATAATAACCACCCTTTTGTTATGCTTAGTCTTCGGACTAGAGGCTAGGAGTTGGGACAGAGAACCATGGGGCGGTGTGTGTGTGTGTGTGTGTGTGTGTGTGTGTGTGTGTGTGTGTGTGTATGTGTTGATTTTGTCTTTGCCATAGGATATCCAGAGACTCTATTGGGAACCCCTTATAACTGGTGGCTAGTGACATCTAGAACCAGGCCAAGTTCGCCCACCATCTGCTTCCCTCTGACTCAAGCCACACCCACACTCTCCGAAGCTACACTTACACTGTGGTAACAGCATGGTTGATGAGTCCCAAGAAGGCCTATGCAGCTGGTAACCCCTCATGTTTACCATCAACTGCTTCACAGTTTTAGAGGCTTCTTCTCTCTCATGGCCGGTGCCTGGGTTGGGAGGGGTTAAAGT
This sequence comes from Uromys caudimaculatus, assembly GCA_028551405.1. Lineage (NCBI taxonomy): Eukaryota > Metazoa > Chordata > Mammalia > Rodentia > Muridae > Uromys > Uromys caudimaculatus. Next base: position 39,880,698 of record CM052721.1, read on the forward strand.
CGACCAGAACGACCACCTGTAGCCTGGGCTTCCTCCCAATATGGCTGCTTCATGGCATCTGTGCTTCTTACGTGGTGGCTCATGGGACCTTAGCAGTGTTCTTTCCTAAGGAGACAACCACACATTGTGGGACTTGAGGTTAGGCGAGGTAGACTCCAGTTGTCATTGGCAAGAGGTTTGGGGTTCTGCTTTATGATGCTCACAGTAGCCAATAACAACGCCAGCTCTGGAGAGCTTTCCCCAGAGGCAACATTAAATCACATTTGAAAATGCTCTGTGCCTCCTGGTGCAGAGTAGATATCCAGGAACTGTGACGAGTGTTGTCTTTGATCTCAGGGCTTCAAGCAAAAAATTAAGCCAGGGCCCTTTTACTTTGGTTGTTTGGGAGAGCCTCAAGGCTGGTCTAAGTGGATGAGCACTTGTCTAGTGTGTGAAAGGCTCTGGCTTCTGTCTGTAGCTCTGCCAAGAGGCAGGAGGAAGGAGGGAAGAAAGGAAGGAAGGAAGGAAGCTTCTAACCCTCCCACACCCCTCGGACAGCTGAGAGGGCTCAGTTAGCATGTCCTTCCAGAAGTGACTGCATATCTTAAAACCCATCTTTTCTTCTGTGACGTTGTCAGGGGCAGGAGTTCAAAGCCACTCAGAGACCTTTCCGTCTGGCATAACCAGTGCTGGAGCCTCTTGATGTCAGATGGGACAAAAACAGGGGTCAGACTGATGAGCCACAGTGACATTGTTCTGCTTGTCTGCCAGGAGGGGCACTCAGGAAGGGACAGAAATTGGCCTCTGTGCAGACAGCAGCTTTGCCACTGAGGTGGACAGGCTCTTTCGTCAGGCTGGGCTATTTTTTGCCTCGTTCTTGTCTTACTGGCTTCATGCAGATTCTTGTTGTCAGGCATGATGTGGTTAGTGAACAGGTTTCTCAGCCAATTTGCTCTGAAGAGTTCCTGCTCCTGTTTTTGTTCTGCCTCTTGTCTGGCCCGATCCGTCCCAGTTCACAGAGGCCCTAATTCCTCACTTGGCAGGTTGGCAGAAGGAAGATTTTAGAGTCAGAAAGCTTGGGTTTGTAATGCAGCTCCTTAATCTGTGTTGCTGTGAGCAGGATCCGTTCAATGCCCATTGGCCTTAGTTTTTCCCTCTGTAGAATGGGTAGGGTGATGGGGGACATTGTAGGAGTGATGGGGAAGATTGGATGAGTGGTATGTGTAAAGGGTTTAGTCTAACAGTAGGTGCTCAGGAATGGAGGAGGGAGAAGAGGAGGAGTAGGGAGAGGAAGAGAAGGAGGGAGAGGAAGAGGAGGAGGGAGAGGAAGAGGAGGAGGAGGGAAAGGAAGAGGAGGAGGGGGAGGAGGAGGAGGGACAGGAAGAGGAGGAGGCAAGACATTAGGAGAGGAGGGGGAAGAAGGAGGGGAAACACAGTAATGGAATGAACCGAGAAGGAAGGAGAGAGAGAAGGAGAAGGAAAAGGTAGAGGAAGAAGAAAAGGAGAAGAAAGGTGAGGAAAAATGGGAACAAGAGAGGAATAAACGCAGAGAAAGAGTAAAGGAAGGAAAGAAGCAGGAGAAGTAACGGGAAGAACGAGGGAGTGGAGGAGCCGTGAGGGGCGGGAGAGGTAGAGAAAGACTGCATAAGGAGAGAAGCCAGACGAGCAACGTCAGTAGCATCTGCAGCCCAGATACTATTATATAGGACTGGTCTCCAACCCTTGTCCCCTATATCAGGGCATCAAAACAGCCATCTTCAGTGGCAGCCAAGGTGGTGGCTCTTCCTGCTGTGAGCAGCAGGTTGGAAGATCGGGCGTTCTGGCTTGTTGCAGTTGCAGGGAATTAAAATGAGCTGCTGTAAGGGTCACCAAGAGGCAAAATGGCAACAGCAGGTCACTCTTGAGGAGCTGGGCTCTCTGAAAGTAGACCTGGGGGATGGCCTCAAATCAGATGGGCTGCCTGACCCCAGTGACACCAGGACTTTGCTTTTAAAGATCTATTGTTTCAATTGTGTGGAGGTGTGTATGTGCACATAAGTGCAGGTGCCTAAGGTGGCCAGAAGAGGGCGCTGGATCCCCTGGAGCTGGAGCTACAGCTGCTGTAAGCCTTGTGGTATGGGTGCTGGGGATTAAGCTTGTGTCCCCCAGAAGAGCGGTATGTACACGTCACCACAGATTTATCTGTCTAGCCCTAGACACTGTCGATCTAAAGATATGAAAAGGTGAAGCAGCTAAAACAACCCAAAGTACTTTTACGAAAAAACAAATTCTACCCAGTTTCAAAATGGAACAAGTGTCTATGGTAATCAAAACCAAAAGGAAAATCCAGAGGGCAAACAATCCTAGGAGCGGATGCTCACTGTGGCTGACTGCTGAACCATCACGATGTACTATTCTCACGTGCCCGAGAGACTGATGATACCACACGAGCACTGGCTCCGATACTGAGAAAACTGTTCATGGTAGGATGTGGGTGTAAACCACCTCAGCCACTCCAGAGAGCTACATAGGTGCCCACAAACCTCGTTATAAATATGTATAGTAGCTTTATCCTCACACACACAAAGGAAGCCACCCCAACCAGGAAGCAGCTTAGATGTCCCTCACTGGGCAACAATTCAGAATTGTGCATCCAAACAACAGAGTATTGCTCAGCACTGCCGAAGTCATTGTGTTCGTTAACGATGCCTTCTCGAGGCTTAGAAGGAGGACAGCCTCTTCCTACACCCGGTAGCTTCTACAGTCCTTAACTTCTGGTGGCATCCCTCCAGTGTCTGTCTGTCTTCACATTCTCTTCTTTTTGTGTCTCTCCTCTTTCCTGTCTGTCACGAGGATATTCATCCTTAGAGTCAGGACTCAGTCTGCCCCTCCATCTTTGTCTCTGCACTGACCCTTGTTCTAACTGGGATTGGGTCCTAAACTTCAGGGTGACGTGTCTTGCGGGAGGACACATTAAACCCACGGACCTGCTCTCTGAAGTTCATCCAGCAAGGCCACTCTGCAGTGCACTTAAGGACTGCATCTTTGCTGAAGGGAGCTTCCTTTGGAGCTGGTCTGAGAGCAAGATGGATAACGCAGGACCGGGCTGCATGCTGGCGAAGATGCTGGAGGCTCACTCCCACGCGCTCTCGAGCTGCCAGGCTGTTGATTCTTTAATAAACACTTGGGAGGAGAAGTGTCAGAGTGGGGGGACAGTTCTCTGGGCACCTCGGCATGAGGCCCCTCCAGATCAAAGAGTCCTAGGCTGCATGGCTGGCACCTCTGTAGACTTCATTATGTGGTAACCTCTCCTGCTTCGAGTTTAAGCAGCAAGCAGGAACTGGACTCCAGAGACTTCCCTCCACATCTGGGTGCAACACCTTTAAATGGACTGGCTCAGGCGTTTTGTCCTTGTGTGTATGTTGGAAGCCATAGACCTGAGGAGCCAAAGGTTGACTTTGGATGTCTTTCTCTGTCACCTGTCACTTTCTATCTTATTTTGTTTTATTTATTTATTTATTTTAGATAGTGTCTCTCATGGATCTAGGCTAGACTCGAGAAGGATCTAACAATTGCAGAAGGGGCAGCCATTGCTGGGGAGGCTGGCTTGGGAGCCCCTTCCTGCCCAGCTCATTCTGTCTGCTGCGGCTCTGCTTCCCCACCTGTCCCTGACCCCGCCCTGTTTTTCTTTCCACAGGACCACATCCCTGTCCCTTACCAGCCAGACTCCAGCAGCAATCCCTCCTCCACGACGTCCTCCACGCCCTCCTCACCGGCACCCCCCCTCCCTCCCAGCGCCACGCCGCCTTCTCCCCTGCACCCCTCCCCGCAGTGCCCGAGACAGAAAAAGAACTTCAACCTGCCAGGTACTTCTGTGTTGCGGAGACAGGTGGATACCATCTGAGGGGAAGAGATGGGGGCGGGTTTTGGGTCACTGCCAAAGCCAGCCAGGATGGGGCCAGCCCTTGCCTGAAGCAATGGGTTGATAATCAGAGAAGGTCTGGGAGACGTTCGGATGTGCATTCAGCAGACAAATACCATACGATGCCACATTTCATCTTTCGAGGGAATGTAAAGTAAGACTCATTGGCTCTACCTGACAAATGAGGAAACAGAGGCACCGGGACTCTTAGAGATGTGTCTTTTGCTTAGCATCGAACTGATGTCTTTACCTAGCTAATTCACAAGACAGAGGCACCTGCTCCAGAGTCGACAGTTGTTCAGTGAGACAAACTGGTTGGGATTGGTGGTGGGGTGCTGTGCCGAGGACCTCCGGGACACATGCCAGAGCAGGGTTACTTCTCAAGTCTTAGCACAGCTGCCAGTCTTGGCTCAGAATGGAGTGGGTGAGGTCCTGGATTCAAGATCCACATCTGCTTGTCCTGCTCTAGCTGTGTGACCTCCGGTTCCGGTCTCTCAGCTCACTCACTAAGCAAATGGTGGAAGAGCCGCTTTTAAGAGACATGGCGACTCTATTGTTCTTAGACCTGAGAAAGGGTCTTTGTCTCCCTTCAAGTGGATCAGACCCAAGACTCTTGCTGCCTCCTCTAGGGCCTTCCCATAGGGCTCTGCCAACCAAGTCTCCATCATTATGGTACTCAAGAAATGGTTGGTGGGGTTGTCAGTGGGGAAAGTCCTTGCCGTACAAACATGCAGACCTGAGTTATTAATGTTTAAGAAAGGAAAAAAAAAAAAAAGCCCAGTACAGTGATACACACTGGGATCCCAGCAGCATTGGGAAGCTGGAGACAGATGGATCATGGGAGCCCACTGGCATCCAGCCCAGCCAAATTGTTGAGGGGTAGCTGAAGTGACACCATCTCATTAAACAAAGTGGAAAGAACCTTGGGGATGGCACCTAAGGTTGGCTTCTGGCTGCTACATACATGTGCACGCACCAAACACACCCACGTGTACTTGCGCACACACAAATGCTATGAGAGTCGCCCTCTGGAGAAGCTAGTTTGTCAGCTGAAGTTTTAAAAGGATTCAGCAATGTCACCTCTAGGAATCTCTACTCAGAAGCTCACACAAGAACACCAGGATCTATGTGTAAGGACAGTAGTCATTGTCACAGTGAAGAACTGAAATCATGTCAAGTGCTTATTCAGAGAAAGACTGACTGCGTTCGAAGGGTGCTCGGTCGCCATTCGAAGGGACTGTACTGAGATTTCCCAGAATGCAAAGGGGTTTCTTAAGTGGAAAGAATAAGATCTACAGAATAATTGGTGTGCTTTCGTTGTTCATTGTGAATTCTTTTCACATATTTGTGCATTGCAAGTATAAGATCGGCCAGTATTTCGTGGCTATGGCTAGTGAGCAGAGGGGTTTTGACTTCCTTGTTTGCAGTGTTGGGGGTTGAACCTACGGCCTTGTGCGTGAGGCAAGCACTGCGTGACTGAATGTCATCCTTTGCCCACGTGTGTAGCTCATAAAGGAAGCTTTAGCGTGGTTCTCAGCCTGCACCATTTGATATCCCCACCTGCACAGAAACACTTAGGCTAGTGTGCACCACCACGCCTGGCTGGCAGAGGGTGTTTGCCTCACCTACCGCTGTCATGTACGATGGGGTATGCGTGTGAGCACGTGGATACAAACAATGGAATGTGATTCCCTAAATGTAAAACAGAACACAGTGTCCCAGAAAGGCAGACAGGTCTTCCCCTGCCCTAGCAAGATCTCCCAGGGTGCCGAGCATCTGGCTCCCCGTCACACTCTTGACTCTGAGCGTCTGGAGGGAAGGAAGGGAGCTCAGAGTGTGGCTGGCTGTCAGATATTGAGTCCTCGGGAGGCTATGAAAGTCAATGCTTGGATGTAACAATATCACTAGAGTTGATTGATCTGGACCAGTCAGGGGTATCCAAAAGGGGCTGTGAGGTTAACAGGCAATTTAACGTACCTGGTGGCCTCGGAGCACGTGGAGAATGAGATGTTAGTGAACCAACTGGGATTTATGCTGCGTGGGCGCTGGTGAGCACGGCTGGCACATTGGATAGACCCTTGCTTTCCATCCTTCCCGGAGCCTTCCTGCTCTGTGGACAAACCCAATCTGGGTCCCAGGGGACCGGCTCTGAGCATAGACGAGTCTGGTTTAGGACCCCAGCTTTGTTTTGAGTGGCTGCGATGTCTCCACGGCAAACGGCATAAAGGGGTTTCTGGGTAGATCTTTCTATGGAACCATCCTAGCACACAGCATGCGTGCATACAACATGCGTACACACACAAACATTCATGCACTTACATACATGCATATGTACTCATGCACCTACATGCATGTACACACACTCATGCATTTACACACATGCACACGCAGATATGCTCACAAACTCATACACACACACACATACACTTGAGCACTTGCACATTTGCACACACTACATACACTCACACACTTATATGCACGTACATACATATGCCCATGAGCTTACATGCATACACACACATGCACTTACATGTAGATACACACATGCACTTACATGTAGATGCACACATGCACTTACATGTATGCACACACATATACTCATGCACTTGTACACATGCACACATCACATACACACACACGTACTTACATGCATGCACACACATGTGCCCATGCACTCACACACATGCACACACAGATATGCCCACAAACTTATATGCACACACACATATATACGCATGTACTTGCACACAGGCACATACCACACACACACACACACACACACACACACACAGACACACGTACATGTATCCACGCACATATGCCCATGCGCTTACCTGCATACACACACTCATGCACTTACCTGCATACATACACACTCATGCACTTACCTGCATACACACACTCATGCACTTACCTGCATACACACACACTCATGCACTTACCTGCATACACACACTCATGCACTTACCTGCATACACACACTCATGCACTTACCTGCATACACACACTCATGCACTTACCTGCATACACACACACTCATGTACTTACCTGCATACACACACTCATGCACTTACCTGCATACACACACTCATGCACTTACCTGCATACACACACTCATGCACTTACCTGCATACACACACTCATGTACTTACCTGTACACACACACTCATGCACTTACCTGTACACACATATGCCCATGAATTTACATGCACACATCTTTACTCATGCACTTGCATGCATGTACACGCACTTATACACTTACACACATGGATACACATATGCTCATGCACTTGCACGCATGCACACACACTCATGCACCTACATACACATGCACTCATCCACTTACACACGTGCACACATTCTCATGCACTTGCACACACACACCACATACTTACTTGCATGCACACACACACATACACACACACGCTTAAGCACTTACACGCATGCACACTGCTCCAGGAACTAGAAAATTCTGGTGCCTTAAAGCAGGAGAAACAAGAAGTACAGCTGCCTCTGGTAGCCACAGATTTCTTTTTCTATTTCGTCTTTAGTTTCTTGGGTTTATGCAATGCACGGTTAGTATGTCACCCCGTTACTCTCTAGCATCCCTCTCTATCCCTCTCGGAACCCCTTCTTCCCACCCTGTCCTGTAGCGGCTACGCCCCTAGAGAAAATGGCGCTCCTCCTCCAGCAAACACCACAGGCATCAGGTTCTTAGGAAAGGAGGAGCTCACGCGCAGAATGGAGGGGCCTCGTGGCACCTCCTCTGTCTGGGGGAGCAAGGTGGTTCCCGATCTTGTACCGCTGAGCACAACTGCTGTGTGTGCGTGGTTGCCGGGGCAATGCCGTATCTGGATGGCAACATTTCACCAAACTGTTTCTCTCTCTCTCTCTCTCTCTCTCTCTCTCTCTCTCTCTCTCTCTCTCTGTGTGTGTGCGCACGCGCATGTGTCTGTGTGTCTGTGTGTCTGTGTATCTCTGCATATATCTCTGTGTGTGTATTTGTGTGTAGTGTGTATGCAGTATGTGTGTGGTATGTGTATGCACGTGGTGTGTGTGTGCTTGCATGTGTATTCATGCATGTGTGTTTGTAGCATGAATGTTGTGTGTGTGGTATGTGCATGTGTGAGGGCATGTGTGTACATGTGTGTGTGGTATGTGTGAGTGCATGTGTGTGTAGTATGGGCGTACATGTGAGTGCATGTGTGAGTGCATGTGTATATGTGCATGTATGTGTGGTATGTGCATGCATGTGTGTGTGAGTACATGTATGTGTATATGTGTGCACATGACTGCATGTGTGTATGCATGTGTGTAGGTACGTGTGTGTGTGTGTGCATGTGTGTGGTATGTGCATGCATGTGTGTGAGTACATGTATGTGTATATGTGTGCCCATGAGTGCATGTGTGTATGCATGTGTGTAGGTACATGTGTGTGTGCATGTGAGTGCATGTGTGTGTACATGCGTGTGTATCAGCAGTGATGTGATGCCCCACACTCACCAGTCATTTGTGGCCAGCACGTTGACCAGATCTGAGTCTCTGTATCAACTGTCATGTGCCCCTCTAAGGGCCAGCAGGGTACCCGAGGTCCCCCTTGGTCTCAGGCAATACCTTCTTTCTTTGGAAGCCTGCTGCCACATCGCCATGTGATCATGGGGATTCAGTCACTTGCTCTCAGTCTATCCGTGTGCCAATGGGATGCCAGTGCCATGAAAACTGGAAACTAGACTGCATCACTCGTTCAGGGGCATAGCATGATGCTTGTTGAACGACTACATGAATGTGCTAACGACTTAAATCCTATGCCCTTCCTAGGACTCTAGCTTCTCATTGTTAAATTGTCGTCTTGACCTTCAGGGGGCATCCATCTATTGATTTCATTAGCAAGCACCCATTGAGCACCTACTGTGTACCAGATACTCAATGTAGAACTATGAACAACCTGGTATGGCTCGGCTTTAGAGCTCTGCTGCCTCTATAACAAATGACCCCAAACTGAACAGCTTAAAAAGCACAAAGGCATCTTACATTTCTCAGGTTAGAAGACTCAATGGTTTGGTGAGCCCAGGTTACCCTGGATGCTCTCTATGGGTTTGACCCATTTTCTTGTTTTATTTTCCCCAGATTCTGGAAGCTGCCCACCCTCCTGTGCTTGTGCCCTCATCATTCTGCCTGGGCCTCTGTGGTCACCTGTCTGTCTTCATTGACTCTATTTGACCTCTGACCTTCTCTCTTACAATGACCTTTATAATCACATTGGGGGTCATCACATAGCTCAGGCTAGCCCGTGTATCAAGAGCCCATTTAGACCACCTGCAAAGCTATGTGGTCATGGTTCTTCAAGATCAGAACATGAGAAACATTTATTAAAAAGCGAAAAATTATCAGCCCACTTTTCCTGCAGATTAAGAATCCCTCGGTGCAACCAGAGCCAGGGAGGGCCAAGGTCAGCTGGGCCGCCTGAGATGCAATAGATGGCTGTGTGTGGGATTTGTACTGGAATGTGTAGTCAACAAGGCCTGGACCCGCAGACTGCTATTTATTGATTTATTGACTTACTGATTTTTGGACAGCTGTGCTTTGTTACTGGAACAGATTATTTCCCAGTCTGCCCACCTATGTTTAGGAATCAAAATAACCCCACTGACATGCCAAGGCTATCCCAGAGTAGGAAATGGGCTAAGCCAAGAGCTTCTACTCCTTAATCTTCAATAAAAAGAGGTGCTTTTAGTCGGCATCAACAGATGTTTCCCGCCTGTGTTTGAGGGGACTTGGGGCTCTGGAGATACTGCTATTTACTCTCCATCCCGAAGGAGCTTGTAAATCAACTCGAGCCTCAAGGGGAGTTTTATTTGCACCCACCTCCCAACAAACAGTTCAGCGCTTGAAGCTATCTGGCGCCTCTTGGTTCTAAATCATTCTTGTCTGTTAGTTAAGAGAGCCGAGAGTCCATTTGTCATCGCTGGTGCACGCATTCATCTTGAGGATCCAGGGTCCCTGCACCCTCGTGAGCAGGGTGCCCATGTTCTTGTGTAACACGCCTGCGGTCTCCACATCCCTTCCCACACGTTAAACCATCTCTAGGTAACACGCAACACTGAGAACACTGTGTGAATACTCTATACGTAGTTCTTGTGTGTTGCTTAAGGCTCACAGCAAGAAAAACATGTAAAGATGGTTGGTACAGATATAGTTTATTAAAGACTTGGGTCCTGGATCATCTGGGCCTGTAGATGAAGATGAAGCAAGGTCCCAGATGTACTCAGAACCTACTGCGTGCTCCTGTGGCGTGATGGCCCCAGAATCCTGTACCTGGGACTAGTATTGTCTGTGCTTTGTGGACACTGAGACGTGGAAAGGTTTGCTCAGAGTTTATGAGGGATGTAAACAGACTCCAGGCCCAGACCCGGGTCCTTACAGGGAGGAGTCAAGTGGCAGTTGTCAGTATTGTTGTAGACACTCAAGTTGCTTCTGGTGCTGGCTTCTGCAGTCCTAGCTTGTATGTGACCCCATCTCTGCCAAATGCCCCTGCTCGGGGAGGGAGATCACACTCTGTGTACTGTATCTCAAAGGAGCAAGTGGCAAACTAGAACCCTTGGCCTTTGGTGCCAGGACCACAGGCAAAGTAAGTTGTCAAGAGAATGGTCCAGTGAGGTCCAGGAAACGTCATTTGTGTAATCGTTCTTGATAAACGTGGAGATCAAAGAGATTAACCCATGCTTATGGTAAGTGGAGAACGTCTTGCTCTCAAAGAAAACAGAATGGAGGCAGATGTTCACACCCTGATCCTCAAGTCTGTACCTGCTGTGACAAAAGCATCACAGTGGCTGCTATTAGGTCGCAGATTTTGAGGGAACAGATTATGCCGTCTTATGCTAAATTGGATCCCATAAGGGGCAGGTGAAAAGGTCAGCAGGAAGTGACGTCAGAACAAAGCCCAGACAGAAGAGAATTGCTGGGTTGGGCTCTCTGTTGACAGCACTTTCTAAGGGAGACAAAGCACCTTCCCAAAGACTGTGGGTTGGATCGGATTCTCCTGGGATTCCAAACCATACACCGTGGTTGGTGTCTCTTGAAGACTCATTTTGCTGCCCCAGCCTCCGGGCTGTAAAGGGATCTGTTAGTGCTGGTGGGAGTCACCTCATTCATTCTCCATTTATTACGGTGCAAAGAAGAAAACTCAATACAAAGTTTGATGCTGAAAATTTTCATAAAGAACGTGTAAAAACAAAGATTATTTTGGATTATGGCTTCGTGGTGTGTGTGTGTGTGTGTGTGTATGTGTATGTGTGTGTCACCGTGCCTCTCAGAGGGTGTCACCTGATTTTATAGACTGTGAGATATTAAATTCTTGAGTCCTGTATGTACCTACTCCCTTGTAGTTCAGGGTGTCTGCCAAAGCATGGACACTCTTGGGGTGGACAGACGGTTGTGTGGTAACGATGGGGAGGGGGTGTGGTACCCAACAGGCTCCGGTGGCCCTTACACTGTTTTTCTCTGTCTTTTGCAAGCTTCCCACTACTACAAATACAAGCAACAGTTCATCTTCCCAGGTGAGTGTTCTGGGAACTGGCCCTCTGAGGATCAGGGGTTGTGGGAGAGCTGGCAAAGAGATGCCAAGAGCAGAGAGGAGATAGTGGGATATCCACACTCCAGGTTAACATCTGGGCACGGAAGAGGAGAAGCTAACAGTGGGAGATCCCCAGGGCACCATGAGATGCAAGAATATACCCAGCGCAGCTGAGGCCTAGAGGGTCAGCCAGTCAGAGCGACTTGAGTTGACAGAGATGTGAACTGAGTGGCCCCCTTGACCCAAAGGGGAGTGAGGAGGATTTGGGGGTGGGCCGTGGATGCTTAGGTATTCTGTCTAGCCCTGTTGGCAGTGAGGACCAGTACTATGGATCTCTAGAATGCTATGCGTAGATAAAGCCCAGGTGGGCGAGGCAGGGGAAGGAATACTGGCCAACGTTGAAATCCATGACACAGGGTAGGGTTGCCAGCTGCTGTGTCGTTTGAGGGATAAGGGTCATGGTTTTATCTCTACATATGTGATCTGTGACTCACAGATGTGGTACCTGTACCAGAGACACCCACCCGGGCACCTCAAGTCATCCTGCATCCTGTCACCTCGAATACAATGTAAGTGACTTCACCCCTACCCTAAGCCTCAATCCGTTCAGCCGCCTCGGGTTCTCTGCTCTCCATCTTCCTCAAGCCTGGAGGATAGGAGTCCAGGATAGAAAGACATGGGACAGATGGGAGGGGCCTGGCATCCACACTGAGAGAGAGGTGACAAGAAGCAGTGTTAGCTCCCTCGAGCCAGCTCTTCCTGTGGCTCTGGCCCTCTGTGGCAACTGCAGTGTCTAGAAGTCACACGATCGCCTCAAAGTATCCTCTTCATGATTCCAGAGAACAGCTAGACTTCAGTTTATATCATGGTCTCCTCTTTCTAAGAGGCAGGCCTGGTGGCACTGGCCTATCATCCTACATACTTGAGAGGTCAAAGCAAAGGAATTACGAGTTCAAAGCCAGCTTGGGCAACTTAGTGAGGCATTGTCTCAAATCCAAATATCTGAAAGGGGCTGAGGATATACTTTGGTTGTAAGGCTCCAGATTTAATCCTGAGTCCTGAGGGAGAGGGGGGGAGGGAGGGGGGGAAAGGGAGGGAAGAGAAGGGGGAGGGAGAGGGGGTGGGTGAGAGAAAGAAAAAATGAAAAGAGAAAGGAAATACACGGTTTTCACCTGGGATCGACAAACCCTAGCCTGTCAGACAAATCCCGTCTGTCACTTGTTTTTATAAATAAAGCTTTATTGAATCCCTGCTATGCTGCTGTGTTTACAGGGTCATGACTGACTGGCTTCTCAGCACAGCAGGAGGGCTGAGGGGTGGTAAAGAAACAAGTGGGTCACAGAAGTGAAAACTACTGACTCTCTGACCCCTTGCAGAAAGAACCTGCCAGCCTCTGTCACTCATACCCCTATAAAACGCACAAAAGTTAATTCTGTGAAAAAAGGAAGGGAAGCTTGCTTCTTAGAGAGTCACCCTGCTAGGATGTTCTAGTGAGCACTCTCATCCTGATTATATATTTGTGATTCATGACCAAGGCAGTTACCTCCAGTACAATCCTGTTTTATCTTTAACGCAGGGTGACCCTGATTTTCCCATGTCATTCTGGGCTCTTCAAAGGCAAGGTCTTAATGACTATAGAGTGTCATACTGGTGTGGAATTCAGATCTCCTTGCTGTAAGCAAAATAGCCATAGATGCCTTGGTGTGTGTGTGCCCCCGATGGCCCATTGCTTAGACAGCCAGAGAAGCCACCCTCCTTCCCTTTTGTGCATGTGCCCGAAGTCTGGGGCATGCTGGGATGTGACCATTTTCTCAACTCTCATTTCCACCCGCTTGCTCGCTCCTCTTGCCTCCCTAATAGCTCCATCCCACTTGACCTGCATTAGGACTTTGCGAAGAGCCGGCGTGGTCCGTGTCTGAAATCAAAGGAGCAGTGTCTTGCCAGCGGGTACTTTGCTGACCTAGATCTCTGGGTCTTTTCTCTGCCGCTCACAAACCAGCTCCACGAGCTGCACAAGATGAACTTTAAGTTATTAATGGCAGTCAGAGGTGCCTCGGTGGTGCGGGGAGCTGCCTGTGATCTGCTTAAATGCGTGAGGGGTAATGGGCGGGGAGACTGAAGAAGAAACTCACTGAATAGCCCTGGCAGCTGGAGTCCTGCCTTGCAACAGAAGCGGGTGGGCTGCCCTTGGGTGGTTAGGCATAGCCAGCGACTCCTGTGTCCCCACAGACTTCCATCCCACCTCCTGAGGCTACGGCATAAATAAGTGATGAACACGTCACCCACTATGACCCTTTCCCTCCTGTTTATCTCTTGCACAGAGGTAGAATAACTCAGTCTGCAGGACCCTCAGCTCCCTGAGATCTGAGGGGAAACTTGCTCCACAATAGGATGGGTAGGGGGAGTGGCTAAATTTCCATCAGAGAATATGAAGGGGGCATGGTTTTCCCGGCGATGGCTTTGTCCTACCTGTTCTCAGTTTTGTACGCGGTCAGTAGCCTAGCTGCTCTGTCTCCAGGGCACTCCATTAAACTCACATCCTTAAGTGTAGAAAGCTTCTTCAAATACTGACTGCATCTCACACCCCCATCACAAGACTACGCATCTGATGGGCCCTACACATTCTTAATACACAGGTGATTATACTGTCAACACACAGTGTGGCCCTAATACCCTTAGTGTGTCCACACAACTCAAGACAAACCTTACCCACAATGCTCTGTCCCACATGGACACGTTTCTCCTCAGCACCCATGCTTAGAATACCACCGAGGCTTTTCGAGCTTCGCCCATGTGACATGCACTCACACCGGTGTCTCCCCACCCAGGACAGCTCTTCTTTTCCGTCGACACATCTTGATTCCATGGGATTGGCCAAATTAAACTCCAACGCCCATTGTCTGAGTGACCGTTTGCTCTGAAGAGACACCATGACCAAGGCAACTTGTATAAAGGAAAACATTTAGCTGGGGCTGGCTTACAGGTTCAGAGGTTTAGTCCGTTACCATCATGGTAGCAGGCAATGTGCTGGAGGAGTGTCTGAGAATGGCAGACAGAAAGAGAGAGAGAAAGAGAGGGAGAAACACACACACACACACACACACACAAGGAGATAGAGACAGAGAGCTAACAGCTTACAACTCTCAAGTCATGAGGGAAGTCAGGGCAGCAACTCAAGGCAGGAACCTGGAGGTAGGAGCTGATGCAGAGACTAAGGAGGGGTGCAGCTTACGGCCTTGTTCCCTATGGCTTGCTCTGTTTTCTTTATTACACAACTCAGGACCACCTGCCTAGGGGATGGTGCCACCCATAGTGGGCTGGGCCCTCCCATGTCAATCATTAATCCAAAAAAATGCCCCACAGACTTGCCAGCAGGCCAATCTGATGGAGTCATTTCTCAGGTGAGGTTCTTCTTCCCAAATAACTCTAACTTTCATCAATTTTTTTTTCAAACTAACCATCATAGGTGGCTTCTAACCCTGAATAATTCCAAGCCCAGGGCATCAGGTACTCCTTGACTCTGATAGGTGCCACAAGCATGTGCACACCACACTCACACAGACACAAAATTAAAAAAAAAAAAATTAAACCTTTTTGTAAAAAGACCCTCCTAGGAGACTCTGAACCTGATGTTTAGAAACATGATTTTATTCTTTCCCAATGTGCATTTAGCGCTCAGAGGATTTGCTTACCTGTGACATTTTTGCCCGATTAAGAGGAGGCCGCTTATACTAGTTAAAGCTGAAGCAATATAACGAGCCCTGAGCAAACCAGGAGAATTTGTTTTTAAATAATGGTCTTGTGAGCTCTTTCTGTACTCAGCTGTAGATTGTAGACCCAGGTGTTGAAATGATTTGGGGCAGTGAAGGTTCTGTGGCCGTGATGTACCATTTTAGATTTCTGAGCATGGCTCACCTCAATCCAGGGTTCTGAAGATCATGGGTGGTTTTTTGTTTTTGTTTTTCTCTTATTTCCAGCTTGGAAGGAAATCCATTACTTCAAATTGAAGTGGAACCAACCTCCGAGGTGAGAATTGAAGACCGGCAAGTGGCTCTTGCTAGAGGTTGGCAACGCTGCCTGATGTCATCGGTGACGCAGAGGGTTGGGGTGGGGAGGTGGCGCGCAGTGGCTGTTTGATGGATGTCCTCACTCTAGGACAATTAAGGAGCTGGACCCCTCCAGGCGCCGAGCCTAATGGGCCGTTGTACTGTGTGCATCCTGGCAGAGCCGGTTGGAGGGAAATTGGCCTGGGATTTGCATTTTTAGGTAAAAAATTAGCTCAGGGCTGGGAACCATACGAGGGATGTGCCCCACTGCCTTCGAAATAACGTGCAGGAGCAGGTGGGAGCCTTAAGTATGCCGGTTTGGCAGCACAGCGAGGAAGTTCTGGGCTTCCATCCATCTGTGGAGACTGCTGAGGGAGTAAAGATATGCTCTGGGGACTGGCCATTAGGCCTGTCATCTTGGTCCTACTGTGTACCCAGAGCTAAAAGGGCTAGAAGCAGGACTCTGGGGGAAATGTCCCAAATCCCATTCCTAGATAGTAGTGGTCCCTTAGAACTGATCAATTCTGGGAGCTGAAGTGTCCTGCTTGATTCTTCTCAGCGTGATATGAGATAGCCAGCCCATAGACTTGGGGTCCAGTGAAGAGGTCACTTTCTGAGGTCATCTTACCAGGGCTTCTAGGACTTCCCACTGGGTTTGTGGGTTTGGGACCTGCTTCCCCCCACGTTATAAAAGAGTCCAATAGGCAAGACACCTCCATGTTTAGACACGACTAATCCTGTGTATACTTCCTTGATCACTCACAACCTCACGAGCCATATGGTTAAAATCCAGGCCTCTGCAGACCTGCAGGTGCTGACATGACAGATCTGGATGGTGCTTGATAATCTTACTCTGGCAACCCGAGAGGACGTTTGATGTCGGCAGCCAGGCTGGTGCTGGGAGCTGCAGAACTCATCACTGCAGTTAAAACTCCACACCACCCCGGGGGGGGGGGATTTATCTTCCACTTTATAGTGAGATGAAGAAAGCTCAGGGAGGTGGGCCCATTTTCCCAAGGTTACACAGGCCAGAGGCTGGCTCACTAGCTCTGAGTGTCCAGCACATCGTCTTAGCTGTCTGTTCTGGTGTCTCCCAGCCACCTGGTCTTAAAAGAGCCACAGAGCTTGGAACTGTGACCCCTGCCAATCTCTGAATCAATTCCAAATTCCCCTTGAGGAAGCTGACAGACAGAGCCCATGTTGATGGTTGTCTGGTGACACAGGAAGAGACCCAGTATACCCATCCTTGTGGATACACAAACTGTAGGCAAGGCAAATCCCGTCTGGTAGAATAGGAAGGACATTGGATTGCAGGGATCCAGAAACCAGAATCTGAACTCTCTGTCCCTCTGCTTGGCTGTGATCCAGAGTGAGGACCTCCCAGGGTGGCCAACAGCCCAGTTTGCTCAGGATTGACAGGTGTCACTTTCAGTGTGAAAACTACGAAGCCCAGCCAAACCAGAATGGTTGGTCCCCTTAGCCTTTTACCTTCACTGTGGTTTGATTTTAATTCAGACACCTGGGGAATCTGCTGTGTCTATGTATAGAGATGTATCCTGATCTCTACAGCACACATGGTACCCAACAGATTTCCTGGGGAGGGCAGAGCTGGGGTGGCCAGGACTCTGAGCCTTCTCCCTTCTGGCCGTAGAATGAGGAGAGCCACAACGAAGCGGAGGAGTCTGAGGATGAATTTGAAGAGATGAACCTGTCCCTTCTCTCAGCCCGGAGCTTCCCACGCAAGGCCAGCCAGACCAGCATCTTCCTTCAGGAGTGGGACATCCCATTTGAACAGCTGGAGATCGGCGAGCTCATCGGGAAGGGTCGCTTCGGGCAGGTTTACCACGGACGCTGGCACGGCGAGGTGGCCATCCGGTTGATTGACATAGAGAGGGACAATGAGGACCAGCTCAAGGCCTTCAAACGGGAAGTGATGGCCTACAGGCAGACGAGGCACGAGAACGTGGTGCTCTTCATGGGAGCCTGCATGAGCCCACCCCACTTGGCCATCATCACCAGGTCAGTCCCTCGGGCTCCGATGGGGATGTCTCAGGGTTTTGTGAGTGTTAATAGTCTCTTCAGGTCCTCCATCCATGGTTCCCTCACAATCCTTTAAGACCCCCAAAAATGTCTTTAGGGCTTTAGGGGTGTCTGGGAGCCAGAAAAGCCAGGCATGACCCTACCTTTCACAGGTACGTCTCTGACACCCGTGTCTCATTACTAAAAACGAGTGGATTGCTTTATACATAGGTTGGCCAGCTCGTGTCACAGGCTCAGTATGACGTGTGAATCGGCCGCACAGGCCACACAGGTTCTGTCTCAACGAGTTAGTTCTGCTATTGTCGGACAAAAGCAGCCGGAAATGATATATGGGTGAATTTGCATGACAGTGTTGCAATAAAACTTTATTTACAAACCCGGGTAATGGGCCAGCTCTGCGTCTCTAGTTTGATCTGAGATGCTGACGACTGTGATGGTGGCTCTTGATGGTTCACAGAGTGTTTGTGGAGATCTTACTGCTACCGTTCTGAGTATCCCGCATTCATGGGCTACAGGGGTTTGGGGGGGGGGGAGGGTAGCTACTAGAGATCGACTTTAAGAAAATGGCAGATGACATCTAATGTAAAACATTGTCTTTCACACACATGTAAACTTCTATACATGAGCACTCACAATCATGGGAACACGCACACACACACACACACACACACACACACACACACACACACACACATATATATATATATATATAAATAGCTAGGTGTGGTGATGTGTTCCAAACACGGGAACAGCAAAAGACAGGTGGACTCCTGGGGCTGACTGGTGAGCCAGCTTAGCCTAGTCAGAGAGTCCCAAGTCCCATGAGAGAGCCTGTCTCACAAGAACAAGGTGAATAGTACCTGAGAAAGGACCCCAAGGTTGCCCTCTGGCCTCCATGTATACATGCATCTGCATACATGCACACACAAACTCACATATATACACACACATACAAGAAGACGGCACATAGTGGTGACCTTCCCCGGTGAGATGAGACAAGCTTTGGAAAAGCAATGCACCACTGGTTGTGGTTGAGCATCTGTGCAGCCATCTTTGGCGTATTTCTAAGTCTCCCCTTATTATATTAGTTGGAACTGGCTACAGCTGTGGGATTCTGGGCGTGGCCTGGAATGCGAGGCGGAGCCTTCTGGTTCCAGGACACAGCTCGAGCAGGAAAGTCTTGCATGAATTAGCCCTCCATGGTGGAAGGTGTCGGAGCAGGGGCTGCAGGCTCAGCAAAGGCCCTATGTTCTCAGTCTGTTCCCTTGAGTCTGTTTATTAGACCTTGGTGGCCAGAGAATTATCTTGTCTTGTGTATCAAATGCCAAGTGCCTCTGAAGGTTGGGGATAGTGGCAGAGGCCTGTGGCTCTCCTTAAACCAGTGTGAAGATAGGGGTTCTCATGTCTACCTAAGACAGAAATGGCTCTCAAGTCATTGATTCGGGGACCAGGCTGTTGTGATTGAGGCTATGGGTGTTTGATACTGAGTAAAGAACTGACTGTAGCTCAGTGGCTTCCGTCTGTCCTGGAGATATCCTGGATTGAGCCCCGTTCTGTCGCTGGACTCCACTGTGTGACTGTGTCAGCTGGCAACGTAGAGGAAGGAGCCAGTCAGTTGTAGATACCTTTATTTACCCATCTGCTGGTGGTGGGTACTCTGTCAGCTGGGGTGTCTCAGTTATGTACATGGCCCTCAGTTCAGTCACTCCCGTGGTGACCTCTGGTTCCCAAGCACAGCAAGGGGTCAAAGGCTAAATGCAAAAGGTCTTTGCAAGCCCCCTCCGGTCATTCTCTGGCTGGCATCCATTGGCCAGAGCATCTCCCGTGGTCAGCTGGATTCAAGTGATGGAGAACATTGCTCTCTGAATGGCAGACTCTGTAGGGAGAGCAGCAGACATGGTCATTTTTACAGCCCTCTTCAGTGACCCCCTCTGTGCACTGTGCTTCTCTCTCAGCGGGAAGTAACTTCTCCTCTCCCAGAAGTGAGGAGCCCCTCACTTGTGATATACAAGTCTGGTGACCCATGCCTCCCTCTCTCTTCCTGAGCTGTGGCTCATTGCACATGGTACAGACCCCGCTAGCAGCAGCCTTGGAAAATGAGCAGCCATTATGAAAATATGCTGCTTATCTGTCAAGCCCAGCTGCGCTGCAGCCTTCTGCTCTGTGACAGAACTCTGAGCCCCCTCCCCACATGCCATAACAGCTCACAGATTTTACAAAGCACCCAGCCTTTTCCTGGCACCACAATAAAAATAATAATAATAGTAATAATAATAATAATAATATTATACCTGGCAGCTTTGGGACATATAATTGCTCTCTGAAGTATTTGGTATTTTGTGTAAGGGTACCAGATGAGCCCCGAAGAAGTAGCATTTACCCCCGGGGGTTGTTGCGGTGTTATATATTTATCGTGGGAAAGCTCGGTGTGTGCCCCATTTAGCTCCATCTACTTGTTGGTCCTTAAGAGTACCCATATGAATGTTCTGCTTGCAACCAGATATCTGAGTAATTTGATTAATCATCTACATTCACATGACTGACCATTAGAGGTTGGGTTTTGGAGGCTAGCCAACTGACTAGAACAATTCCAGGACCTTGGTTTTATTTTTACAGGGCGTATAAGACCAGATAATTATCTGGCATATTCTAGAGAAATCGACAATGATGTGTTCTAGCCAATTACTTAGTAATTATCATCAGAGCTAACAAGTATTTCTGAGCCTGGTCTCCTTGTAAAGCCATATGCTTGGCTCTCAGGAAATAAACAATAACTAGTTAGTTATCCGGTCACTATAGCCGCAGACAATTCAAATCTGGATGGCTAAATTATTTTACGATTGGGTCATTATGGAATTACTGCAAAGCAGTCAGCAGCCTGCACAGTTGCTCATTTTGAAAACGTCAAGTGGCATTGAAGGGCCAGTATTGAAGGGTTTGATTGACAGTAGCCTTCATCCTTCAGCCCAGCTGTGGGGTTTCCCGAGCCTCAGTTTCTGCATCTGTGGGATGAGTGGGCCAAAGCAGGTGTTCATCCCAACTCTTTCAAAAAACGCTTTGGATCTCTGGGAATGAGCTGTCTGCCACACTGCTGGGAACAGCTTGGAGCAGCGGCTTTCTGGGAGATGTCTGTCTGGACCTCATACATCGACTGAGGGAGCAAGGCCTCTCAGATGTAGATTCCTGGAAGCTGCTGTGTTACGCTCCTATCAAGTTATCCAGACTCTGTGGCATCAGACAGCACACCCTGGGTCCCTTACAGTTAGTTATGAAGGTTTGAGACTAGACCGATAGGAGGTGTGGTCTGAGGTGGAGGCATGGTGGGGTAGACGCATGGTCCGAGGTGGAGGCATGATCTGAGGTAGAGGTGTGGTCTGATGTGGAGGTGTGGTCGTCTGGGGTGGAGGTGTGATGGGGTAGAGGTGTGGTCTGGGGTAGAGGCGTGGTCTGAGGTGGAAATGTGGTCTGAGGTGGAGGTGTGGTGGAGTAGAGGCGTGGCCTGGCGTGGGGCGTGGTCTCAGGTGGAGGCATGGTCTGGAAGAGGGGACCCAGCTTACTGCCTTTTCCACCATGGCTTCTTCCTCCATCTCAAGACCAGTAGCAACAGGGCACCTTGTTTCATGGTTATATCAACTGCTTTGGTCAGACCTGCTTTGGCTTCCCATGTGATGGGTCAGTTACATTTAGGGCCCACCCAGATCATCTAGAACCACCTGCATATCTGTAAAGTCCCCCTTTGACATCCAAGGTAGTGATTGGCCAGCATCTCCAGGAACTAGGGCCTAGATCACTCTGGGGGCCATTCTTATAGAAAGTAACATAGAGCTAAGATTGACGGAAGAGGAAACAGTCATCATCAGAAAGGCAGGGGGGCGTAGCCCAAGGGGGTATCCAGCAGGTGCAAAGGCCCTGATGCTGGAAGTTCAGTGGGGAGCAGTGGAGGAGGGAGAGAGGGCCAGGAAAAGGGACACAAGATGCTGGGTCACTGTAGGGCCACAAAGGCTCTGGACAGGAGCATGGAGATTGAGAAACCACAGCATGGTTTACAGTGGCTGTGTTCACTGCGTTGGGATTTCCCACAGGCTAGACCAGTGGCTCTTCTTACTCTCAGCTGGTTGATTCAGTGTGTTCAAATCCCCGTGGCAGAGCAATGGTGGTCAGAGAAGAGTGGCTGGGGTACCATCTTGGATGCTGACTCGATATTTTCCGCCTATGTGGGCACCCAGGAAAAATGACCCCTGGTCCCTTTGCATTTAGGTCATCAGGACACGTTGCCAGGGACAGTGGTAAGAGGGAACAAGGTTCAGGATGCTGTGTGAACACTGTGTCCCCTTGGGAGGAGGTTTTTAAAACTTGTCATTTGGTACATGCCATCCGTCCCCTCCCTGGGTTGCGGAGTCCTGAGGAGACTTCTCAGTCCTGTGAGGATGACCTGGGACCAGGAAACAGTGAAATCCCAGGGGCCTCACTCCAAGCTTTTAAATCCAATAAGCAGCAGGAGCTCATCCACAGATTTATGTCCAACTCCAAATCTCCTCTGTTTCTCAGACTTTCAAGTCCAATCACACCCCACGGTCAGATCTGACAGACAAGCAGATAGACCCACAGCCTCTCACAGCCTCTCCTGGAGATGGTTCACTTGATGCTTGGCTGGGATTTTAGCTTGCTTTTTTTTTTTTTTTCCCCCACTGTAACTTGGAGGCTTGTGTCTTTTGAGTTTGTTTCCTTTCTTCAGACCCGTTTTGAGTATCCTAAATATAACATGCAAGAATCGGGGAGGGGGGGCCTGAGCCATGAAGATTTTACACACACACACACACACACACACACACACACACACACACACACACACACGCAGCATCCACTGGTTTTGTGTTCCTTTAGTGCTTAGAAAGGCTGAATTGCTTTCCTTTTATGAATGTCAGCTGAACGGATATTTTGGCGGCGGCTGCCTTTAATTGTGTGCCGTGCAGGACTTTGGTGGAGGAAGGCGCTATAAATGCCCGTCGTCATCAACACCATTAGATTAGCATCTTCTTGCGTACGGTTGCTTATGCCCAGCTATAAACAGTCACATGACCAGCGGAGGCCTCTGCCTGACTGGGGATCATTGGCGCTTTCTGGTCACTGCTCCTTCACGTCTCCAAGATGCTGGATTCATGTGTGTGACATCTGTCATCACTTCAGAAATATTTTGTCTCACTGCCCAGAAGATAACTCGGGGGTTGTTGAAAATACAAACCAGATAAAGAATAATTCTGCACATGACCCTGCCAGCCAGAGAGAGCCACATGTATGATTTGGGTGCTCTTTGCCAAGTAAGCCTTAAACCAGGAAATGCTCAGGGGTGGCATGGGGAGAAAGGCTCACTAGGAAGTATGAATACCCATTGGTATTGGTATTGGTTGGAACTGTAGAATCCACGTACAGTTGCCACGTGTCCAGGTGATCCTAGCATGGGGGGGGGGGTGGAGGGCAGAGAGGGGAAGACTCCAGGGAGCCCAGCCCAAGCAGTTTTGACTAATTTCTGAGCCCCAGGTTAGTGAGAGGCTCTGTCTCAAAGGAGATGGATGGGGGGGGGGGGGGAATGACTCCTGAAGTTGACTTCTGGCCTGTGCACATGTACACATATGTGTGCGAAATAGAAAACAAAAACAGAGAATCAACCAAACAAAACAGAAAGATGACCCAGATGGCTTTTTTTCTGCTTGTGGAGAGATGATCTCTACCCTCCCACTCGCTAGAGTCAGAGGTGCCTTCGTCTAGTTGAGGGAAGAGGAAAAGCACGAAAGTTCACATCAGGGCTTGTCATGTGCCTACAGGCACCTCATGTCCCTCTGTGCTTACACCGTTGGTTCACACGGAAGCCCGTGGGCAGAGCCAATGGCAAGAGAGGCTCAGAAATAGCAGTGTTCCCAGGAAAAATGAAATGGGTCTGATGAATAGCCAGGAGGTCATGGGGTGGCCTTGGAAGGTTAGCCCCACCCCTGGTTCCTATTCAGCTCTTCCTGCTTGCTTGACTGTCACCACCTGTCTGGTCCTCTGGTCCCAACATGAACACTGCCAAGAGCCCTAGCTGGCATCTGTGATTTCTCCTGAACTCATGGTAAGCTTTTCTTTGATCTATTTCAGATTTCTTCCTCCCCTTCCCACTTGTTGCAGTGTCTTCATTTATGAGACGACTGTGATGTTTACATCTCTTGGAAGATAGGGATAAGAATTAGACATTGCCGGGCAGTGGTGGCGCACGCCTGTAATGCCAGCACTTGGGAGGCAGAGACAGGCAGATTTCTGAGTTCGAGGCCAGCCTGGTCTACAGAGTGAGTTCCAGGACAGCCAGGGCTACACAGAGAAACCCTGTCTCAAAAAACCAAAACCAAAAAAAAAAAAAAAAAAAAAAAAGAATTAGACATCTCTGAGCCAATGAGACGGCTCAATGTAAAGGTGCCTGCTACCAAGTTTGACAAGCTGAGTTCCATCCCCGTAACCCATGTGGTAGAAAAACTGACTCCTGCAAGCTGTCCTCTGTCTGAGACACACACACACACACACACACACATTCTCTCTCTCTCTCTCTCTCTCTCTCTCTCTCTCTCTCTCTCTCTCTCTCCCCCCCCCCCCCCAGCTCTGCAGGAGGCTAAGGAGATAGGGGAACTGTAGATTCAAAGACTGCTTGGCCTCAGAGCAAGGTCAAGGCCAACCTAGATAACTTAGTGAAACCTTGTCTCAAAAATACAAAATAGAGAAAGAAAAGACCTGGTGCTAGGAATGTAACATTCACAAGGTTCAATTCCCAGTATCATGAGGAAGAAAGGAAAAAAGGAAGGAAGGGAGGGAGGGAGGAAGGAAAGAAAAAAGAAAGAGAAAGAAGAAAGAAAGATGGACAGACAGACAGACAGACAGACAAGGCATTCCACGCAAAAAGGCAATAGCAGTTTCTGCAGCTAAGGGTTTGCTGTAGCTTTGGACGCTTCAATTTTGTTTCTTTATTACAAATGTGAGAGAGGAGCCGGGCAGTGGTGGCGCACGCCTTTAATCCCAGCACTTGGGAGGCAGAGGCAGGTGGATTTCTGAGTTCGAGGCCAGCCTAGTCTACAGAGTGAATTCCAGGACAGCCAGGGCTACACAGAGAAACCCTGTCTCGAAAAAAAAAAAAACAGCAACAACAACAAAAAAAAAATGTGAGAGAGGGAAGTTCTATTTTGGTTCGTCGTTTCAGATGGTTTTCAGTCTAACATGGAGGGTAGGCTGTGCCCGATGCACAGGGTCAGGAGCCTTTACTGCAAGACTGGTCCCTCAACAGTGGCAGCCAGGAAGCAGAGAAAGGTAACAGGAAGTGCAGAGGGGCCAACCTTTAAAAGCCCCACAACGAGTGGCTTACTTCCTCTAGCCAGGCCCAGCTCTCAAAGACTCCGTAACTTTCAAAATGGCACCACAAGCCAGGAAGTGAGCAGAGGCCTTCAAACCATAGGTGTGTGAGGACGTTGTAGCTTCAAACCACACCCATGGGTTCCTTGATGATGTCTTTGTATGAAGGGCCATAGGGAAAATAACACCTGGGAGAAGTAGGCTATCTTTCTTGGCACCACAAACATGAAGCGTGTGGTGCTTATTGAATGGCACGTGGGGATGGCTGGCTTAGGAGGACTCAGCTTCCTGTCTGACCTCTGACCCTGGCTAGTCCCTTGGCTGGGTGGCTTCTCTCGCTTCAGCACCGCGCCATCCAGAGGGAAGGTGTGGACTGAACTGCATCCACTGGTCTCCAGCTGAGCAGAGAACTTGGAGCCAGAAATAACCGTGCGTGAGTCATCTGTGTGGGCGTGGCGATGCGTGAGTCATCTGTGTGGGCGTGGCGATGCGTGAGTCATCTGTGTGGGCGTGGCGATGGAAGCTGTGGGCCTCAGTAGCTGAGGTCATCCAGGGAGGCGAGGAGGGTCACCTGAGGACAACGGCTGGAGCACCTGTCGCTCTGAGTGGTCCGAGGGAGACCGTTCGTCCTGTGCAGGGAACAGGAGACAGCCGTCGGGGTGGTGGGGGCAACCAGAAGATGGTGTATCTGGGAACGCAACCTAAAGTCACGGCCACAGTGAGCATCTCAGGTTGTTTCCTGCTTTGTTCTTATTGGGCAGGATGTGGGTCACCACTGTCACCTCGGACCATAAGTATCTGGCTTCTTTGTTGGTTTGCTCACCTTTTGGCTTTTTCCCCCTGCATCCTCTTCCCAACATTAGAACACAGTCCTACGAGGGCCAGGGCTTCAGCTATTTGGCTTGCTTCTGTATCTTCAGTGCCCAATCAGGCCATTTTTATGTACTTGTCAGATTAATGATTAACAATTATATATGTATATGTGTATATGTGTATGTGTAAATGTTTATACGTATATGTATATACATATATATGTGTATTGTACATATGTATATATGTGTATATGTGTCTTAGTCAGGGCTTCTATTCCTGCACAAACATCATGACCAAGAGGCAAGTTGGGGAGGAAAGGGTTTATTCAGCTTACACTTCCATGCTGCTGTTCATCACCAAAGGAAGTCAGGACTGGGACTCAAGCAGGTCAGGAAGCAGGAGCTGATGCAGAGGCCATGGAGGGATGCTGCTTACTGGCTTGCTTGCTTCCCCTGGCTTGCTCAGCTGGATGTCTTATAGAACTCAAGACCACCAGCCCAGGGATGGCACCACTCACAAGGGGCCCTCCCCCCCCCGATCACTAATTGAGAAAATGTCTTACTGCTGGATCTCATGGAGGCATTTCCTCACCTGAAGCTCCTTTCTCCATGACAACTGCAGCTTGTGTCAAGTTGACACACAAAACCAGCCAGGACAGTATGTATATAGGTATATTCCTAGCCTGTGTACCCTGTGCCTCTGGGCAAGTGTAGCGGAGAAAGAACTATTTGATTTGGGTTTCTAAGGAATGACAATGTGTAGAATTAGAGTCTGGACTCAGGGGTTGGGCTAAGGGACGGAGGAGACATAATGGTGACAGCAGTGTGACAGTAACACAATATGGGTGACTCAAGGGCACTTGCTCCAAACGTCCATCGAATGCAGATGTATGTGCTTGAAGCTGGGGCTTCTGAAAACGTGATCCATGCTCTCGTGGGGCTCAGAGATGCAATTCACTGACTGAGTCCCTCGTGTTGTGATCTATGCCATGACCCAGAGCTGGTCCGTTATTCAACCAAGTAACTGCCGACTGGATAAGATAGGAGTGTCACTGGGCTGCCAGAGAACCCGAGTTTGATCCCCAGCGTCCCCATAAAAGCCAGGTGTGGTGATATATGTCTGCGATCCCAGTGCTGCTGAGGCAGAGGCAGGAAGAATCTAGCCAGTCTAGAGATCCAGGCTCAGGCTGGTCACTCAGTGAACTCCAGGCTCAGCAAGAGACCCTGCCTCAAAAAACAGGACGGAGAGCAGGTGAGGAAAGACATCTGACCTATGGCCTCTGCTTGCTCGTGCGTACACATGCGTACACACACACACACACACACACCACACATAAACATATATACACATATATACACACAAACACATATACACACAAACACACATATACACAAATATACACACAAACACACATGCATACATACAGATACACACACGCAAATACATGTACACACATGCACACAAACACACATACATATACACACATGCATACATACACCACACACATATACATACAAACATATATACACATATATACACACAAACACATATACACACAAACACACATATACACAAATATACACACAAACACACATGCATACATACAGATACACACACACAAATACATGTACACACATGCACACAAACACACATACATACACACACATGCATACACACACCTACACACACATATACAAACACACATATACATACAAACACATATACACACAAACACATATACACACATATACACAAATATACACACAAACACACATGCACACACACACATGCATACATACAGATACACACATGCATACACACAAATACATGTACACACCTGCACACAAACACACATACATACACACACATGCACAAAAACACACATACATACATATGCATAAACACACATACATGCACACACATATACAAACACACACACAAACACATATACACACAAACACATATACACACTTATATACAAACATCCACACATACACACAAACACACACATGCATACATACACATACAGACACACACACATACATACATATACACACGCACACACACATACAAACACACAGACATACACACATGTATACAATGTATATACATCCATATACATACATACACACATACACAAACACACATGCACACACACACACATACACACAATAGTGTTATTCCTAGTAGAAAGGCCAACATGGCAAAGGCCCAGAGACTCCAGGAGTCCTGGCCTGGAGTGGATGCAGAAATGAGAGAAGCTGAGGAAACCAGTGACCCATTTTAAAGAACCTAGCAATGGAGGCTGAGGAGTTTGAGTCTCTCTGTAAAGATGAAAGGGAAGCCGTTTGAGAATATGACCCAAGAGGTGACATGGTCTAGTTGAGTTATCAGAGAGTCCCTGGGGCATCCCTCACAGCAGGGGCCCGCCAGGTAGGATGGTTGATGTACTCCTCCCCATGCGTGGCATGGACAGTCGCTGGTGGCCCTAATCCGAAATGAGCAGGCATGCTTACAGGTTTCAGTGTCCTGGCTTCGAAAACCTAGCTGGCCTGCCTCGGTTTGGGGAGAGCGGCAGCAAGCTGGCATCTTCTGGAATCACAAGTGTTTTCAACAGCTTACACTATTTCCCAGAGGTAAAAATAGCCTGATGTGTTCCCATGTTTTGAAGGCAAGCGTGGGCACCATCAGGCCCTTCTCGTGGGTTCCAGAGAGTTCCAGGATGGTTTCCTCTGGGTTGCTGACAGGCCGTGGTTAAACAAGGATGGGGGAGCTTGTGGTAGAGAGGGCTTCTCGGAGAGGGGCAAAGTTGGAATGAACACCCTCCGGGGCCTTCCCCTTCTCCGGTCATCTGTTTGCTTGTTTGTAATGGTGGTGGGGACGGGGTGAATAACATCTACTTCAGAGGACCCTTCGAATGACTCAGGAGGCAGAAGAAACAACAGCCAGTATCAGTAGGAAGGTTGATCAGATGGCAGGGAATTGGCTTTTAATTATAATTTTGCTCAAGGGCATCGGGTTGACATAAGCTCTGATCAGAGTGTGTTTCTAGCTCGTGGGCTCCCAGATTTGGCTTGATGTCTTCCCAACCCGGTTCTTATTGCCCGGTCCCTGCTCCATTTTTGCTTTGGCCTCATCTGATTGTGTTTAAGATAATTAAGCCCATCTATCAAATAATAAATAGATATTGACCATTTGTCACGGCAAGAATGAGGATGGATTGAGCACTGTGACTCTGCTCTTCTGGATCAATGGGAACCACAGGGCTAGATAAATCCTGATCATGACTGACAAAAGGAAAATCGATAGTCGTATTAATATATGCACCCAGAGCATCGATCTTCCGGTTGAAAGTGAGACTGGGTTAGATAGGGGAGCCGGAGATGGGAGAGAAGACAGACAGACAGTCAGACCGACTGGCTGAGGATCTCAGATATGAAGTAGCCACTCCGTGCTTATGAGTACACGTAGAAAGGCAGGGAGGGGTGTTCTTAAAGAGAAATAATACTCAGTATTTGTGTTCTCCCTTCTTTGCTCGGAAATCCTTCCTGCCCATGGGCAGCGTTGGGCTCTGGGGTGATGTGGGAAGAGGAAAGAGAGGAGAGAGGTGTATGGATTTTCTGGGGTACCACGTACTAGAGGTTCCAGTGACCCACAGTGTCAGAGAGATTGCTGTATCCCATTTGCCTGGGAAGCAGGGCCGAGAACGATGGGGTGGGGTTACTGAGTGTGTGGTCCCTCTGAGACTGTCAGGGCACCTTAGTAAGCTGGCCTCTAGGAGTACCTGCGTCTGGATATTAGGGTCCTGGGTCTGAGTCTCACATATGAATGCGTGTCAGAATGCCTTAGGGAAATAGTTCTCAACCGTCCCAATGCTGGGACCGTTTAATACGGTCCCTCATGTTGCGATGACCCCAACCATAAAGTTATCACTACTTTGTAACTGTAATTTTGCTGCTGTTATGAATTGTAATGTAAATATCTGTGTTTTCTGACAGCCTTAGGTGACCCCCTGAAAGGGTCATTTACCACCCCACCCCCACAAGTGTCACTACCCACAGGTTGAGCACGGCTGCCCCGGGAAGGTTTCTAAAAGCTGATCGCTTCTCTGTCCATCCAGAAGTTCTGGACCCTGTGTCAAGGCCTGAGGATTTGCACTGATGGGTGTGGGAACTGGTGGGTGTGAGAACTGCCTCAGTCTCCTCAGTGCTAGGATGCAGGTGTGTACGTGTGTGACGGTCCGTAGACAGTTTGCTGAAGCTGGTTTTCTCCTTACATTGTGAGTCCCAGGGACCAGACATGACATATCAGGCTCGGCAGCAGACACCTTTACCCACTGAGCCATCGTGCCATCCCTTAGGGGCCAGTGTTTTCAACAGGGTCCAAGGATCCTCTCAAGTGATGGGGGTGCAGCAGGTGGGGAACTTTACTTTGAGCAGCAGTCGCCTGAGGAGATTTTGAAAGGTGTTTGATCACAGAACACTAGTAGGCTGGAGAAAGCGGGGAGGTCATCCAGGAGCCCAAAACAGTCCGGCATGGGGACAGCCAGCGTTCCAGGGCCTGAGATATGAAGGACAGATGAGGCACAACTGAAAAAGAAAACCAACCCTTCGGGACACTGACAACTTTAACATCGGGTTTGCCATTGGTCCCACGGTGTGCCAACTCCCTGCCCCATGGGACACTGCAATGTCTGGCAGTTCCACCTGTAGCTCCAGGAGCAAACTTTGTCCATTTCCAGGAGGTATCACAAATCACACAGTGGTGGGGCTCCTCACCATCCCAACCAGGTAGAAGATGAGGCTGTCTCAGTGTAGAGAGGGCGTGTCCTAGAGGGCGTAGGCGTGTCCTAGATGGCGTAGGGCGTGTCCTAAAGGGCGTAGGGCGTGTCCTAGAGGGCGTAGGGCGTGTCCTAAAGGGCGTAGGGCTTGTCCTAACGGGCGTAGGGCGTGTCCATCTGGGAGGGCATCCTGGGAACAGTTCCTGGCAGGCAGTAGCTTCGGTTCGTCACAGTGCTGTGAAGGGACACTGGAAATATGATGAGTCCACTCCCGGAGGTGTTCTCTCTGGGGACCGAGCAACAGTGACTTTAGAACGAATCTTTGATGTCCCACTGTCCTTTCAAACGAAGGGAGGGAGTTGATAGCCTGCCTCAGTTCCTTGAGACAGGAAGCAGGACCTGACTGGAGAATGGATGTTTGAGTAATCCTTAAGGAGACCGTTTGTCGAGTGGCCACTAGACACCGGGCACTGTGTGGAGGACCGTACAGGTGTGGCATCCTTGGGGTCTTAGAGTCATTTCGCCAGCCTCAGAGCTCATGGAAGAATGTAAGATGGAGGAGGCAGGGTGGGGTCATCTTGTCCCTCTGAGTCTAGATCCTGAGCTCCTAGGATCTCCTACGTCCTGAGTCATCTCAAAGATAGAATTGTTTGCATGTTCTTTGCGGGAGGCTCCTTTCCAGGCTCTCCCAGGCAGGGTTTGTGGCTCCTGTCAGTTGCCCCTTCTGTCATCCTTGGGTATAGAATCTGTTTTGTGGGAAATTACTACTATAGGGAAACGGAAATGCACACAGAGCTTAAGAACCCCTTAAGCTCTCTAAGCTGAGCATCCACGTGTCTTCCAGTGTCCCGCCTTATGGGTCACCAGGAAATAGGTGGTGACCCCCCAGTCGACCCCCTGTAGAGAAATGTTTGTGGACAGTTGATTGTAAGTTTGCCCTTCGTTCTGGCAGTTGTTCAGGCTTCTTGGGCCTCAGTTTTCCTGTCTGTATAATGGGAGATAATAGTCCCACCCTCACAGATTGAAGTGAGGATGAAATGGACCCTGATCTGCATCCCAGTGCTCAGAACTGACCACACAAGGCCCATTTCAGCGCTAGTTCATCAGAGCCACTGCCACCAATGGGCCTCAGAGCCCATAGAGTGACAGAAACACACAGCCCTCATCCCATGCCGTCAGAGCGAATGTTGGAGCTGCAGTTGGGTGTCTCAGATGAGTGGTCTAGCCCTGGCAACATGCTGTGTGACCTTGGGTAAGTGACTTGGCCTCTCTGAGCCTTGGTGTTTTCATCTGCAGCACAGAGAGGATGGTTTATGTCTCCCTGAGTAGACAAGAGGAATCTGAAAATGGACAAAGCTGGAAACTCTTGAGAGTGACAAGGGCTGTGGAAATATGGAGCTTAGTTTTTGAATATATTTGAATCAGCATATATTGATTATACGTAACATCGGGTTTCATTATGGCATTCATATGCATGTGTGTGAGGGATTATTGTATTTACCTCAAAGCCTCTTTTTGTGTCTTCTTCCTAATGCATCCATTTTTAAGTAACTTGCTACTTAGAAAACAGTGGCCACGTACCCACTCCTTCTTCGGCTCAAACCCTTCCGTGGTCCCCATGGAAGTGTCTGCCTTTGCTCTGAGGATGAGTGAGAAGAAGCAGGGGCCTTCCCCAGTCCTCCTGTCAGCTCACCTCTTTGACAGCAGCACACAGGCTCAGGGCTGAGAAGTCGCTCCCACTTTTAATCAAAAGGTTTGTCTCTGAGTTCTCTTCAAACAAGGATTCCGTTTCTTCTAGGTGTTCAAAAGCCTCAGAGAAATGCCAAAAAGGGGCGAGATCAGACCGCTTCAAAAGCAGAGGTGGGCCCCTGAACGCCTGCACACCACCCCCAGCCGCGCCCGTCCCTCCGAGGCAGTTATTAGCGCAGCCCTCAGGGACTCACAGCCCCAGATCAAGGACTCTCTGTGGACTTGTTTGGAGATGTTTGTAGACTATTGAGGGTTGTCATCTACTCTTGATCATCAGGCTCTGATTCCTCTCCAAGCGAGCCGGGCTACCTCTGACAGCTCTCAGAAGTGCGGGCAGCGTGCTGTGGCCCAGAGGGCGGCCATTCTGTCTTGTCAATAAACACAGTTCCTGGACTCTCTGGCCCCATGGCCAAGCCATGTGCATACTCTGCTCTCTTGTACATTCCTGCCCTGAGCCATGGGACTGAGAGCAAACATGGGGCAGTGTACATAGAAGGCGGGCTTCCTGACAGATTGGAGCCACGCAGAAGGGCATGAGGAAAGGAGGAACCCCGGGTCAAGGTCTCCCCTTCTCTATCTATTCTGGCTCCCGGTTTCCTTGTTTTATGAAATGATTGTGCCAGTGTCCACTTTGTCCCTAGCCAAGTCACCTACTTCCTGGTCTGCATTGTTCCCTTGTGCCTGGTCTGCATTGCTTGACACAGGCTGAGCCATTGGAAGTAAACTATTATCCATCTACCTGTCCCCCTACCTATCCTCCCATGTCCCCATCCTCAGTTACCCATCCCTCATCTATCCATTTGTCCACAGATCCCCCATCCCTCAGCCTCTGTCCCCATCTGTCCGTGTCTCCTATCTGCTCTCCATCCGTACGATGGTCTACCTAGTTCTCCTCCTTCTCCGGTCTCCTAGCTACCACTAATATATCTACACAGCTATGCCTAAGCACCCACACACTGTCTCTCTCTCCTCCTGTTTCTGTGTCTGCCTAGCCACCTATCCCCCATCCACCTATTTATTCAGTATCTATCGCCTACCTCTCCATCTACATAAATGCAGGCATCATTAATCTATCCATCTACCTATACACCTATCCAACCATGTACCCATCCACTCATCTACTATCTACTCATCCACCCGTCCATCTACATAAATGCAGACACTATTAATCCATCTACCTATACCCCCATCCAACCATGTACCCATCCACTCATCTACTATCTACCCATCCACCCGTCCATCTACATAAATGCAGACACTATTAATCCATCTACCTATACACCTCTCCATCCATGTACCCATCCACTCATCAACTATCTACCTACCCACCTGTCCATCTACCTTAAAGCAGACACTATTAATCCATCCATATATCCATACACCTCTCTACCCGTCAATCCAATATCTGCCAACCTCTCCTTCCACTCAAAAACCATGAATCCATCAATCCATCTACCTGTCCATCCATCCATCCATCCATCCATCCACCCTTCTACCTTCCCACTAATCTAGTCTAGCCATCAAGCAGCAGCTACTGGGGTTCTTAGTCCTATCAGATACAGCACTGTGTCATGAAGGAAAACCTGGGGTGTTTTTCCAGGGCCACAATACAAGCAGACAGCATGGAACACTTTAAGTCCGCGGAGGTTATGATTGACGCCTAGCTGGTCTCACGGGTTAGAGACAACAGTGGTCCATCAGTCCGTGGGAACTCCTACTGTGCAGCCGTGGATGCACAGCCAGGGTCACATCCCAGCTCAGAAACCAAACCGGTGCCCCCAGCCAGAGAAAGACGGGCTGTTGGAGCCCGTGTGTTCTTCCCTTTGGTTTAAACTTAGTAGTTGTTTTCACTGATGAGCAGGGTGGGACGTCCCTATGGGGACACCAAGGAGAGGAGAGGCCTTGTCTTAGCTTAATACCTGGGTCAGGTCGATAAGCAGAGGGCAATCTTGGGCAGCGGTAGTAGGGGATAAAGGAGCTAAGTTCATAGAGCCCTAGATCCTCAGTGCTGCTTCTCAGGGTGGTGGAGAGCTGGTGGGAGGGGGGGGGGTTGTGCAGATTGGAAGCAAGGCTTCTTATTGCTGACTTTGCGGCTCATTAACTCCCAACTCATAATAATGCCTCAACGGCACCTTGCGGTTTTCTTGCTCATTATTTATAGAGAGCATATTTGCTAAGCAAATCAGTAGTTCAAACAAGATCGCAGCAGGGAAGAGCTTGAACCCACTGAAGAGACCCAGCTGGGGGGTGGGGTGGGGCAGTCTCAGCAAAGTTGGCTGTCTGAGGGCAGCTGGGAAGACCAAGAACAGATGAGGAGCCAGCCCTTGGGCCCCTGACATCGGTGTTTGGTCTCCAAATGGCCCCTTTAAGGAGCCAACCTCAGCCTATAACACCCCCTTTTTGTCTAAACTTGACCCACTTGTCAATCCAAGTCTATGTTGACTGTCTTGTGTCACAGTAAAAACCTTTGGTTAACCTGGCAAGGGTATCTTTAGTGGTAAGGTGTAAAAGTCAGGCTCCTTGAAGTTCTTCTCTA
The DNA here is from genome assembly GCA_028551405.1 of Uromys caudimaculatus. Classification (NCBI taxonomy): domain Eukaryota; kingdom Metazoa; phylum Chordata; class Mammalia; order Rodentia; family Muridae; genus Uromys; species Uromys caudimaculatus. The sequence continues at coordinate 39,915,483 of CM052721.1, forward strand.
ATGGGAGACAGATAACTGTGGAATTTTGGCCTGTGATCAAGAGCTCTAGTTCCTTTGAGGAAGATCTCTTGGACTTGGAAGCCTGGTTTCCCCCTCCTGGTATGGCCATTTGTCCTAGTTTCAAACACGCCAACAATAACAACAACAAAAAATGGGGGGGGGGGGACGGTTGATTTGGTTTAATTCCAGGTCAGAGCCCATCATTTCAGGGAAATCAAGGCAGGAACTCAAGCAACTGTCACATCATGTTCACAGTCAAGAGCAGAGAAAATAAAGACATCCCTGCTTGCTCTCAGCCCACTTTCTCTACCTTTATGCAGTTCTAGTGACTAGGGAATGGTTCCGCTCATGGTGGGGTGGGTCTTACAGAATCAATTAACAACCAATACAATACTCCACAGGCCAATCTCTCATTGGGACTCTGATGTCAAGTTATCCTTTGGGCTCTCTGATGCTCCCCCTCTGCATCCGGTCCCCTAACCAAAAGTGTTTACTATGACATAAGACAGTCAGCATAGACTCAGATCCACAAGCCTAGGGACAGTGCTTTCCCATGCAGCAGAAGTGGCTTGTGGGAAACTGCTCTCACAGAAGACTGGGAGCAGGAACAGAAATGCTAGCTGCCATTTCTAGAGCCCATGCTCAACTTTGTGGGAATTACTTGGGGGTCATATTCGACATTCCTGAAGAGGTGGTAAGGCTTCCATTCTTGCTTGAAGGTGCTCAGGTGACTTTGTGAAACACTCGAGAAAAGGCTAGAGCTTTAATTCCTGCAAGGGTGCCAGGGAAGAGGGAAGGAGAGGACCGGGGTGGCCCCATCCTGCCCTATCAGGCCCACATGACAGGTCATCATCCCCCCATTCCCCTCTTCTCAAGGAACCTTGGATTTGACTGGGCATGCTCAACAAAGGTCACAGCCTTCCGCAGAGCCTCAGCTCCCTTCTAGTCAAGTTGAGACAATAAGACTCCATCCTTGCAGGATCAGATGGAGGATGGAAAAGGGCGTCTGTAGCCAACCTAGAACCAAGTGTGTGAGGCGAGATCAGTGGGAACTGTGGTTCTTGGAGCCTTGGTTTTCCCTGAAGACTTGCCTTCAGCCAACCCCAGCCTTCTCTCCTCTGCTAAGCTGTGTGTCCTTGGACAAGTTACCAAGGGACTTACCCTCTCTGTGCCCTCAGGCTACTCATTTATCAAATAAGGAGTACACAGCACCTACCTCACTGAGCTGTTGTTCATGATTAATTGAGTGCATCAGGCACAGCTAAAGTTTAGTGGCTATTGTTGTGAGCACCCTTGGAAGAGTCCTTCTTCATTAATCTCTTGAGAATAGGTTAATGCATGTTTGCTAAAAGGATGGATAGACGGACAAACAGATGACTACATGGACAGATGGATGGATATATAGATGAACGGATGGATGGATGGTTGGGTGGATAGATGAATGGATACATTAATTAATTAACTAATTAACTAATATGCAAATGAAGAGTATTGGCTGTCAGGTAGCACACACATCTCCTAAACATTCTAGAGTTTGTCTACGTCTCCAAAACCCCCATCTCCGCACCTCTGGTGTGACTTGTGACCTGAGCCCAGCCTGCCTGTCTGTCCACCAGAAGTCACCATGGCCTTGCCCCTTCTCTCAGAAGAATCCATAGTTCCCTAATTTGGTGCTCTCATTTTACACAGACCAGAAGTCGGGTATCCATAGTTCTCTGGTTTTGAGGTATTTCCCTGAGAGTTGTTTCATGTCCCTCTTGTCACCATCCATAAGCCTATAGTTCTTGGTACACTTCAGAGAGGTCAGAGTGATAGGCAGGGGTCAGGTCCCTGGGGTAAGGATGATACCACCCTGCTATGGAAAACTCTAGAAGGATGAGGGTCATGTGACCCCTTTTGTGGGTCATGAAGGTTATTCCTGGTGCAGTGTAGAGAGTAGACTTGAGGAAAAGAAGGAAAAGTGGATCCCTAGCCAGAGATCGTTGGAGTCCAGCTTCTAAAAATATCCTTAGGGATGGAGGAGATGGCTCAGTTGATAAAGTATTAGCCTTCCAAGAATGAAGACCTGAATTTGATTTTAGGACTTTTGTTTTTAAGATTTTATTTATTTATTTATTTATTTATTTATTTTATACATACATACATATATATACATATATATGCATATATACACACACACACACACACACACACACACACACACACACACACACATATATATACACACACACTGCTCCTGTCTTCCTGTCTTCAGACACACCAGAAGAGGGCATCAGATCCCATTACAGATGGTTGTGAGCCACCATGTGGTTGCTGGGAATTGAACTCAGGACCTCTGGAAGAGCAGTCAGTGCTCTTAACCGCTGAGCCAGCTCTCCAGCCCTGAATTTGATTTTAGAACCCATGTAAACATTCAGGTACTGTGGAGTGTGCATACCTGTAATCCCAGCATGGGTGAGAGGGGAAGCAGTCAGCTGGCTTCCTGGAAGCTCACGAGCTAGCTAGCCCAGCCTTCCCGGTAGAGTTCCAAGCCAAAGAAATGGCCAAGGGGAATGCAAGTGTGTTGTGCTGTCATGGTTACTCTCGTCCATTTTACTGCCAAGGGATGCATCCAAGATCCCAGGGACTCACCAGACCTCAGGTCGTACTGAGTCCCGCCTCTCAATGCTCTGTTTGCCTTAATGCAGAACTGAATATGCATGTTGCTGCTAGCTTTTGCAGATTGAGGTATGACATCAAAAATAACATAGGTGCAGAAGGAATGGCTTGGCAGGTAAAGGTGCTTGCCGTGCAAACCCGAGGATCCAAGTTCAATTCCCAGGACCCACATAGGAGAAGCAGAGGACAATTTGCAAAGTTGTCCTCTGACCTCCACACACAAGCCATAGTGCGCACTCCCAATAATAATAAGTACACTTTAAAAAGGGACACAAATTCCATTTTGTTCTTCAGAATGTCACAGATAGGAGATTCATTCTCACCATATATTTTAGCAACCCCCACTCAAGATATAGAGTTCAATAATCTCACCCTTTCACTTAAAGGCAGTACATCGTGCCTTCTCTGACATTCCTACGTTCACCACCCGCACACTTTGGGACCTTTGTGAAATAGATAAGGGTCACTACCCCCAAGATACCCTGAGCATTGATCTGGTCACCAGGTAGTTCCTTGGTGAGCAATGGGTGTGTAGCACCTATCACATGGATTCACTGATCGCAGGAGTGACTCATATCCCAAGCAGAATGGGGTCATGGGAGAGTGATGTAATGTGAGATTTCATCATGCTCCCATAATGGCCTGCAGCTGAAAATATATGAATTGTTTATTTCTGGAATTTTCCACTCCTCACTTTATATCATGGTTCAAGCTCAAGAAGCTGAAACCATCCGAAAGCAAAACTATGGGGAGGAAGGTGTGGGGAGGAGGGTGTGGGAGGACGGTGGGGGGGAGGGGGAGTGAGTAGGGGAGGGTGTGGGGAGGGAGTGGGGGAGGGTGTGGGGAGGA